>OX424575.1:130908416-131485308 GCA_949152435.1 Gastracanthus pulcherrimus | reverse complement strand
ATCTGCACTTCTAAATAAAGAAAAATCAATTTACGATGATAAGAAGGTGGTTTTCACTCTGTTGTAGGGGTTGTTTTTAGATTTACAGTAATCTTGATGTCAGATTTGGATCCAGTATCGAAAAATACATAGAAAACGTGTCTCTGCACTTCTAAATAAAGAAAAATCAATATACGTGGCAGAGGGGGTGGTTATCACCCTGTTATACAGGTTGTTTTGAGATTTACAGTAATTTTGATGTCAGATTTGGATTCAGCATCGAAAAATACATAGAAAACGTGTATCTGCACTTCTAAATAAAGAAAAATCAATTTACGAGGCAAAGGGGGTGGTTATCACCCTGTTATAGAGGTTGTTTTTAGATTTACAGTAATTTTGATGTCAGATTTGGATTCAGCATCGAAAAATACATAGAAAACGTGTATCTGCACTTCTAAATAAAGAAAAATCAATTTACGAGGCAAGGGGGGGCGGTTTTCACCCTGTTATAGGGATTGTTTTTAGATTTACAGTAATTTTGATGTCAGATTTGGATTCAGCATCAAAAAATACATAGAAAACTTGTATCTGAACTTCTAAATAAAGAAAAATCAATTTGCGAGGCAAAGGGGTGGTTTTCATCCGGTTACAGGGGTTGTTTTTAGATTTCCAGTAATTTTGATGTCAGATTTGGATTCAACATCAAAAAAGACATAGTAAACGTGTATCTGCTCTTCTAAATAAAGAAAAATCAATTTACGATGCAAAGAAGGTGGTTTTCACCCTGTTATAGGGGTTGTTTTTAGATTTACATTAGTTTTGATGTCAGATTTGGATTAAGCATCGAAAAATACATATAAAACGTGTATCTGCACTTCTAAATAAAAAAAAATCAATTTACGAGGCAAAGGGGGTGGTTTTCACCCTGTTATAGCGGTTGTTTTTAGATTTACAGTAATTTTGATCTCAGATTTGGATCCAGCATCGAAAAATACATAGAAAACGTGTATCTGCACTGCTAAATAAAGAAAAATCAATTTACGATGCAAAGGGGGTGGTTTTCACCCTGTTATAGGGGTTGTTTTTAGATTAACAGTAGTTTTGATGTCAGATTTGGATTCAGCATCGAAAAATACATAGAAAACGTGTATCTGCACTTCTAAATAAAGAAAAATCAATTTGCGAGGCAAAGGGGTGGTTTTCACCCTGTTATAGCGGTTGTTTTTAGATTTACAGTAATTTCGATGTCAGATTTGTATCCAGTATCGAAAAATACATAGAAAACGTGTCTCTGCACTTCTAAATAAAGAAAAATCAATTTACGTGGCAAACGGGGTGGTTATCAACCTGTTATATGGGTTGTTTTTAGATTTACAGTAATTTTGATGTCACATTTGGATTCGGCATCGAAAAATACATAGAAAACGTGTCTCTGCACTTCTAAATAAAGAAAAATCAATTTACGAGGCAAAGGGGGTGGTTATCACCCTGTTATAGAGGTTGTTTTGAGATTTACAGTAATTTTGATGTCAGATTTGGATTCAGCATCGAAAAATACATAGAAAACGTGTATCTGCACTTCTAAATAAAGAAAAATCAATTTACGAGGCAAAGGGGGTGGTTATCACCCTGTTATAGAGGTTGTTTTTAGATTTACAGTAATTTTGATGTCAGATTTGGATTCAGCATCGAAAAATACATAGAAAACGTGTATCTGCACTTCTAAATAAAGAAAAATCAATTTATGAGGCAAGGGGGGTGGTTATCACCCTGTTATAGGGATTGTTTTTAGATTTTCAGTAATTTTGATGTCAGATTTGGATTCAGCATCAAAAAATACATAGAAAACGTGTATCTGAACTTCTAAATAAAGAAAAATCAATTTGCGAGGCAAAGGGGTGATTTTCATCCGGTTACAGGGGTTGTTTTTAGATTTACAGTAATTTTGATGTCAGATTTGGATTCAGCATCAAAAAATACATAGAAAACGTGTATCTGCTCTTCTAAATAAAGAAAAATCAATTTACGATGCAAAGAAGGTGGTTTTCACCCTGTTATAGGGGTTGTTTTTAGATTTACATTAGTTTTGATGTCAGATTTGGATTAAGCATCGAAAAATACATAGAAAACGTATATCTGCACTTCTAAATAAAGAAAAATCAATTTACGAGGTAAAGAGGGTGGTTTTCACCCTGTTATAGGGGTTGTTTATAGATTTACAGTAATATTGATGTCAGATTTGGATTCAGCATCAAAAAATACATAGAAAACGTGTATCTGCACTTCTAAATAAAGAAAAATCAATTTACGATGTAAAGAAGGTGGTTTTCACCCTGTTATAGGGGTTGTTTTTAGATTTACAGTAGTTTTGATGTCAGATTTGGATTCAGCATCCAAAAATACATAGAAATCGTATATATGCACTTCTAAATAAAGAAAAATCAATTTACGAGGCAAAGAGGGTTTTTTTTACCCCTGTTATAGCGGTTGTTTATAGATTTACAGTAATATTGATGTCAGATTTGGATTCAGCATGAAAAAATACATAGAAAACGTGTATCTGCACTTCTAAATAAAGAAAAATCAATTTACGAGGCAAAGGGGGTGGTTTTCACCCTGTTATAGCGGTTGTTTTTAGATTTACAGTAATTTTGATCTCAGATTTGGATCCAGCATCGAAAAATACATAGAAAACGTGTATCTGCACTTCTAAATAAAGAAAAATCAATTTACGATGCAAAGGGGGTGGTTTTCACCCTGTTATAGGGGTTGTTTTTAGATTAACAGTAGTTTTGATGTCAGATTTGGATTCAGCGTCGAAAAATACATAGAAAACGTGTATCTGCACTTCTAAATAAAGAAAAATCAATTTGCGAGGCAAAGGGGTGGTTTTCACCCTGTTATAGCGGTTGTTTTTAGATTTACAGTAATTTTGATGTCAGATTTGTATCCAGTATCGAAAAATACATAGAAAACGTGTCTCTGCACTTCTAAATAAAGAAAAATCAATTTACGTGGCAAACGGGGGGTTATCAACCTGTTATATGGGTTGTTTTTAGATTTACAGTAATTTTGATGTCACATTTGGATTCGGCATCGAAAAATACATAGAAAACGTGTCTCTGCACTTCTAAATAAAGAAAAATCAATTTACGAGGCAAAGGGGGTGGTTATCACCCTGTTATAGAGGTTGTTTTGAGATTTACAGTAATTTTGATGTCAGATTTGGATTCAGCATCGAAAAATACATAGAAAACGTGTATCTGCACTTCTAAATAAAGAAAAATCAATTTACGAGGCAAAGGGGGTGGTTATCACCCTGTTATAGAGGTTGTTTTTAGATTTACAGTAATTTTGATGTCAGATTTGGATTCAGCATCGAAAAATACATAGAAAACGTGTATCTGCACTTCTAAATAAAGAAAAATCAATTTACGAGGCAAGGGGGGTGGTTATCACCCTGTTATAGGGATTGTTTTTAGATTTTCAGTAATGTTGATGTCAGATTTGGATTCAGCATCAAAAAATACATAGAAAACGTGTATCTGAACTTCTAAATAAAGAAAAATCAATTTGCGAGGCAAAGGGGTGATTTTCATCCGGTTACAGGGGTTGTTTTTAGATTTACAGTAATTTTGATGTCAGATTTGGATTCAGCATCAAAAAATACATAGAAAACGTGTATCTGCTCTTCTAAATAAAGAAAAATCAATTTACGATGCAAAGAAGGTGGTTTTCACCCTGTTATAGGGGTTGTTTTTAGATTTACATTAGTTTTGATGTCAGATTTGGATTCAGCATCGATAAATACATACAAAACATGTATTTATGAATCGGAAAAAGGTTATACTATTTAAAATAATTTTTTTTTTTAATTTGAAATTTTTAACACAGGCTGTAATACATGTTTTGCCGTAGCGGACCGGAACGCCAATATATTGGCGCACCCCCTGATCGACACTTTCCCTATGATCAATCAATGATATAAGATACCTTTTTTACCGGTTTTCTATGGTCGATATGCCACCTCAAATTCCGGCTCTCTAAAGTTTAAGGGGACATTCCAATGTGACGGCTTGGTAAAATCGATTTTTATTTTGCATTTTTCGATAGTTTTTACCCATAGAATTGATATCCCATAGTCGGTTTGGGTGATTCCTTCCTTGTTGACCAATTATAATGCTCCACAGAGACGTTTTAACTGCGTGGGCTCGGGTTTCGGAGTAGGTATACGAATTAAGCATTCGAGCAGCTGTTCCCTGTTTATACCTGCGTCTATACATACAGATATACAATACAGGCATCTCTTTTCACAATTATAAGTAACGGTTGCTTCAAACGACCAGTATTATTTGAGATTTCGTCGAGGAAAGACCGTTATTTTCAGAACTCTAATAAGTGAAAATAGATAGAAAGCATAGCAAATCTTCTTTAAGACGGCCAAGTTAATCTGGTAAAAAGAGAAAATACCATGGGAATCAATATTCGAATAAAGTTGGTACTAATTTTGCTAGTACATCAGCAAATAAATTGAAAGAAGTCAGGATGAAAGTTTCTCTGTGAATGAAAGTGATTCTGCAACCTACTGTTTAATCCAGTTCGCTCTTGTATTTGCATCACTGCAAACCATCGTTAAATGTCAAAAATGTAATTCAGGTATTACTTTTTCGAAATATGGTCAACGAGGACTTGGTTTCAAAATTAAATTAGTCTGTCAGTGTGGAGATAGATTCATAGACTCGTGCCATATAATAAATAATGCCTACGAAGTTAACCGCCGTTTCGTGTATGTTATGCGATTGATTGGCGTTGGTTTGCAAAGCATAAACTATTTTTGTGGATATATGGATATTGGCAAGAGTTTCAACATCAATTTATATTATAATATCATAAAATCCATTTCGAATCGCCAGAAGAGAGGCTAGAGCTGCTGAAGATGAGCTCTACGACCACGAGGAAGGTCCAATGTATGGTCCGAGTATTGCTGATTAGTCAAAAAGGTATGTTTTCTATGACTTTTAATCTTGAAAAACTTTAAACGCGTTTTTCTCAAAACAACATTTTTGCACCTGGCGCAGGTGATTTCTCAAAAATGACCGGGCGTATCGACTTCAAATTTTAACACAACATTCAGCACTATCATGGCTATCGTCCGAACCTCTAAGTTGTTGATATTTGGATTCTAACTTATAATTTCACCCGATTTATGGTGCAAAAAAAGTTTTTTTTTTCTCTCTTTCACAAGAAACTCCGCCATTTTGTTAATTTTCGATGAAATATAAAAGTGGAGGTTCGGACCATGTGGGCGATGACATAAATTAATAAACTTTTTCGATTTTCTGTTTCAGATCACCAGATCGGTTTGTCACGCTAGTTCGCAATATGTATTTTTTGTGATTCAAGATTTAATTTATTTTTTTATAAATAATAGTTAATTGCATAGAGATTCTCTTAATAATGCTTAAGGCTATTTTGGTAGATGAGATTTTATCTTCTCTTTGAGAATGATTTTTATTTGAAATTAATAATAAAGTTTTTTCTAAAGTAAATTGTTCTACTGATAATTGCGTAAGAGATGTAGTAAAATCATTACGAATAAAGCAAGCGTTCGATTCTTGACATTCAATTTCGTCAAAATTTTGTAGACGCAAACCGACCAATGATTCAAAAAGATTACTATAATCTGAATGTATGAGGCTTTATTTACCGTTAAATTTATATTGCGAATTTTGAGTGCTATGCCATTCGTATATGACAATGAGAGAATCTGTCAATTCTTCCAAAACGCTAGCTTTCTGCATATTTTCGATAATGAGGTAAAAGGTGCTTACTGCGTATATATCGAAGTTCCTCATATCGTACATGACGGACGTGACGTTGCCCTATGCTTCATATACCATTTCTTTTTTTCGGTGGATTTCCTCCACGTCGATGGAAGTTATGATGTACCAATTTTCTCTCGTTATACTAATGTCTTTGACAATGGCGTATGCAATTCCTGGATTTCCGTGGATGCTTTGGAATTTTTCTTCTTTGCCTGCTGTCGATGCTAATTGCAGCAATCGAGTACTACTAATACAAGCAGTACGCCCATGATACCTTAAAATTATACTTTTTTTTTTTTTAACGTCGCCATGTTTGTGCTTCCATGTGGTGCTAATCGACGACGGGGGTCTGCGGTATGTTTGTAAACAAAGGACATGTAATTTTTACAGAGGTGCTTGTATCAATCGGCAGAGACCAGGATTCGAACCCGGGCCACCGGCGTGGGAATCCGACACTCTACCGACTGAGCCGCCGCAGAATATTATGGAATATATAATATTATATAATACTAATAATATATAATACTACGGAATCTTACGGAAGGCCTACGGAATCTTACGGAAAGCTTACGGATTCTTACCGAAGGCCCACGTAATCTTACGGAAGCCCCACGGACATCTACGTAAGTCTACGGAAGGTCTACCGAATCTTACGGAAGGCTTACGGTAGCTTATGGAATGACTACGGAATCTTACGGAAGGCCCACGGAATCTTACGGAAGCCCCACGGACATCTACGGAAGTCTACGGAAGGTCTACGGAATCTTACGGAAGGCTTACGGTAGCTTATGGAAGGACTACGGAATCTTACGGAAGGCCTACGGAATCTTACGGAAAGCTTACGGATTCTTACGGAAGGCCCACGGAATCTTACGGAAGCCCCACAGACATCTACGTAAGTCTACGGAAGGTCTACCGAATCTTACGGAAGGCTTACGGTAGCTTATGGAAGGACTACGGAATCTTACGGAAGGCCCACGGAATCTTACGGAAGCCCCACGGACATCTACGGAAGTCTACGGAAGGTCTACGGAATCTTACTGAAGGCTTACGGTAGCTTATGGAAGGACTACGGAATCTTACGGAAGGCCTACGGAAAATTACGGGAAGGGTAATTGTTACGTAAGATAACGGAAGCCTTACGGATTCCTACGGAAAAATGATCTTCTACGGAAGATAACGGAAGTCTTACGGAATCCTACGGAAAAAGTGTTTATTTTCGACTTTTTCGAGTTTTTTACACGGAATGTTACACGGGACCTCTGCGTTTAGACACTTTCGCCGCCGCAGGCCCCAAAATTATACGTTACAATAAGATATTATATATAAGTTATATAATTCAATTACACTAAAGGTACTGTTACTATGTTTCGACAAAATTCTGTATATGCGAAATTGTTTATAACTAGTAGTGCTCATTTCTTATAATTACATGGTTATATATTCTCGACTTTATCTACGCGAGTTTTTTCAATAGTATCGTTAATCTTAATAGTATCGTTTGTTTTAATTATTCCTCTCCTTTTACTAATATTCTCAAATAATTATGGATTACATCGTCCATAGAATTTAGCTGCTAATCGCGGATTTCTTTCGTGATGGACTGTATTAATTCATTAACCTCTTGTCACGAGCTGAGAGAAAAATCTACGCTGTTTTCAGTATTACTTTCACTACAATTGAATTTTCTGATCAGTTAATAAAAATGGGCAGTGCGATGTGGGCCATCATTGCAGAGTTTTTTAATGTTATTTTAGTGTCACCTGCGCTAGTCCAGATTTGAGTAATATTTTTAACTTTGTAAACAATTTCATTTTTGCAGATGTTACAGCATAATTTTGAAGCAATTCCTATTATGGGATTATTGGTCCTGGTTATTACTACTGAATGAAAATTGCGCATATATGGACTAAGATGTTGATAGTAACACACTTCGCAAATATCATATAGAGCGCATTGGTAATGTTTATTTCAACATTGCAAATAATTTCCATTTTGCTTGATTTTTATTTTTATTTAAGAATTGTTTAAGTAATTATTAAAATTTTACGTAAATAAATTGATTATCTGTAATCCTGAAAGTTTTGCTTAACTCTTTGATTTTTTTTTTTTTTTTTTTTTTAACGTCGCCATGTTTGTGCTCCCATGTGGTGCTAATCGACGACGGGGGTCTGCGGTGTGTTTGTAAACAAAGCACATGTAATTTTTACAGTGGTGCTTGTATCAATCGGCAGAGACTAGGATTCGAACCCGGGTCACCGGCGTGGGAATCCGACACTCTACCGACTGAGCCGCCGCAGGCCCCAACTCTTTGATTGATTGAGTTTATTATTTTAGACCCATAATAAGTGAAATGTAGTGAATGTTCGCCAAGGGTGTTGGCCCAATAGGAGTTGCCTTTTACAGGTTTGCAATTAGTCGGAAATACGTATTTGGGCTGGATAAGAATATGAAAATTCTAATAAAATTCTAATCAACTAAATGGATCGTGAACGTCAGCATTTTTTTGCAAAATAAAGAAGTGTTCCTTTCGCCAAAGTAAACGGGACTGTATTTTGGAAAACGATTATAGCATAAAGGGTCGCCTAGTTGCAAAATAGCAAGCTCTTTTAGTTCGTCGGCGACTATCATGGACACTAAAAAAATGATTTAAATTTTCAATTTTTAATTGATGGATTTTGAGGAGGAGTAGGATTCATTCTACGGGAAGAGTTTCTATTAAAGTGTAGAATTTCTTGAATTATAGAGCGGCGCGTGAGATTCTGTAAGTCTAATAGATGTACATGGATTTGTTCGCCATGTGTGCACGCGTGATTAAATCATGATAAACTTCCAGTTTGAAAATGTATCTCTTAATTTCGGGGTGTAATCCGCGTTAATACGTGCAAATTGCAAGTTCCTCTCTTTGCCCGGCATCCATACTTATCTCGGTAATTTCTATTTCAGCTAATTTCCCGGCATTGTCAAATTCGTGCAACAGTTTAGTTACTCTATCGCTATATTCGTACACCTTTGCCCCGTTTTTTAGCTACCCACGATAATTTATGTCTGATCTTGAGCAACTCATTTAGTAAAATGCGTTTTTGTTGATTAATTATATTGTTAGCAAATGCCCGAAGATAAGCGAATTTGCGTAAAAAATATATCCCTGAATCTTTTCTTTCTAGGCGGAAGCGACGGTATTCGAGGTTCCTCTAAAATAGGATAAAGACGGTTCTCGACTAACTCTAGATTAACAGCCCCGTTTCCTTCGTTTACGTAATACAATTCAACGTCGAACGTCTTTCACCCCTGGCTCTCGCTGAGACTGCCCGAGCTCGGCGCTGTCGGTACCTGTTGTGCAGGTGGTTGCGTCTATCTTTATCGTTATTTGGCGATAGAGCTGAAAGTGAAAGTAAATGTGTCAGTGAACTCCACAATGCTCCAAACAGCATGATAGCAAACCTATCTAGTGAATGTAATGCATATGCGCGTATGATGGCATCAAGAACGAATTTAATTAATCTAAAAATCATTAATATCGTAATAAGTGCTGCGCTTGCTGATCCAAAGGTTATGAACTTCCCCCAAATTTTATTCCAAGCTGAATCGGCAATTTGAGATAACGCGTTTTCGTTGAGCAAACGCGCGATCGATACGTCACCTGGGGTTTTTCTCTTTCCGATGAAACCTAGTGCTAATTGATTCAAAACTGCAGTTCGCTCGTTAGAAAATCTTATAAAAGTTTATAATTTTTCCATGTCTCCCTACATGTAAATGCCACTATTGGCCAAATCAAAAGGGCTTTTATATTTCCAACATTGTTTAGTTTGCGGCGTCAATATTTACGGCGCATTTTGTGTGGTGATTTGTGGCAGAGTTTTGTACCATTGGCTTACGAAAACATACATAACCGGAATGACGGTATCACAATATGTGTGTGAAGTGATAAAAATAGAGCTTGATTATCTCGAAAACTGGGCAATTCTTGGTAGCATTCTATAGTTTCGCGCGTCCGCACCTCGAATGGCACACATTTCTATATATGCACGATTTTTCCCGGCTAATAAGCTGATATAACCAGGTCCGGACATTAATTGATAGGCTAATTAATCGGGAGCTATAATTGCTAGACTTAACGGATTAGAAATAATTTTATTTCTACGCGATTAGCCTTTAAGTCGTAATATCGCTTTGCTCTCTCCTCAGCTAGGGATATTCTTTCGGCAAATATTTCACTTAGGGCGCACAGGCGTGAGATAAGATCTCGCATGTAGTAGGTATACGCAGGTAAGAGGTCATCGGCCGCGGGAGGATCGCTTGTCGGTAGTCGCGCTAGACGCCCAAATACAAGCTCGTAAGGTTTGAAAATGGTCGAATCATTCCGCCCGGAATTATGGTTAAGCGTGGCTAATTCAACCCATTCATCCCATTCGGCTTCTTTGAAAATAAACATTTTAAGAAATTCACTTAGCCGTGCGTGCGCTCACTCAAGAGAACCGTTCGACTGCGGATCAAAAGCAGTAGTTTCTATTGGCTTGATTTGACGCCTTTTGCCTATGCGTGCTATGAATCTACTGAGAAAATTAGTCCCTTGATCTGTTAAATAGCTTAAGGAATTCCGAAAATACAAACTAATCTTTCTATAAATCTGTTAGCTACTGAGGTAACTGTCTAATCGGGAAGTGGAACAGAAATTATAAATTTCGAAAATTGATCTTGCATGCTAAGTATATATTTATTACCCATTTTAGTTGTAGGTAATGCTCCGACAATATCAAGAGCTACTTTAGCAAACAGGATTGCTGGATAATCAGTAATAATTAAATTTGACTTGGTTTTAATTTTAACTAAATTTTTTAATTGATATTACTTGCATTTTTGAATGAACTTTTGCACTTCTTGCTTAAGATTTTCCCAATTATATTTATGTCTAACTCTATTATAAGTTTTATTGGCACCTTTGTGTCCATCAATCATAGAGCAATGCATTTCTTTGATAAACTTTGCACGTGCAGAAAAAGGGGGATGTTGTATATGACCGAGACAGATAATGATTTTAATATTGTTTTATTTTCAATATTTTTACTTTTTACCATGTTAAATGTATTAATTTCCTTTTTAATTAAAATAAAACTCAATTTATTAAGTAAAATTTGCAAAATATTCATGATATTTATTAAACTTTCGCGTGGCTCGCTTCTAAGTGGCATTATTATATGGAATCTAGTATTATGTGACGACCAACAGATTACAAATAAGAATAAAGCTACAAGATTTTAAATGCGCCTTTTATTTCGGCCTGTGCTTTCGCACCATAGCCAGGGTCTCTAAGGCAAATCGTATGTAATTAGTTTCTAATGTCTTGAACCCTCGTGATGAGGACTCTCGGCTTCACTTCAATTCTTAGAAATGATGTCTCTTTCTGTTATTGATTAGTTTATTACCTTGGGATATGTATATTGGTATATCCGTGAGGTTCAAAAATAAGTTTTATTAGTGGGATATACTGTACGTGATTAAATATTAATCACGAGGCGTATATCCATAAACATTGCCTTAGTATGCTTTACGCTTCCATAAATGATGGCGAGGTGCATTACTAAAGTATGTTGTTCTATAATTCTGGCGTACGTAAGCTAAAATAGCCCGCGAGGTTCAGAATATATAGAAATCACAGGTATGCTATACGTTACTAGTTACTAGCGACGAGGTGCATTACCATGTGATGTATTGCGTTCAATTTTATATGTATATGTATATATATATATATATATATATATATATATATATATATATATATATATATATATATATATATATATATATATATATATATATATATATATATATATATATATATATTAGGTACTTTTATTAAATTTGAATCTTTTTAGTAATTAATCTATTTATTAAACTATATACAAGAAATAGAAGTCTTAATATAATCGGTACAAAAATTGTAAATAAAATATAATTACTTTTCGGATAGTTACTTTGTAGTTCTATTTGAATAATTTGTTTTTATTCTTGGGTGTTTTTAACCCGTCATATTTGGTTTTATTCCTGGGTGTTTTAACCCGAATTGTTTTTAATGTAATGGAATTTTTGTGGGTTTTTCGACTTAACAACTGTCTACCCGAATATTTGAATTTAGTGTAATTGTCTACAAAGATCTATATCTTTTTAATAATCCGTCTTGCACAAACTTCGCTATTCCTGAACAGATACTGCTCAAGAGGCGCGTCAGTGAGTGAGACGGTATACTCTTCCGTCTTGCACAAACCTCGCTATTCCTGAACAGATACTGCTCTAGAGGCGCGTCAGTGAGTGAGACGTTATACTCTTCTGTCTTGCACAAACCTCGCTATTCCTGAACAGATACTGCTCTAGAGGCGCGTCAGTGAGTGAGACGTTCGAGTTTTTAGAGTTCACACCAGCTTTGCTGTACAGGAACAGATACTGCTCCTGAGGCGCTTCGACGAATGAGATACTCTGAGTCAAACACAAGATTGCGTTACAGGAACAGATACTGCTCCTGAGGTGCTTGTCGAGCGAATGCTGGTGAGTCATGTAGCTTGCCCGGGGTCGGGTGAGCTAATGCTAGTGAGACCTAGTGGACCAGCTCCTTTTAAACAGTTTTCTGCCGTATGTCGCCTATGCAGAAGGGTCGAGCGAACGGGGTGAGGGTGAGAAAGGACGAATAGCAATAAACGTTTCCTCCCTTTTCTCCTCCTACGCGCTTTTCCTCTTATTAGGTTAATACTTAAGACAGAGAAAAAAGAAGAGAGAGTGAGGGTAAAAAGGTCCTCATATGGGCGTCGCTAAAGAAGCGCGCGCAGCTGTTTTGGGCTCGGGCCTTTTTTGGTGGGATGAGCTTTTTCTTAGAGAGATAGGGAGATCTTCTCTCTCGCTTGCTCTCTTGCTCCTTCTCTATCTTTCGCATTTTACATTTGATTTTCTTAATATTAACCTAAAATATTAATGTTTATTATATTTTTATTTGCTAAATGATCTTAAAAATATAATAGTTATTTCATAAAAAATCATTAATGATAATATTGTGAAAATATTTACTAATTATATATATATAGTTATTATTTTGTTAAAACTCATATTACAATTATAGTAATTAATTAATGTGTACATATGGTTAAAATAGTATAAGATTAAATGGCAATAATAATGAGAAAAAGTGATGAAAGTAAAGTTAATATTAAGCTACGTTTACTTAAATTCAAAGTGTGTATAATAAAAGGGTTCAGTAAAAATTACTATAATGTAAACTGTAATTAGTGAATAAACATTCATATTTAAGTGCTTAAAATTATCATCTTATATGTAAATATTATTATTACAACAGACTATTTAAAACTACATTTTAGAATTAAGCTATCGACTTGATTCTTTCGCACAACATTTTTATTTGAATTAAAAAACTATATTACGATGTTAAAAAATGTAAAAAGTTATTATCTTATACGCTACGCTATTTGTTTTCAAAATAATATTTCAGCCTGTATTTTTCCGCTCAACAGAGGCTGCATATAGTCGATGCTTCTGTTTATCTCTCAGCTAGGGTAGAGGGAGAGCACACGCACATGTGCGCGTCTAACGGCACTTGCCAGCCGTACCCTTGTTGTGCAGTGCGTCTGTTTAGAAGAAGCTAGATTCACACTGGCTACAGTATAAAACGATGCTTTAAAGTTTTTTTATTTTCTATGTTTTTAGATTTTAACTATATCTATATATGTAAATAAACGTACGATGTCACACCCCTCACCTTAAACGGTTACTAGGTTTTAAAAGAAAACTAGTAATCGTACGCTGTGTTCTTAATATTAATAATTCGGAAAATGGTGTATTCTAGATGTCGTCTTTTTCTTTCTGGTTCCAATGGTCTTCTTCTTGTCGTCTTCTTCGCTCTTATTAATGCTGTCAATTGGACAACAACAGAGTCAGAACAATTAACATGTAATCTAATTAAACTAATTTAAAAAATGTTTGGTCCTTTCCTTGCACCGTAGATGATCTTGAAGTGCTTTGAAGTGCTTCTTGTTCAATTGGTGTAGTAGTTTTAAGATTTTCTTCAAGATCAGGTTGGTGTGCTCATTGATGATCTTCTCGCGGTCTATTTGTATGTATCAGAAAATAGGCTAATGTATTCCATACTGCTCCGACTAAATGGATTGACCACCCATAGATTTGGTGTAATATATATCCATTTATGCAAATTCCTATTAGCATTTTTAAACCTTGGATAATCGTAATGATGGCAAAAATTCCGGCACTGGCTGTACCAAATGTAAGAAACTTGTCCCACATTTTTTCCCATGCACCTTGTACAATTCTCTCCATCGCATCTTCGTTTAATAGTCTTATAATGGTTCCTTCTTTGTCAGAAACCGGATGTCCATGTATTTCTCTGGCAACATCGTTAAATATTCCAGATTTTTCTACAGGGAACATGATACGATCCCTTAAGTTTTCTAAGTCCTGTTCAATGTAAATGCCACTCGTGGCTAATGATGCTGGGTCTATATATCTCCAGGTCGGTTTCTTCAGTGGTTGTATAGTAATAGGAGCTATAGCTTCCGTAGGAGTCGGTAGTATTTTATACCATTCTTCTCCTAATTGATAATACGCAGGTAACACGCGATTGCAAGTTACCTTTCTACCCTTGGTCTTTAGAATGTGAGTCCTTGATGTTAGGAAATTAGTTACGTTTCCTTAAGTTACTTTTAATTCGGTAAAACATTCTGTTCCGTGTTCGATTTTTACTTTTACAGGTATGCACTTAATTACATGCACTACCTGTCCTGCAGTTACAGCCATATAACCAGGACCCTTCATAAAATTATATGCACCTGTGTTGCAATTGCGAGAGCATTTTTAAGAGTCTGTCGCTCGAGTTTGCATCTCTGCATTATTACGTCTTGATAGAGTTGTTTCATTTGGCTTTTAATATGTTTTTCTACGTATACAAATTTTGAATTAACATAAGCGAATATATCTAAATTACCGATTGAAATCTTATCCCTATTAGCGAACGACTCGCCCTTTACAGTTTAGAATATAACTAATTTATGATGTTCAGTACGTAGGATCGTATATCCACATACTGATTCTTTCGTTTTAATGGCTAGAGCGAACGTAATGTCTTGAGTGGACAAGGAGTATACCATTTGATCACGAGAATTGCTAGAATCTTTTATTTTATTAGCGTATCCTTCATGTAGGACGCTGTAATGTGATAATTTACATCTATCATTTGGATTAATGTCCCAAAAGGTATATCCTCCCTCCATGTTAACGAATATACCTTCGGATAATCGGCACGTTGTACCGGAGCGCAGATGAATTTTATTATTATTATTTAAATTTATCTGAGCTTCTTGCTCTTGAACAGTTATTTTTACTGTCCCTTGCACAATTACATTTCCCCATGATCCGTAAGGATCAGCATACGGAGCTCCGTTACAACGACCTTCACTATTAATATATTCCGCAAATACAATGGGATGAGTTATTGTAGCATTAATTTTAATTCCACTAATAATATGATTATTACCCAATTTAAGAACACCCGTATGGAACGCTTCATCGCAACTTCGGTGGCTTATATCATAAACGTATTTGCTTATTCCGTGTCTAACAGCAGAGACATGGGAATTCATTCTACAATATAGAACTGTCCTATGTATAATTATTTTACATTGTATAACCGTAGTATCTAAATATTCATTAATTTGTAGTAATTGCATGTATTGATTTGAAACGTTAACCATACTCGGAGGTATTTCACAAGGCCTTACATCTAGTAACGATAACGTTGTAATATTCATTGATCTTGCCGTATGTAACTGCTTAGCTTAGAATGTGATTTAAATATAAATTATATACATTTGTATTTGATATTTTAGATATGTATATTTATGCGTATAATCTCATATAAAAGTTATATTTTTAAATTAACACACTCGTCGTTTATTTTCCTTAAATGCCTTTAATGAAAGTTCCAGTATAAAGGATGTATTTTTTTTAATATAAATGCTATGTGGTTCCGTCGCCTCTGCAACTTTCTTACACCGGGTGAAATATCGGTGCCCCCCGGGAAAAATATACACACATATCGCCAATATGACTACAACAAAGCCCATCGTTGAATACGAAAAGGTCATGGCCGTGCTGTGCGCTGAACTGATTTTATCGTCCAGTGCCCTATATTCGGCCAAGGCCTTAGCTTTCTGTATAATCTCCCTGAAATTTGTTCCTGATTTAAGCGCCTGTATGTGGACGCCATGCAGGTTTTTCGCTCTCTTTTCACTGTCCTCCTTAATGACTTTATCCATGAAATATGAAAAATTTCGAATGCTCGAAAAATTATTAAAAATCGCGCGTACGTCTAAGTTTACTTTTCGAATGCTATCTCCGACGACAGTAATCTAAACTCCCGTGAAGCTGAGATTCTCGCATTATTGGTGTGTGCTGTGCACCCCGGTTTTAATCTTAGTATCCCTATTCCGTTTATCTCGAGCGTGCTTTGCACCGCCCTGTGGCATTGTACAAAAATAATTTCTGGACCAGAGGTCGAAAATATCCACGTGTTGGCCTCGTGTAATCTCGCCCAATATGTATCGTGTAACTGCATGATCTTTATATTGCAATCGGCTATATCTAAGGGTTTATAATTTATTGAAAATTTTAACTCGCAAGCAGCGCTTTCTTTAATTTTGCGAACTGGCTCTGTGTCCTTACATATGAATAAATTATCTAGAACTTTGCATTTATTAAGTTTCTCAGCCGACGTGGACATATATGTTTTACCGTCGGTACTTATCATAAAATAATGCGATTCAGGCCAAATATAAGCAAAAGTATTTGTATTGTTTACTGATTTTTGCCTGATTGGAATCGCAGATGCTTTGTACAAAACAAGGTTCTGCAAGTCCAACAAGGGTATGGACAAATGATATATTAATTGGAAATTAGAAAAGAATATGGACAGATCTGAAACTTTAACAATTTTTAGAATTGAACTGGGCTTGTCCGCCTCCGGAAACCGCGCATCGATGACCGTATCCCTAACAAGCATCGCCGAATTTTCTATTAACTTAGGTGGCATAAAACGCGGATGTATAATGCCTTGCGAGGCGAATAAGATTGCGTCAGTGATAATTTCTGTCTCTAGCTTGTGCTGCAAAATGTCTTCATTTAGCAGCTCAATAGCCGAGCTTAACATAACTACCTGCCTATCGTAGTACTGTGACTCTGAAATATTACTGACGAGAATTTCTAAATTTGATATTTTCCCGTCGGTAATATCAAATTGTGTCTTAGTTAGTTCTGTTAAATTAGCTAGCAATTTAGCTACTTGCCGTGTGTCGTTTGATACACTAGTTATTAAATTTTGTAACTCGATTTGAGCATTTTCATCGAGTGTACCGAAAAGAAAACGGCTTATTCTACCTATGACCGGCAGTATTGACCTACGCGTCCGCGTCTCAGCTGTTACTCCACGCTCTGAAATCAGATCTACGATCCTCCCGGTCTGCTTTAATCCGTCCTGTATTTGGTCGAACGCGTTGTTTAAAGCTTCTTTATGCATGCATCCTTTCAGTATACTCGCACATTGGTCAAATACCCTCTGTATTATTTTTCAGTCCGTATTGGACGCCGCCAATGGGGCTATTTTTTCGGAAATTAAACCCGGATTGTCCGCCAATTTTTCAACAAAAGATGCTGGCTCTGCTTGGCCTCGCCTCAAAAGCCTGCAACAAAATGTTGAAAAAGGGGCCGATCAAACATTTAAATCTAAATTGACTTCTACTTGAACTAACCCTATTTTAGAGTCACCCAGTCTTATGGAATTATAATATTCACAAGTGTAAAAATTCATTTGATTATACTAAAAAAAATTGAATATTTTAACGTGAACTGTTCGAAAATGGAGAGAACTTGTAATACTTAATAAAAGAGAATGTTTCTAATGGTATGAAAAATTCAAAATGATTCATTGAGAATAAAAAAAACTTGTTCTGCTATATGGAATTTAATGTTTGAATATTCAAAGGGTTTCGCATTAAAACATGGGAAATTGCCATGTTGGTTTTCCCGGTCTAAAGGTTTCAAGCTAACTACGGAAATAATGAAGGTCAATTTACTTAATTACATGTGTGTTCCTAAAAAAACGTTAAAAAGAGTTTTGCATAAATCAGTAGCCTTATTAATAACAATTTTTTTTTTTTTTTTTTAAATTTGCGTTGGAAGTAGGAAAGTTTATTTCACTCTAAAACTTGATTATCTATTTCGTAAGGCATAACGAATCACTGGCGATACTAACCAGTCTAAATACCCTCCATACTATGTTAATTTTATGTAAATAATTTAGTTTCATGCTTGGCTCGCATGCGCAGATAGCAATACTTCCCTATCTGTTTACTATAATTTACTTGTGCCTTAACTGTATAGGAAAAGGAGCTGCATGGCACGCGGGCGGATGCCGAGCCATGATTCTCCTTTCTTGTTTTGGAAATTTTAGACTTGTTTTACGACCACAATTTGGGCTTGGAGAATTAAAGTAGTTTCAATTCCCCGTGTATTAAATACAATCAAGTGCACGTGCACTATAGTCGAGCGATAGAGCCGGCTACAGAGGCTGCGGAGCAGTCCTTATCGCGCGCGGTGTCAGCTTCCTTCGTCGGACTTCTCACCTCGGCCCTTGTGTGGCTGCTTGTTTGATAATGTATAGGTTTCCTAGATTTTAAAATGAGTTTTGGTGTTTAAAAGCGTTTATATCAATACTCGAATTGTGTATAGTCTGTATCCTGAAGTTGACAGTACATATCGGCTCCTTCTACATTTTGCAACAGAATGAGACGAGCCCTCTTGTAATGTCTTTTGAGGCTTTATTAGTCTTGCATGTTTAAAGTAGAGATTAATTATGCATAATAGGATTATGCCTACAATCCCTGTTGCTCGGACAGCAGTATTCACTTCGATTTCACATTGTGATAGGGAAATATCACAACCTTTGTGACATCTTGTGCGATTCACGAACTATCGGGAAACGATACGTTCGTGGGATCGCAAAAGAAAACAAAAAAAAAGAAAAGGACTGTTGTTGCCTTTCGTTTAATTTCCTGCATTACCCTTCTAGGTGTTGAGGTGGGTCCTTGACGGCCGATGCTCTCTTTTGTTTATCGAGGTTAGTTATCTTGATGACGTCACCATTTCTTAGCTTGGCTTTCTTTTGGTGATAATCTATGCCGATTATTTCATAGGGACCAACGTAATCCTTGTCATATTTACCCTTTTGCGGTTCTTTCAATCTATATACAATCTCTCCCTCTCGAAAATGTACTACATTGAGTTTTCGATCGTAGTAGAATTTTGACCTATACTTGGCCTGCACTAAATTTAGTGCAGCTTGGGTTTGCATCGTCGAGAGATTGTTTATGAGATCCACTATATAGTCTTCATATGTTAAAAGCTGCTCTCTAGGGGGGAAGCTAGATGGTGTTCGAGCTTTCTGCCCAAATACTAACTCATATGGAGTATAGTCTGAGGAGTCATGACGTGTGCAGTTATAGGCATGCTGACAAATCGGCACCCACTTGCTCCAGTCACCTATGTTGTCTATGTATTTCTTCAAATATTCTGTTAATGTATGGTGCATACGCTCAATGTCACCATTCGACTGAGGGTGATAAGCTGTTGTGCAATACTTATCAATTCTGAAGATGTCTGCGAAACCCTTCAGCATTTTGTTTAAAAAGTGCGTACCTTGATCCGATAGCAGAGCTGCCGGTGGGCCAAAATAGCATATGACCTTCTCCGTGAAGGCTCGAACAACTTCCAATGCCGTTGCATTTGTTACTGGCACAAGGACGCAGAATTTTGTCAGGCAATCCTGAACTAAGTATATATTTATGGCCTTCAGGTGAGTCTTGAAGGGGGACATAAAAATCCATGCTGAGCTTCTGAAAGGGCCTAGATGGCGTGTCTGTAATAGCAAGAGGAAGCCTTGTTTTAATGCGCACAAGTTTGTTTGTTTGGCATTCAACACAACCCAAAACAAATTGTCGCACGTCAGGGCGCATATTGCGCCAGTAGTAGTCTGCCGCAATTTTGCTATACGTTTTATTTATACCTCTGTGTGCTCCCATGGCCGCCTCGTGGTACTCTTTGAGCAGCTTATATCGGTCCTCTACTGGGGGAATTGGTAGATTATTCAGATATAACACTGCTATCATTAATGATCCTTCAAATATTATATCAGAGATCGACAAAAGTTGTCCATTCTGGCAGGGTAAGAATGGCCAAATCCCTTATCACTCCAAAAGTGGTGATATTATTAGCACGCATATGCCTTTTCAGTTTCTTTATGCAGTCTGCTAAGACTGATTTTAAAGGTTTTTCGTCTAAATAATTTTTTGCAAAAAGACAAATAATGTTTGTCCGTCGGGGAGAGCCCAAGGTGGTTTTTCTCGTGGTGGCCTGGCATTCATGACGAGGCATCTGTCGAATGCATTCGTGTGTGCTCGGGCTCTAATCTGCCTATCTCGCACACTTGCCACCTCTGTTTCAGCCTGTGCATCGGCCGGGCAAGCCATGCTGACGTCAGAGTGAGATAAGCTACTCTTGTGTTTGCCGGACTGCCGGCGTCCACTAGCTTCGTCGCGCGGCGGCGCGCTGTTATCTGATCCTCCGTCCGCTGGCGGCTTTTCGCTCTTCTTATTACTCAGCGGCCGATACGAGTCTTTATTTGATTTTTTTCTTCCACTTCCTGGTGCGCTGCTCGCGTTGTCATCCATTTTTTGATTTGGATTTAGGGTGTCATTCTCATCGAAAATCGACCCGTCCCACACATAGAGCGTATAGTGCCGACCTTCTAAATGCAGATGGATATAGTTTTCTGTCGTGTTTATAATTATATGACAAAAGTCCACTCCTCCTGTCTCCAGGTGGTGGTGAATGCATATATTTTGCTGAAACTCCTGTGCAAAAATATATGCACAGTTCGCATTACCGTATTTTGTTGTGGAAGATAAAATTTCTCTTGTTTCCTCCTCGTCTCCGCACGTCGGAATGGCTGGAGACTGCAGCAGTCGATTGCGCAGTTCTACTGCCGTCATATCTAATTTGAGCAATTTAATATGTGAGAAAAAGAGGCAATTTCCTGGCGGCCGTGCGGGAATATTAGTGTCCCTTGTCAACAATGCGTGTGGATTGGCGCACCACTCTCTTGTTTCATAAACCAATAGATCACCCTTGTAAGACGAAACAGATGATTTTAGGTCCTCGGTTCTCATCTCAATCCGATCGACATTGCGAGGTACATATGTAAAATGATCCACCCTTCCTTGCTCGTATGTGTCGGTGTCAGGGAAATCATACGTGTCCTCCCTTACTCGACCAGTCTCTGGCGTTTCGATTTTCCCGTTATCTCCAGTTAAATCTATTAACGGAATATTTGTTTGGGAATCTCGCCTTGACAGATTAATTGTGGATAAATCCATTGGTTCCTCGCCTTGTTTTAAGAAGCCACTGACTGTAGACAGTTCTCGCTCGACTATAGCTGTTTTTGCTTCTCGAACGGGTGACTCATGCTGCGCGTCCTGCTGCGCCTGCTGTACTCCAGGTTTCCTACCTCCGAAGTCCTTGCGTACAATATAATCAAAATCTGGGGCAGTGCCCGGTTCGGCCTCCGCTTCCCATAAGTTGATCTGCATTGCGTTCCTGCCCAAGACTTCGCGCTCAACGATATCAACGATTAAGCGAGTGCGTAGCTTTGCTGCTAAGTTAGATATAGATAGATTAAGATTTATTTTGCACAAGTCAAAAATATACATCAAATATACATAGTTGCGATACATTAAATTAAATTTGTATCCATATCACAGATTCATCGTTAGATTTCATCACATAGGCTTATTATAAATGCACAGTTTATGTCAGTAGTCTTAACTATCACGTCACAATATACCTTAATTAATTAATTACTTAGCAGTATAACACAGTTAATTTTTATCACGTCACAATATACCTTAATTAATTAATTACTTAGCAGTATAACACAGTTAATTTTTATCACAGAACACATTTCATTCGTCGCAGGTTTCAATAATATGCCGACGTATTGCCGTTTTAAATTTATTTAGAGACGGAAGATGCCTAATAGCGCGGGGGAGCGAATTCCAGAGGCGAGCACCTTGGGCTCTGAAGGAGTACAGGCCAACATCAGTACGCGACCCTGGAATTTTTATTTCCTTGGGATCCCTACCTGAGGTTCTAGACTGATTTTGTTCAAAAAGGGCCGCAAGGTACGGAGGCTGTCCCATGACAACTGCTTTATAAAGCATTACCGCCGCAAAATACTCCCTTCTTATCTCCACAGTCAACCAGCCCAGTTTCCTCCTGTAGGGAGAGACATGCTTAAGTCGTGCAATACCGATGTTGGTGGCGACTGCTGTGCACTGCAGCTTCGCTGCGCTTTCGAGCACGGCGGCGTGTTATCTGCCGGCTCGGGTGTCATTACATTCGCTTCTAACTGAGCTGCTGGCGGATTCTCTCCTGCTTGTGCTTGCTGCACTGACTCGGGCTGCAGCGCGACAATTTCTAGCGGCGGTAAATTTTGATTTGGAAGTTCCTCATTTTCCGGCGTATACTGAAACTCCGGGTGTGGCCTGTTCAATGTTTGATGTTTCATTGGTTTTTCATTTCCGCCCTGTTGGTTGAGCAGATTAGCCAACGCCGCGGCTGGTGTGCTGGTTATTTTTACGCCCTTTTTCAGCCCTTTCTCTTGGCGCAAATGAGCCAACTTCTCATTTTTCTTTGCCTTGCTGACAATTGGATCGCCGAGATCGGCAACAGAGTCGAGTTCATATGGCTGATGACGACTATGTTTCCTCTTCACCTTCAGTTTTATTTTCCTCTTGTTAGACCACCAAGGGTCATTTACGACTTCTTCTCCAAACGATTGTTCAGAATCAGAAATTGCACATGACTGATCTTTCTTTCTATCGCTCTTTTTCCTGAATACGATCGAGCCTTGTTCAATTGGTTCCTTGTCCGTTTGTATTTTCTCTGCTTCGATTGATTCTTGCAAAACGGCTTGGATACGTAACCTTTCCTCGGCACTCTGGTGAAATTTACCACTGGCGATTTTTTTTAATTGCACATTTGTTAACACGTAAGCGAGATATGTGGTGTCCTCATAATCCAAAAAGTATACGTCGTTGTCGCCCAGCTGCTGCGTGAGCCAACGTATGCTTACTCGTGTATCACCTCTATGGATATCGTGTTTCGCTTGGCATAAGAAGAAATCGTCAGCCGTGTTGCGCACTGCCAGAAGCTCGTCTTTGGAATAAATAGGAGGTTTTCCAGAGCACCTTTTCTTATGTGTTTCAACAGCTTCGGATTTTTCCGAATCTGTTTTAGACACTTTTATTTTTTTGTCTCGATCTATCCCTTTTTTCTTTATGGCCCTCGCTACAAACACTCTGGCTGGGGGCTGGTCCAGCTCTGCATCGCTGTCATCGTCTTCTTGCTTGTCTGCAAGCTCATAAAGCTCAGCTCTGGGGTGCTCGGGGTTCTCCTCACCCTCTGGTATTATTGGATTGCGCGAGAGCGCATCCGCGTTAGCATTTTTTATTCCCTTTTTATATACGACGTCGAACTCGTAGCCGCGCAGAGCCGCTTTCAGCCTATTGAGCCTGAAGTCTGGTTTTTTGGACGTATGAAAGTGCTTTAGGGCCAAATGATCTGTGACCACTGTGAACTTTCGGCCATAGAGGTAGTGCCTGAATTGTTCCTTGCCAAATACGACCGCAAGCAACTCCTTATCATATGTGATATATCTTAACTCGCTACCTTTCAGTGGTCTTGATGTGTAGGCACATGCGGTGTCTGACCCAATGGTCCCCTGTGATAGCACCGCTCCCAACGCAAAATCTGAAGAGTCGGTCGTGAGAATGAACGGCTCAGATAGGTTAGGTGCGGCTAAGACGGGTTCGCTGCAAAGTATCCGTTTCATTTTCTCGAAAGCCGACCGTTGTTCATCCCCCCATTCGAATTTGACTCCTTTGCGCATCAGCTTGGACAAAGGCAAGACTATGTCAGCAAACTTGGGTATGAATTTTCTATAGTATCCCACGAAACCAAGCCACTGCCTGATTTTCTTGGCATTCGTTGGCTCCGGGTATTTTTCCACCACTTCGAGTTTCTTGGGATCTGTGCGTATTTTACCTCCCCCTACTATGTGTCCGAGGACAGAGGCCTCGCGTTTCAAAAACTGACACTTTTTGGGCTCTATCGTCAAGTTTGCTTTTATCAATCTTTTTGCAACTCTTCTGAATCGCAAGGCATGCTCTTCAAGAGTCTTTGCAAAGATCATAAAATCGTCCAAGTAAATTGCAACTTCTTCCCCCTGCAACCCGGTCATTGCTAACGATATGCACCTTGCGAACGTGCTCGTCGCTTCCTTTAAACCCATACTCATCCGTGAGAATTCTAAATGTTGGTCGGAATTACGGCCTATTGGGGCTGAAAAGGCAGTATATGGGACAGAGTTGGGGTGAATGGGTATCTGGTGGAAACCCTGTTTCAGATCGATGACAGTAATTATTTCAGCGAGCGCAAGTTGCTCAATTATATCGCTCGTGAACGGGAGTGGCCAACAGCTGCCTACAGTAATTTCGTTTAGGGCTCTAAAATCTGTGACTAAACGCCACTTTTTATTACCGTCAGCGTCCATTATTTTTGGCACAATCCAGAGGTTGCTGCAATACGGTGAGTTTGATGGTCTAATAATGCCTTGCTTTAACAGCTTTTGCACTTCTATTTCTATCTGCTCCTTTAACGCTGGCGGATATTTGAAACGCTTCGCGCGCAGAGGCTTACCAGTCGTCAGCTTAATCTCATGTGCGAGCAAGTTGGTTGCCGGCAGTGGCTCCCCTTCTAGTCCAAAAACACCGGAAAACTCGGTTACAAGTTCCCGCACATGCTGAAGCTCCTCTGCATTACATCCATTCGTGTCCACTAACCTCTTAATTTTATTTGCCCTTGCTTCCCGCAACTCAGGGTTATCTTCAAGTAATTTGTTTTTTTTTTCGATATCCATAGGCTCGTCCTCCAAATCTTTACCTATTAAGCGCATAATCTGAACCCGCTCATCTAATTCTTTCCTGTCGTCCTCGCCGACAAGAAATATGCCCTTCGCATTGGAAGTCTCGCACTCGATTAATTCTACCTGCAATATCGGTAGCTTAACTGTTTCATCGCCAATATTGATGCATACGGCATAAGTAATTCCATCGTGATTTTCGGCGACAAAATTCCCAAATAATATATCTGGCCCCAAGTGTTGTAAGGGGACCCAGCCAACTTTCGTGTCCGTATTAATGACTCTTGCCTGCATAACGCAACGCGATTTAGCCGGAATTTCAAAGTATTCTTCTTGCGAGAAAGGAATCATTACCATACTCAGGATTAAACTTTTATGGGCGGCGTCAATGCGCCCATTGTATTTTTCTATGATGTCCCATCCGATCAGTCCCTCTGTATCAACGGGGAAGCTGTTGGGGACAACGTGCATTTCACATAACAGTCCATGCACAATTATTTTTATTTTACCCAAAGTCCGGCTTGTACCGGGGGTGACTCCCGTGATTGCAAGAATTTCACTTTTATTTATTCGTTTATTCGCGCTGATGGCGCTGCACTTGATAACTGACACATCTGCTCCCATGTCTACGTGACAGTTGGCTGCCTTATTAATTAAGTCATCGCTTTTTAGAATCACGATGGGTGGTTTGCGCCCTGCTCCAGCAAACCTATCCGAAACTACCCGTGAGGGCTCCGGCTCGCATTGTTTTGGACAATAGCCACATGCAGTAACAGCCGCAAGTACATTGTTTACCCTCGTCTGCGTTAAGATTTGTTCTTCCACATTTGAGGTCTGCGGGACCTGTTGTGTTGGCAAAGGTTGTGAAGCCGTATAATTAATTTGTGCGCTCATAGACTGGGACTGCGTTGCTATGTAGTTGTATGCCAGCCGAACGCTCTGCTTGCACTCAAAGTTGATAGCAACTCTTATCGCCTCGTTCAAGTTCTTCGGGTGCTCGCTGCGCACTTGATGATCTAACGGGTGTGTTAATCCGAACATGAAGTATTGCAACGCGTCGACGCAAGCCCCTCGTTTGCGTGATTCCCTGTCGCTGTCCACCAGATCTGGCGCCGAACCAAAAATCGTAATGAGCTGGTTTAGCAACTTCTGTGCCCTCAAGCCATAGTCACCAGCTTTCTCGCCCGACCGCTGGTTTATCATTTTCATTTGCATTAAAATATCATCCGCCAAACCCACATTGCTATATTGCAATACAAATTCCGCGAGCAACGTTTCCACTGAGTCATAATTCATCACGCGCGCCGCGTAGCCATCAGCTGCCCTTCCAATCAATTTACTCGCAATCGCTACCAACAAACATTTCTCCTGCTGCGAGCCAAACATTTCCCTAACCTGACGCGCTGCTATACAAAAAAGACTTAGTTTGTCGGGATTACCGTCAAATTGCGGGATTAAATTTAGCGCCTGCGATAATGTTAGATTATTTCCACGCGTACACATTGCATTATTGATATCTGATATTGTTAGATTCCGAGTAGGTACAGACATTTCCACATTCGAAAAATCCCGGCGTCCTAGCGAATACGCATTAGCTTCCTGTGCCACACTACTCGATACGGGGGAGTGCTGGGGGAAGCATGTATATTGTGTAACATTGTTGTCCCACGTGACACGTATAGGATGTGAAGCCGCGGGTGTAATTTGAGTACTCGCTAGTGCAATTTGGGGCGCGGCGATTCGCTGTGTGGGCCAGCAGCTAGTCTGCGTGGCTGCCGTCTTGTTCGCGAGTCGTGTCGGTTCGAGGTCCGTTGTGTTAAGGGCCCGTTCGTTACGCGAATTTATACCCCTGTCATACTTTAAATTACGATCCCTTTCTAACATGTCAATAAAAGGGGTAGGCGTTATCTGCGTGGAACGCGCGGATGTAGCCGGCTGTATGTGCGAGATGCTCTCGGCGACGCGTATATCGATGTCGTCAACCGCGTTATTTATCTTTTTCTCGGGATTGAGAGAAAATCCCTGCGCTTTAGCCCTATCGAGATTCCGGGCAAACGTATCTACAGGTGTTTGCGTAGACGTTTGCACATTGGTCTTTTTGAGCGTACCAGAGGTATTGGGAGCATCAAGGGCATTATTTAGATCGGCGGCAGCCGCTCCTGCCTCCTGCGTACTAACCGACTGCATGTCCGCCGGCGCACTGTAACTATGCTGCGGCCACCCTCCTACAATTAAGGCCCGCTCCCGTGGCGCCAGCCGTGCATAAAGAGCTTGCATCTCGGGGTTTGTGACCTCTACTAATTCCATATCGCTATTCAAACTAGACACGCTCGCATTTCTGATGGATGAGCCAGATTGACGTTTATCCTTTCCACTTTTGGGGCTAAAAAGGTTAGTCAGCGACATATTGCTCTTAACTCAAATGCCTCGCGGATAATTCAATAATGATTCTGATTAACGGTAATTAAATTTCAACGATGAGTATTGCCACAACACTGGCGATATTAAAAGTGTGTGCATAAATTTCCGGGCGCGATATACCCACGGAGGACAAAAATTCTAATTAATTTACAAGTACTTACACGAGCATCACTCCTAGTAACTTGACAAAAAGCGGGCCGAACATATTCGCCGTAATTGAGCAAACGTAGGTCCGTTCGTCCTTCCCGTCTATACACGTCTCAGTCAAGGCTGCCTCCGCACGTCCTTCTCGTCTATGCTCCTGGATGGCGAGAGTCCTGCACGTCCTTCTCGTCCCTGGTCGAACGTTTCGGACGAAAGGGCTGCTCGAAAGGCTGCTTGTCGTTTCTTGCTCTACCGTTATTTTTTTGTACTTGCTCACCGTATATATCTCACTTTTCTAATTGCACAAATTACAGTTTCAAAACCACTCGTGTGCCACACACGCGAAACCACAAGGGATGCCAAGTTGTTACGGACGGGGTAGTTGCCGTGCATGGGTGTGTGAGTGTCGACGAACTTCGCGTTATTTGCACGGGCGCAATTAAGCTCCGTGGTTCTTCGGTGGTTGGAGTGGTAGGTGCGAGAAAGAATACGAGGCAAGGAGTTCGGGGGAAAAGTGTGTGTATTAATGTATTAGAGAGAGGTGTGTGTCGCTCCTCAGCTCAGGCCGAACTGGGGAAAGATGCGCTCGCAGTGCACCGCGAAGTCGGTGCGCGAAGACGAGCATGCAGCGTCAGCATCGCATGCGAGCCTATCCGCTGGACATAGGATACCTGTGTCCGGCGGCACTGACGCAAGCTAGCGTACGTGACACTAGACATAAGGTTTAATACTTGATTTATTTGTAAGTTTGATAAATGTCTTAAAGAATTTTGTAAAACATCGGAAATACTGCAATTAAATAAATTGCTTTTCCAATTTGCAAGAAGGTTATGCTTTTTGAAACTCACATTAAATGATATTCTTGAATCATTTTTCTGCGTAGATCTAAATTTACTTAATATCAAGTTGTTGAAAATTGAAGTTAAAGTTTTAGTAACTCCGACCTTGCGCGCATCTGCCTTGCAGTTTATACTGAATTTTGATTTCTGATTCACAATATTTGAAACAATATTAGTCGCACGGATAGTCGATATGTTCTTTGCGCTAGACCTTAAATTTGTTGCAATGATATTTGTATTTTCAGTTATTAATTTTTGTTTGTTGAAATTAATTTTGATATTTTGAATGGATTCCACGTTTGTGTTTTTAATTAAATCGATTTTCTTAACTTGAATCTGATTTGTAATTGTAAATAAATTATTGGTCACTTCTGTACGAATTTTCGAATATTCAACTTTTTGTAAACCTTGATTTATTTTTATTGGAATTAAAGTTGATTCTTTGGCTTGTTTTGAGTAAAGATACAGTTGACTATCTGTACATTTAACAATGTTTGATTGAGACAAAATTGAATTTGTATTGCGTGAAACAATTGGTTCCTTTGAATTGTAAATTGAATAATCGTTCATTTTAGCTGACATATTGTATGATTTTGATGTTAACGGTAAATTATGATTTGATATAAAAGAAGGCTTCGATTCTATACTTTTAATTTCCCTTTCTGCAAGTTTTGTACGTTCTTCATTAATTTGAAATGTATATTATTTTACAGCTAATATGGCTTCATTTAAATTTGCAAAGTTTGGTTGTAATTTTAATTTTATTTGAGTATTTAAGCCTCGCATAAAAACGTTTAAAATATTTGTATCTAGTACCTTTTCTATACGGTTATTTAAACAAAACATACATTCATTCAGTAATTGTTTCTTTAAACAAATAAAATAATCTGTATATTTATCAAGTATTTGGCAAGATGGGTTATTAATACGATTTTGAAAACCTGCGTAATATATATCTGTGATAAATAGTTTTTAAATTGCTCAATTTTTTCAAAATTTTTATTCTTATAAAATCTGGACTTTATTAGTTATCTAAATTTTTAATAATTTTACGATTATTGGCTCTAGCTCCAAAAAATTATTCATGTCGGATAATTCGTCGCATTTTTTTATGAATGTTTTCAAACATGCATCACTGTCATGGTTCGGAAATGAAAAAATATATTCATCAAGTAACTTTAACTCTATAAAATCAATGTTAAATTCTGTAATTACAAAATTAGGGATACTTTTTAAAGATTTATATTCATTATATGAAAATTTTGAATTTGATTGTTTAATGATAAAATTTTTTTTAAATCCTTAACCTGAACAAATCTGGTGTTATTTTTTTGATTATCTGAACAATGATCACCCTCATAACCAATTCTGTCAAACAATTGACATTTAATTAATTTCACAAATGTAGTAGTTCTGACTTCTTCCAGCTGTTTTTCTATGTGCAAAGTGAATTACGTCTTCGTAATCCATCTGTATTTGGTCATCAAGTTCAGAAAAGTAAGCATTTTTCCATGCATCGAATTGATTATTTGATTCTGTCATTTTGAAACAGTAAAGAAGTTAAGTTTATTAGAGAAATAAATATATTTTATTTTTAATATATTCTTCGTTAATTTATTTTTATTCTTATTCTTTATTTAGCTACTAATTATTTTTTTTCATTCCAAAAGTTAGTTCATTAACTATTGTTTTCAAATATAATTAATTTTGTTCATTCTTTTATAAATGTTATTTTAGTTATTTATAAATGTATTCTATAAAATTGCTTCACGTAAATTGTCAGACCCTTTTTTTTATTATAAACTTTTCATAAATAGATCTGTATCTTTTTGAATAGTAGATCTCCTAATTATGTATATATGGAGCGAATCACGTCAACTCTCCTAGCGCGGCGCGCGAGCGCTTAATACTGTTGTTTTCAACTCGCGATTGCGGTATGAAAAAAAATATATAAAAAAAAACAATAAACTATTTCGATGTATTTTTTCCTCAGCTTTCCAATGATGGAAAGAAAGTCAGATTTTCCAAAATTTTCCATTTTCCTTAAACAAAACACAAAATGTGTTATATCTCGAAAAGTCTATTTTTAATATTTTTTTTAATACTTTTAATCGAAAGCTGAGGTTTTTTTACATAAAAAAAGTTCTTTTGCCCAGAGTGCCCGATTATATTTCAGTGAGTAATAGAACGCCGAAAAGTTGAAGTACCGCGCGCAGCGGCAAGGCGCGTGACTTCGCGCTCGACGGTAGCCGCTGGATTCGGTCCTCCGTTTCATATTTTGCTACCTTATAATTTCTTTTAAACCTGTTAGTTAAATTTAGTTATTTTTTTGTTTTTATTAATCGTTTCTTTGTTACTTTGGCTTTTGAAGAGGCTTTCAAAGTCTTTAGCTTCGTGGCTTTCTTTGTCTTTGTTGCGGGTTTGGATACATTATTTTCCTTTTTCTTAGTGTCTTTCTTTGGAAAGATTTGATATTTAGAACTTAAAGACGTTTTCTGTAGTTTGAATGTGTTTTGATTCAATGGAATAAAAGCATGATACTGTAAAGTCCCTGGTATAGATTTAGCATTATCTAATCTTGGTTTGAGTTTTAAAACAGTTTTTTCATAATCATCTTTATTGCTATAAAATACTTTGGTTTCTTTGCAATAATTTTTAGCACATTCGTAAAGACTTTTTGCTGTTAAAATTCTATTTTTGGATGAAAGTTGTAGACTAGCACGTTTTGCACCTCTTTTTAAGTTCGCACCGATACCATCACATGAACCTTTGCCGTGCGCGGTAGCATAAAAGTGCCATTCCGCTGAGATTTCGAAATCTTTTTCATGAAACAGAAGATTTTGCATATTATTCTTATTTTTAAAATGTTGACTTGCTCCATCCGTTAAATAATAAATTTTTTTAACTACGAAATTAGATTTCAGATAAAGTATGACAATTTTTTGATATTCATAAACCGCAACAGTATCATGGTTTAGATTATCAGAAATTACAGCAATGCTTACATGTTTAAGATCACTATTTTCTTTGTAATAAATTACAACTGTAAAAATAGTTGCCTGGTTATTATTCCAATGGAAAGATTGCGTAGAATTCTGTACAAATGCATAGTTATCCGAAAAATCAAAACAGACAATAAACTCCCCTTCTTGAAGATTTTCTTTCAACTTATTCACATACTGTGACTGTTTCTTAGCAACAAAATCGTGAGTCTTCAATTTCATTAATTTGTCGCCTAGCGTGTTGAGAAAGTCATAAACGTTCTCACTTTTTGAATCTATCGTACACCGATCTGTTTGAAACCACGATTCAAATTGAATTTCAAAAACATTATTTTTATCAAAACATTCAAGTAAATGTTCTCGTAATGCAGACGTATTATGACAATTTAGACAGTCACCCAAGAAACACTCATCACGTGCATTTTTACAAACGATTGCCTGAATACAGTCATGATAATTTTGTAAGATATAGTTTACTATTTTTCGTTAAGCACTCTAGCTCAGCAGCTTCTAGCATGAGCTTAACGTTTTCATGATGTACACATACACATACATTGTGTGTACCACTGCTTCCAGCTAAAACACAGTGTACTGGTCTCAATTGTATGAATTTTGTTAACCCAATTTTAACGTGTTCGTATTCTTTTTGAAATAAATAATAGATTTCGTTCAAATTGCCAAGAAGTAATCTTTTCTGAACGTGTTCTCGTTTGATTTTGTCATGCTTTACGGATATGCAATCTTTCAAGCCTGGCATAATTCGACTTATATCATCCTTTTCATAAAAACTTTTAACTAAATTTGTAGTTTCCACCGAAAGTACTTTGCCGCGTTTTTTTTCAGGAACTGGGAAAACTCCTTTTTCAGCTACTAACTCTTTTGTTTCTCGAGCTTCTCATTCAGTACAACCAAACTCTCTGATTAAATCATTACGAGACCAAAAATCGGGAGCAAGAGTGAGTAGCTGAATTCTATCTTACTTCGATATAGTATTAGAAAATTTTCTTTTAATTTGTTCGAGAACCGTTACGCCAGCTTTATGATATTCATCACAACAATTTATGTTAGCTTTTTTTGTATCCGAAATAGGTAAATCTGCTTTACGTTTGTAAATTTGTCTACGACATGTACCACATATTTTCGCTTCTTCGGGTACAAACGGAAATATACTTCTAAAAGTTGAAGGAAAGTCAAACCGATCTTTAGACGTAGGGTGATTCTCTCGAGAGAAAGGATTTATTCATTTCATTTTCCAGGTTGAACTTATTGTAGTTGCTACAATAAACCGAAGAAATACGTAACCAATAGATTTATGATTTAATCATAAAAAAATCTAAATTTAAAAAAAAACATCGTCGTATATATGAATTTCTTGTGACAATTCATTTATAGATTAAAGTTTTTTATGTTTAAGTCACCTACCGACTGAAAAAAGAACTAGTTTTACAAGTAAGCATGATGTGGCGGTGACGGCGGCCGCGCCGCGCCAAGTCGCGCGCGGTACTTCTACTTTTCGGCGTTCTATTACTCACTAAAATATAATCGGGTACTCTGTGCAAAAGAACTTTTCTTATGTAAAAAAACCTCAGCTTCCGATTAAAAGTATTAAAAAAAATATTAAAAATAGACTTTTCGAGATATAACACATTTTGTGTTTTGTTTAAGGAAAATGGAAAATTTTGGAAAATCTGACCACACCATTGGAAAGCTGAGGAAAAAATACATCGAAATAGTTTATTAGATATTTTTTATATATTTTTTTCATACCGCAAACGCGAGTTGAAAACAACAGTACTAAGCGCTCGCGCGCCGCGCAAGGAGAGTTGACGTGATTCGCCCAATATACATATTTTAATTTAATGTTTTCGAAAAATACAAAATCAGAAAAGTTGAAATTTGACTCATGAAAAAAAATATTTTTTTTTAATTTTATTTTTAATGCTAAGTGAGCGGTTACCCCTTGCCTAAGAATCTTAGTGTATTTTGTTTTTTCTCAAAATGATGACAATGACAGTTATTTTTATTCTTTTTGTTAAATATCTCAGCCTCAGTGACGAATTTACGTTTGTGCTGGACATGTGGTTGGCCTCAGGGATCTATGTCTATTTGTGCCTTATAAAATTAATAGTGCAGAGGCAGTTTCGCGCGATCATTCTTGTGATTCAGAGGCTTTGGTGCTTAACTTATAAAGATAATCATGAAATTTTTATTGTCATAAATTTATAAATTGAGTTATTTTTAAGATTCTTAGTTCTCCATACATCAAATTCAATTAAAATATATATCTGATATCGCGATTATTCACGATATAAATTGTATATCTAAACAATTTTTCAGTTTTTCATTTTTATTCCAGGCATGAGATTTATTTTGTATATTTAATGATTTATGTTTTATTTATTTACTATAATTATTTCATTATGTAAATCATTACCTCTCGCAAACTATTTCTTGTATTTGTTCATAAAAAAAAATTTTTATTACTCAAAAAGAAATGATTTATTTTTTTTATTTTTTTATTTAGTTGAGTTCGTTATTAAAAACTGAAGTGAGAAACTATACATACTTTTTTGTTATAAACAATATCCCCCCGGGGCCTCCAAATTTGAAATATCTTATGTGACGTCCAACAGACTACAAATAAGACTAAAGATACAAGCTTTTAAATGCGCCTTTTATTTTGGCATATGATTTTGCACAATAGCCAGGGTCTCTAAGGCAAATCGTATGTAATTAGTTTCTAATGTCTTGAACCCTCGTGATGAGGATTCTCAGCTTTACTTCAATTCTTAGAAATGATGTCTCTTTCTGTTATTGATTAGTTTATTACCTCGGGATATGTATATCCGTGAGGTTCAAAAATAAGTTTTATTAGTGGGATATACTGTACGTGATTAAATATTAATCACGAGGCGTATATCCATAAACATTGCCTTAGTATGCTTTACGCTTCCATAAATGATGGCGAGGTGCATTACTAAAGTATGTTGTTCTATAATTCTGGCGTACGTAAGCTAAAATAGCCCGCGAGGTTCAGAATATATAGAAATCACAGGTATGCTATACGTTACTAGTTACTAGCGATGAGGTGCATTACTATGTGATGTATTGCGTTCAATTTTATATGTATATGTGTATATATATATATATATATATATATATATATATATATATATATATATATATATATACACGTGGTGCGGTATAAGAGAGCACGCACACACACACGCACATATATATGTATATACATATATATCTCTTGGGCATCTTGTGTGTGTGCGCGCGTATGTGTGTGGGTGTAACCGCATCACGTATATATATGTACATATATGTGTGCGCGTGTGTATGTCTCTCTCCCTCTTAGATATGTTGTTTATGTGAGCATATGTATGTGCGTGTATGTGGGTGTATGCTATGCCACTCGTTTGTGTATATATGCGTATGGGTGTTCTCTTATATCACACCACACATATATATATGTGTGTATATGAGTGTGTCTGTGTGTATGTGTAGGTGTGTGTGTGTGCACGTATGCGTGTGTAGAGAGAGAGAAAGAAATAGAGGAGGAGAGAGAGGAAAATAGAGATAGGGAGAGAGAGAAAGGGAGAGAGGGAGTATGAAAGGGAGAGAGATAGGGAGAGAGAAAGAAAAGGGGGAGAGCATGACATTATAAGCAAGCCACCGCTACCCAATATATATATAGACACAAGCGAGTGGTGCAGATACCACTCTTCTTTTTTATCTATAATTATAATTATAAAAAACTAACCTTTTTTTTATCGGCTGTACCTGAAAAAAGCGGAGATCGGGACGAACTGCACGCTGCCACTCCTTCCAGTTATAATTTACAGCGATAATGTCGGTAAAAGAGAAACCTGATATACACTGGCTCGCGTCAATATCAGCGCCATTATAGTACCGGATGAGAGAAGGATTATCTTTGTCGGCTTGGTATCCCAATGCCAACAAGTAGAGGAACTACCCTTGAGCGGCTCGTTCACCATTTAAGATGTTGGGAATAACCTTTTCACCATCTTCACCGATTATTTCGTTCTCGTATTCGTGGCAAGCTGACGAAAAAATGAATTGCTGTTTAATATTTTTTCTTTATTGCATTAAAGACAACTCGAAACCGGTATGGTGATCGAGGTAATGGCTTAGAGCAAAATTTTATCACAAGGAAAATCCGTTTCTTTTCCTTGTATTTTAATGTATTTTTTTTTATTTATTTAAAATCAGAAATTTCTTCGTGAAATATTAATCCGCAGATCTACTACATTGTATATTATTGCAATTTTTTTATCGAAACAAGTGCAATAACCAATCTATACTTCGCATGTTTTGTTTCTAGAAGTAAGAACTTAGAATAAATTCAAGTTTTTGCAAATACTGTATGCTTTTTTTTATCTTTGTTTCAGTGCCTTAATTTTAAGTAACACTTAAAGAACACACGAAGCAATCCTAATCACAATGGCACACACACGCTCATCGATCACGACGAATATTGTGCGAGCTACCAGATTGTATTGACGGTATATTCATATTAAATTTTTTAATCCACACAACTTATACATAAAACTCTTAAGAAACGACGGAGATGTGTTCGCGGCGAGAGTATATTCGCGGCAAGAGTATATTCGCGACTATGAGCGCCATCACAGTAGATTGCCCCTAAGCGTTCACTTACCGACGTTGGATATCAAAAATTATAAAATTGCATGACCAACTCATAAATAGTGGCATCGGATGTTAATGGTATGATTCGCTTGTTGAATGATCGTGCCCGCCGCAGGAGGTGGTTGCATTTACCTGCAGATAAGTTAGTCCATGTATTTATTTGAATTTTACGCAAGCACCGAGCTTCGTAGACCGACGCTGCCATCATCAACCAGCGCCAAGCTTCCTAGTAAACAAAATCGGTCTTTAAGACGACTTTGCAATACAAAAACATTTCTTTAAGATAGTTTTTGTTTACTGGGTTCGTACACCTGCGTTGGCTTTTTAATCCAGCGCCGAGCTTCGTAGACCGACGCTGCCATCATCAACCAGTGCCAAGCTTTCCAGTAAACAAAACCTGTCTTTAAGGCGACTTTGCAATACAAAACCATGTCTTTAAGATAGTTTTTGTTTACTAGGTTTGTACACCTGCGCTGGCTTTTTAATACAGCGCCGAGCTTCGTAGACCGACGCTGGCTTTTTCATCCAGTGCCGAGTTTCGCAGACAGGCGCTGGCTTTTTCATCCAGCACCGAGCTCCTTAGACCGGCGCTGGCTTTGCTGGCTTTTTAATCCATAGCCGAGCTTCGTAGACCGACGCTGGCTTTTTCATCCAGTGCCGAGTTTCGTAGACCGTCGCTGGCTTTGCTGGCGTTTTAATCCAGCGCTGAGCTCCTTAGACCGGTGCTAGCTTTTTAATCCAGCGCCGAGCTTCGTAGACCGACGCTGGCTTTTTCATCCAGCGCCGAGTTTCGTAGACCGTCGCTGGCTTTTTAATCCAGCGCCGAGCTCCATAGACCGGCGCTGGCTTTTAATCCAGCGCCGAGCTCCGTAGATCGGCGCTGGCTTTTTAATCCAGCGCCGGGCTCCGTAGTCCGGCGCTGGCTTATTAATCCAGCGCCAGGCTCCGTAGACCGGCGCTGGCATCGGAAACCATAGTGCCGGGCAGGCCGAGCTGCGTAGAGTCATAGACCCTACACGGAAAGAAGTTTTAGAGCATTATAGCCTCTATAGGTATCACTATGATGCCAATTATGATAGCACTAAGGACTAGGATATGAGAGAGCTGCGCTCTTTTTCTGAGTCCATCGCGTTTTCACAACAATGGCTCAGTAGCGTTCCCATAATTTCGTGCAATATGTTCCCCGCCATAGGTTGGTGAAACCTGTCGAGACTGCCAAGCTAAACATAACCAGAGATTAGTAGAGAGATCGCCAATGCAATGTTAAAAAAGTGAGGAAAATTTCAGCGTGCTGCTGTCTGGCGGCTGCCGCCCGTACTATACACATAATTTCAGACAGCGCGATGGAGGGGGAAGCACGCGGCGAGGGTGAAAAGCGGCGGAGGAGAATGTGTGTACGGCCAGCGGAAGCTGGCGGGCGCGGCGGCGCCGCGTTTACAATTCTGTTTTGGCTCACGCCTACTCAAAAGATTTATTTATGTCTTTGAGTTTTATATTATTATTATCTTACGAAATTTTATACTAGCATTTATTATTATTATATTAACGAGTGTTTCAAAACTTAGTTTTTGCGATTCCTTAAAGAGCGTAAAAATGTTTGATAAATACTTGCATTATGTTTTAATGCAAAAGATCAGTATGTGTTATATTTTATTGTATGAGATATAATAAAGATTATATTTATAAAATAATTCAGCAATAACACATGTTCAATTATTTACTATCAATGCAATTTTATTTCTTTATTAGTTTTATTTTATTTATTTCATACTTCAAATACAACAGTGAAAGATTTGTTATTACCCAAACAACTATTTTGCAAATAATATCAGCTATTATTAATTTTTAAAGTAATATTGTAATTTTCACCGTTAACTCATATTGGTTGTCAACAAATGTTTTTTATATGTGTGTGCATATGTATATATATATATATATATATATATATATATATATATATATATATATATATATATATATATATATATATATATATTTATATATATATATATATATTTACTATTTTTGTCTTTCTGTAGCATTTTCCTACATATTGCGCATATGATTTTAGGAACCCAATCAAATTCATCAATTTTCATGTCTAAATCAAACATGTTCTTGTACTGCTCTTTAATATTTTGATTGATTGAACAATCTCCACTCGTTAGGGTTGTAACATGCATGTTTAAAACCACAGCTCAAAAGAACCGTGAGCAGAGCTGTCTTCATTATCGGGTTTCTCTCTCGGTGTAAGTCCCAAGACAATTAATGTTGACTATGTTGGGTTTGTGTTAAGGTCTTCTTTCCCAAAAGGTTTCCAAAATCATGTTACAGTAATCTTCATCTCCCTTGTATCACTCGTATTTCCTACTTGGTACAAACGGATATGAATATGCTGTTTGTTTGCCCCAGGGTACCTCCACGTAGTGACGGTGGGCAACGACCGATTCTTTTTTTTCGGTCGGCTAAACCCCTGGGTGAAGGCTTTAGAGCCGTCATGGCAGACAAACAACAAAAAATTACGATGCAGGGATTCGGAACCCCAGTATCGGCGGCTGGTCAGGGTGAGCAAGCGGGCCCGCAGTCGTCGTCATCAAGCGACCGCAGCTCTTTGTTAGTGGGAAACTTGGCTTTCGAAGAGTATAATACTACAAGAATTTATCACTTGAGGTCTGGTGACCAAGAATGCCTTATAGCAAAACGGGATAGTTTTTGTTACATTTGTAGCAAGTATGAGACCCCAAAAAAAAGAAGAAAAATCAATCAAAATATTAAAGAGCAGTACAAGAACATGTTTGATTTAGACATGAAAATTGATGAATTTGATTGGGTTCCTAAAATCATATGCGCAATATGTAGGAAAATGCTACAGAAAGACAAAAATGGTAAAACTGAAGTAAAAATGAAAGTGCCTACGATATGGAAGGAACCTTTAAGAAAAGAAGACTGTTATTTTTGTAATACGAATTTGCATGGAGTTAATAGTAAAAACAAGTCGCAAATTAATTACGTTAACGTTGAAAGTGTCACGAAACCTATATATGAATCGTCAATTGATAAAAGAGAAGATCCACTGGGTATGTACGCAAGTGGAAGTATGGATCTTGAGGAAAATTTAGAAAGACATGATGAAGATGAAATCTTAGAAGAAGAAATGGAGGAAGGAGATATTATTGCGGAAGAAGAAATAGCGCCTGATGAAGACAATGACGTTGCTAGTACAAGTGATACAAGTGACGAAGAATACATCCCCTGCAATACTAAGAAGGAGAAAGGTCCACTTTCACAGGAAAAAGTGAATGATCTCATACGCGATTTGGGCCTACCAAAGGATGGGGCAGAGTACTTGGCTTCATGGCTAAAAGAAAATACTAATGAAGCTCGAAAAATTAAAGTTTCTTACTACCGAGACAGAGATAAGAAATATCGTGATTATTTCGCTAAAGATGAAGAATTTTCCTTAGTTTACTGCAAAGATATAGTTGGGTTGATGAATTGCTTTAAACATGGATGTTACAACCCTAACGAGTGGAGATCGGTCATCGATTCGTCAACGAGAAGTTTAAAAGCCGTTCTGTTACACAATACAAATGTTTATGCAGCCATTCCCATAGGATATTCGGTAATACTGAATGAAGAGTACTGTAACATGAAAGTAATATTAGACCGAATAAAATACAATGATCATAAATGGCAAATATGTGGGGATCTTAAAATCATAACAATACTTCTGGGGCAACAATCGGGATTCACAAAATATCCTTGCTATTTATGTGAATGGGATAGTAGGGATAGAAAGAATCATTACATAAAGAGTGTCTGGCCCCTTAGACAAAAGTTCGAACCGGGTTCTAAGAATATAAAAGATAAGCCACTTGTTGATCCATCAAAAATTCTTATACCACCTCTGCACATTAAATTGGGACTTATGAAACAATGGGTAAAATCTTTAGACAAAGATGGTAGCTTCTTTAAGTATCTGCGAAATCAGTTTCCCAAATTAAGTGATGCTAAAGTAAATGAAGGAATTTTCGATGGCCCTCAGATTCGTAAGATGATAAATGATGAAATTTTTGTTACGAAAATGAATCATACAGAGAGAGAAGCATGGTTATGTTTCAAGGACGTAATTAAAAACTTTCTTGGAAATCATAAGAGCCCAAATTACCAACAAATAGTTTTAAATTTAGTAAATAGTTACAAAAATCAAGGCTGCCTAATGAATCTAAAATTACACTTTTTATATTCGCATGTTGATGAATTTCCAGAAAACCTAGGTGATTACAGCGAAGAGCAGGGAGAGAGATTTCACCAAGATATCAAGGAAATGGAGCACAGGTACCAAGGAAGATGGGACGTAAATATGTTAGCAGATTACTGTTGGTCGTTAAAAAGAGATCTACCATCAACATCGGAGAAGCGGAAGCGTAATCCACTTCGTAGATCATTTGACAATAAAATTGTTCGTTACCATAAAAAAGAGTAATGGGCTTAATATTTTTACGGGTATTTTATTGAATTGCATATACTTCTAACAAATTTAAAGTAGATGTAAACTTCGATGATTTTGAAGTAAATGAAGGTTTCGGTTACCGAATTCTGAATTTTGTAACAGTGTTCTCCGCGATATCGCAAGCTCTTGTATGTAAAAAATGCAAATCCGATGTAACGTTCACCGAAACTGGAAAGCGAGGCTTGGGTTTGAAGGAGCAGCAAACTATGATATAGTTTTAAAGGATACGATTGTACTTGCATATACATTGTTCTTTGCTTTATGGTTTACATTACCTTTTGCATTGTTTCAGTTTATAACTAATTTTTTCACTCTCTTTACGTCCATGACGTTGAACTAACCTTGAACTGACCATAAATATAACCTTATGGGACTATACTGACCCTGGATTCGGATTCAGCGGCCCCAAAAACCCCTAAATGTCATGGTTTGACTCTACTTTTTATGAATCTTTATGATTTGACCTTCAACTGACCTTGACCATGACCTGATAGGGTTGTAATAAGCCCGGATTCAGATACAGCGTCCCAAAAAAACCCAAGATACCATGGTTTTAGTGTATTTTTCATGTATTTCGATAATTTGACCTTCAACTGATCTTGAGAAAGATCTGATTTATTAATCTGACCCCGGATTCGGATTCAGCGACCCCAAAAACCCCAAGATACCATGGTTTTAGTGTATTTTTTTCAAAATTGTGTTTTCCTGTAAAAACTGTGATCAGATTACTATTCCTAGTTGTCCATTTATTGAGAAAGGATATGATATTAATCGCAGAATTGTTCTTGCCATGCGATTACTAGGAATAGGATTGAATGGCATTATAAAGTTTTGCGCCTTCATGGATCTCCAGCGGCCAATTTTTCAATCGTTTTACGATACAGTTGTTAAGAAAATTGCCATTGAAGCAGAAGCTGTTTGTAAGCTTAGTATGAAAACTTCAGCTAAAAAAGAACGAGAAAAAACTGACGATCCAAATGGCATTACTTTATCTGGTGATGGTTCGTGGAGGAAGCGTGGTTTTTCATCTCTTTACGGGTTTGTTTCACTTATCGGCTGGTATACTGGCAAAGTAGTCGATGTTTTGGTGAAATCTAAATATTGCAAAGCTTGCGAATATTGGAAAACCAAAACTGACACCATCGAGTTGAAGGAGTGGAGCCAAACTCACAAAGATGAATGCCAAGCGAACCACGTCGGCTCCGCAGGAAAGATGGAAGTGGACGCCGTCATCGAAATGTTCCAGCGCTCAGAATCTTTGCACAATTTGAAGTACGCTAATTACGTGGGATACGGAGATTCAAAAACCTTCAAAGGAATCATAGATTCTGAGCCCTACGAAAAGTTCACCGTAAAAAAAAAGAATGTATCGATCATGTTCAGAAGCGGATGGGTTCTCGTCTCCGTAATTTGAATAAACAAATAAAAGGACTTGGAGGAAAAGGCAAGCTTACTGGCAAGCTCATAGACGAGTTGGCAATTTATTATGGTTTAGCAATTCGTAGGAATCATGATTCTGAGAAGAAAATGCGCAATGAAATCTACGCAACGCTGGATCACAAATTGTCTACTGATGATCAACCGAGACACGAAAGATGCCCGCACGGAGAAACTTCATGGTGCTCTTGGCAAAAGGCTCAAGCTACTGGAGAAGATGTTGTACATAAACCACCTCTCTCTGAAGAAGTTTATAAAGCATTTTCGCCAATTTATAAAGAGTTAAACAGGGACGATCTACTTACGCGTTGCTTAGGCGGCTTCACACGAAATAGCAACGAAAGTTTCAATGCGACTGTCTGGTCTATGGCTCCAGAATCTTTCTCTAGTGTCAAACACGTGCTCGATATCGCAGTATATATTGCTGCAGGTATCTAAAATGATGGCCTTTCAAGTGTCATGAAGCTGATGCAACACTTGGGCTTGACAATCGGACCGCACTGCTATAATTTCTGCGTGGAGGCGGACGCGCGTCGCATCAAGTTTTCCGAGAGATCCCTAACAGACGATGACAGAGAGGCCCGGATATCCTTAAAATCAGCCAGGAAGGAAGAGGAGAAGTCAGACATTAATAGAGATGGCCAAATGTACGGTGCAGGCATCGCAGATTAGAGGTATACAAAAATTTCAAGGATTTGAATGCTCCGAAAACTTTAAATGCGTTTTTCTCGAAACGGGTTTCTTCAAACTGGGCGCAATCATAGCTTCAACACCATTACATGGATCGACTTGCAATTTTTACAGTAGCTTCACAAATATATTCTCCATCGAAGTACGTAGTCGTTTTTTGATATTTTGAAAATTACTTATTTTATTAACAATTTACTACTCTTTTATTAGCCGAAAATTCATACGTTTTGTTCAGACGTGCACAGTTTCTACAAAAATTGGAATAAAAAAAAAATCCTACTTACTTCGATAGCTATTAGTATGTAGTTTCAGAAAGTTTTTAGTTTTCTGTTCCAGCTCTCACGGTTTTTGAGGAATTGGTGCGCCTGCGGAGCACCTTCAAAAAAATCTTTTTCCGCAGATCTGCTGTAGCGCCGCCATTTTGTACAAAAATCATAATAAAATTTTTTTTTTCATACATCAATATGTGTTAAATGAACCATCTAAATATGAATACTATTCCTTTTCCCTTAATCCCAGAATAAATTGTCAAAATTAGGCCTTTTTTCGGCCTCTAGAGTGGTGTTATCCCTTAAGTTACGTGATCGCGCTCGTGCCAGAAACCGATGCCCCGACCCGCGCGGCCGGGGTTTTCTACAAGCGAGGCAGCAGGTAAAAATAGGGTCTCGCCCTTTCACTTACGAGTCGCCGCTATACAAAAAGCCAATCGCAATTCTGCGCATGATGTCGCTGCGGCGCTTCTCTCTCACTCTCTCACACTCAAGCGGCGTATGTGCTATGCATGCGGGGCAGATGGCGAGTTCTCGGTTGTAGTGCGGATAGCCAGCAGTCCCTGGCCGCTGGCTGTCGAGCGTCCTTCCTCACGTTCAGGCACGCACAGCACGGCTTCTGTCCCACACTTTCAAGACACACACACACGTGCACACCTCAAGTCAGATTTACCCGGAGACAGGGAGGGTTGCAGTCGCTGATCGCGACGCACCACGAGGACCGCGAATTAGACGAGCAAAACCGCGCGCGCAAACATGACGGTACGATACCATCCCAGCGGGGTTTTGGGGACGTAGAAGCGTGTGACCGGAAAGGAAATGCGCGAGAGATTACTGGGAGTTGTCCGCGCGTGTACCTCTGTAGCACTTTACAGGTTAACCCTTTCGTGCACATAAGAGTTACAGCTATGGTGAAAACAGAAATAGATACTGTTTTTGGTGTTTTTTTTTTTATATCTCTCTTAGTTCTTGAGTAAAAAATTCATAAACTTTGAAAATAACGCAGACCTATTTTCCGTCTATTCCGTTCATGCACATAAGCGTTGCAACCACATGAGTAGGAAACTGATTATGCTCTAAGCGTTCCCGAGCCGCGCTGAATCCGAATCCGAGGTCAGATTTTGAAAATTCAAGATGGTGGATCCAATATGGCGGACGGGAAAGTAAAAAAATCGAGATTTTGAAAAACAAAAAATTTTTCCGAATTCTACGTGAAAACAGAAATAGATACTGTTTTTGGTGTTTTTTCGATATCTCTCTTAGTTCTTGAGTAAAAAATTCATTTTCAAAATCTGACCTCGGATTCGGGTTCAGCGCGGCTCGGGAACGCTTAGAGCATAATCAGTTTCCTACTCATGTGGTTGCAACGCTTATGTGCATGAACGGAATAGACGGCAAATAGGTCTGCGTTATTTTCATAGTTTATGAATTTTTTACTCAAGAACTAAGAGAGATATCGAAAAAACACCAAAAACAGTATCTATTTCTGTTTTCACGTAGAATTCGGAAAAATTTTTTGTTTTTCAAAATCTCGATTTTTGACTTTCCCGTCCGCCATATTGGATCCACCATCTTGAATTTTCAAAATCTGACCTCGGATTCGGATTCAGCGCGGCTCGGGACCCTATGAAATGTAAACAGTTTCCCCGCACCATAGCTGTAACTCTTATGTGCACGAAAGGGTTAACCTGTAAAGTGCTACAGAGGTACACACGCGGACAGCTTCCAGTAATCTCTCGCGCATTTCCTTTCCGGTCACACGCTTCTACGTCCCCAAAACCCCGCTGGGATGGTATCGTACCGTCATGTTTGCGCGCGCGGTTTTGCTCGTCTAATTCGCGGTGGTGCGAATTCCTCGCGTATTCGATTTAGAGCAGGTGCTCGTTATAAGTTACAAAACTTTACGATTTCTTTTATCTATCTACACTAATAATAATAATAATAATAACAATAATAATGTATTATACATTTTAATAATTTGCATACCAAAAACTTCATTTATTATTAAAATGTATATACAATCCAATATTAAAATCCAACTATTTATCACTCTATGAAGCTTCAATTTTTTTTAATGAAACATAACTTAATTATTTAATTTGAACAGTGTTTCTTTTTTTTTGAAATTTTTTTTTATATAACTGACAAGTAATTGTTATACGGATTTTACAGATTTAAATTGTACTTATGATTTCTTTAATAAATAATTGCGTATAAACTCAGAAATATTTTAGTTTTAACCATAATAATAGTGTTTTAATATTTTCAATTGACATTTTGATATTAATAAATTCTTTTTTACATAACTAATCAAAGTCATATTGCATAGGTATATATATATAATCTAATCATTTCAAACTAAAATCATACATTGTATTACAAAATCATCATACATACTTGTTCTATAAATCAAATTCATTAATTCAGAATTTTATTCCTTTAAAGCACACATTAAGACCAAAAAGATGCAATTATTCTATAAGAATATCCAATCTGAATGATTTGTATGTATATTTGCTTGCTGAATAAATGAAAAATAAAATTGCGTTTTTTATCAAAGAATAAAACAATTTAGAATAGTTTATCGTACTTCATTTTATGTCCATTTATTAATTTTTTTATTTTCGCCTATTTTACATAAGGAAATAGGCACTTTGATCAATACAAAAGAATTTGCGTACAGGAATTAGTTTTCTGTTTGTCACGTAAGTCTATATTAAAATGAACTAATTTCAGTAAGACATTTATCTGTTTATCGATATAACTTAAAATCAGCCTCTAGCTCTCGCATTTTCTTTTTCATAGGCAGTGCACTTTCCTTCTCTACTTCTCTCTCATTAGGACTTATTTCTGGCACCAGTGGGAACAAATCGTTTTTTTGTGTCAAAATCGTAGAACTCGAAGTAGAAATAAGATAGAGTAAAATTCTTTTTAACACAAAGATGAATATGCACAGAATATAGGACAACTATTCCGGATGTCGTATTAAAATGACATAACCTCAAAAAAATTTCATGAACATGCGCATTTCATAAAAAAATGTAGTAAAACTACTACACTATTTAAAAAAATCGAGTCCCATTAGTACGACACATCATTTCTTATGTATTTTTTTATGCTGAACACGATCCCGTCACTTACATTGGCCCAGAGCCCATAGGTTTTCAGAAAAAATCGAGTTAAACTCTTAAAATATGTATTTTCGCATGTTACGTGATTAAACAGCTTTCTTGCTCAAAATCAATGGATTTTGGACCAATTTTAACAGAAAATTCGTGTTCAACGTAAAAAGATACATAAGAATTGACATACTGATAGTATTCGTTTTTTTAATTGTTCCAGAACCCTGTAACACCACATTTTGTGTGCGTTACACAAATTTCCAATCTGTCGAACGAGCTCCTCAGTGCAAGTCCGATGCTCGACAAAAGTGGCCTATAAAATACCTAACGACTCACTGCTCACCCACTACACTCACTATACACATACACACACATATACACACTATTCTCCTCAACGACACAGAGCAAGCGAGCTCTTCGACACCCTGAAGCAACTGAAGATGACGCATAGCTGCCATCCCATAGAGCCTCGCATAGACTGGAGCCGGCTGGTCTTGGCTGGGATGTGCTAAGCGTGTCCTGCTATCTCCTCTCCTTGTTCCCTTTCTCACGAACCAACCTAAGAACACATACAGAGAGATTAATGCTTAAGAAAATAATCAAAATGGTATTAGAATAGTACCCACCTAGTTTTATGCCTTGAAAGGAATGAATGGGTCCACCTTGGGCGAAACGGCTGCTTCTCTGGATACTCCGGAGGCCTGCAGCATACACCCTAGAAAATATAAAGCTGAGTTAACCTGCAGAAGATACGAACATCAAACTGGAACTCTTTTACCTGGTTTGGAGGGTTTGTAGAGACAGTGTGGTCTCTCAGATGCCGTATCGTAGCTCAGCTCATGGCCAGCTCCTCCATAACAGCAGCACCAGCAGTCACCGAAGCACTTGACAGTTACCTAGAAGCAACCTAGTATTAACAAGAGTAGATTACAGTGGGATACAAAACACTGATCTCACCTGATAGCAGTGGCAGTTGAAGAATGCAGTGTAGCAAGCTGCAAGTAAATATAACCTCTTCGAGATTAACCATGTCCACTGCTCCTGCTGCAAGTACGCAGTCCTGGACCTTGCAGCTCCTCGTCATCCCTAACACCGTCTTCAAGCCGTCGACTGCGTGCCATACAGCGTGACGTCACCGCGAGCAGACGCTCCCCTTTCCTCCTTTTTACTTCTCTTTCCTCCTCACCAGGCGCATGCGCTGCGCCCTCAACCGGACTCGGTCAGCACTAGTGAAATCCGAGTGTAGCGCCGCAGGTACGTAGCGAGAGCCTCGCTCTCTTCGTACTGAGCCGCGCTCGCATACACCTCGTATTTTTTGCCTGTTCCGTTGCGAAAACGTTCGAATTAGCTTGCTCCGATTTGCGAACCTGTAGCCGTGTTCCATACCTCGACATTATCGTCGATCTTCTCGTGTGTGCCAACCAACTTGTATTTCCGAAGGAGGCTACACCGGATTTGGAAAAGAGTAAGTTGCACAGAGTATTATTGTGCTTATCAAGTTTATATATATATATATATATATATATATATATATATATATATATATATATATATATATATATATATATATATATATATATATTGAAAATTTAGCGTCGCGTGCGCGTCGATCATCGCGTCGCGCGCCGTCTTTACACCTGTATTTCACTGCCGTATATTCTGTAGAATTCGCGTCCCTGAGTATTAACTTCTTCCCCTCTCGATTATATACCGTTTCCCACCGTATCGCCGTGCTCACCGTAGTTAGTTTAGACTTATAAATAATTCTATGTGACGATAGAACACTTGTAAAATCGTGCTGAGACTTCGCGCAGCTGGCACTCAACTCCTTGTATATAAATTGAATAAACCTCAAGTGTTCATACTTTTATCCTAAATTCCTGTGTCGTAATTTATTTAAAGCCTCATATAAATATAATGTTAAAGCCTGCATGTGCGGCGCAATAATCTTGACTAATATAGCTAAAATTATTATCATAAAATTGGCGCAGCAACGTGTGGCCGACAAAAATTCCGGTGAAATTTGAATTAAACTAAAATTAAAGTTAAAATTAACATTAAATTACAAAATTAAATTAAAATTTAATTAAAATCAATTCGTGATTAAAACTTTGTAGAATACGACACTACAGGTGAACTTAAACATAAAGTGGCACCTGTAAGATATAGTCGGTATTTTCGCGAGTGATATACACGTGGCCGCGGCGAGACGCTCGACAACGTCGCGACGGCTTGTAGCTGGCCATTTTTGCATGTGCGCCGCGAGGTAGTCTCGCAGGCAGCCATATCTTTTCTTTGGCGTCAGGCGGTAGGCCACACTAGCAATATTTGGCATGAATAATTTATGCTGATTATTTTGAATTTTGCAAATTGGCATAAAGACAATAAAATATATCCCCAAATTTATACGTATGTCCTAAATAATTAGGATTGTATAAATCTATTCAAATCTAGTGTAATAAACAGTAAGTGAGTGCGTGGTGAAGTTTCGAGAAAATTTTTTTTTAAGTATTAATTTTGAAAATTATTTAAATAAAATTCGTGATAACAATCAACAATTCCGAAATTTTTTATGTAATATCAAAACGATAATTTTGGAAGGTAGTTGAAAAATAATTTTTGGTAACACGTATTTATTAGATACAGTATAGACTCTACAATCAACTTCAAGATTCTTTTTCTAAAATCAGTTTAATTAAAAATCTTTTTTGACTCTATTCTTATTCTATTTGGTTAACGATTTTAAATAATGTGACAAATAAAATTTTGTTTTGAATTAAAAATATTTACAGAAATTAGTAAATGTGATGAGCAATGGTACATAACTGGAGTAATTATACTCAGATTTAAATACATTTTCTTATATACATACGCAGTGTAAATTATTTTGAATTAAATAGACGTTGAATAGATACTTTTATTTTTATTTTTATTTTAAATTAGAATATTCACAACATAAAATCTAGTAAATTAACATTAATTATTTCTGAGTAGTATATTCGTAAATAATCACGAGATTACATATTTTTTTTTGTTTGGAACTTGAATACAAGGGTAAAATCTAGAAACCTCACTCACTCGAATAAAAGGTAACATCTTGATTACTATTATATATTCATAATTTTATATTTTACGTACATTTACCCTATATTTTATGTATGTTATGCACAATATATTGTTTATTTTCTCCGCCTATCGCTACTATAAATTCCCACCTTCCGATCAATAATATGTTACACCTATCCCCCATCAACCCTATGAGCAGTACAGTGCTTTAATCACTGCAAAGTGGATTTATCAAAAATAAGTGAATAGTTTTTTCCCCTTCAATAAATTTTGTTCGATTTTCTTACGAATAGATTATACCTAATCTACTTTCTGTACACTTTGTATAAAATTACGTATAAAACTTTTTAATATTGAGTTCGAAAATCTTGGAAATTGAAACTTGTATAGTATATTATTCGTAGTAAATATTTGTATTAAAATTCGAAATAAATATTTAGCATAAATAGTTTCTATTTACCTCGTATAGTCGAATAAATATTTTGTGTAAAAGTTTAATTTATTTAAAGGACCTAGTTAAAGGAATTGTAAAATTTTCTGCTTTCATGGTAATTAATTGTAACTTTAAATTAAAACTTTGATCATTTTAAAATTTTTTTTTGTTATTACCTATATATTTTTTTTTTATTATTTTGTAATTAGTTAGCAACCCTTGATTACATTTGCAATATTCTTTAATTTTGCAATACAATTTTATTTTTTTTTTAAACAACTCTAGCTTACAATAATCCACCTTCTTTAAAATTAGTTGTACCATATTATTTTGAATTAGTAATATTCCACCTATCGAACACACATCCCTCAGCCCATATCGAACTTAAACAATACCACGATCCCTACCCTACTACAAATTGACAGTAGTTGAGTTTACCTTGTCTATCCCTACCGCATGCATGCAGAAATACTTGTATGGAATTTCTGTTTAGTGACCTTGCTTTTGCTTGCTAATTATATTTTATTTGGCTGCATCTTCAATCTAACTTAACAAAAATTTTCCAGTCTTCTTAAGTAATGGGAATCGTAGAAGTGGTACGAACAAAGAGATTATCATCGTGTTTGTTATTAAATATCTTAAATTAATAAAGTTCGTCTGGATTTTTTTTAGTGACTATTTAAAAGAGAAAACTCCTAGAAATATTTTTTTTTACGTCGCAATCATAAGAAAATAAAAATTTTATTCCCTCCTCGGAAAATTTTTTTTTAAGAAAAACAACTTATATTATTTTAATTCTTAGTATTAGCTTTTTTAATGAACCCTTCCACCCAATATCGTACTCAATCGGAACCCACCATCTACCTTTTTATCCAATATATTTCTGCTTGCATATCTCACACCCGCGCACGCTTAGACAATCGTAATACTTCGCTACCAGTTTGGTTTACTTTACGCACTGCTTATTAAAATTTATTTTTGCTATTGTTGCTTGTTTTCGATTGATTTTAATTTTTTTTCTCATTCTGTTTGCTTGAGTTTGTTTTATGTTTTTTTCCTCTGTTCGTCTATTCATTTTTCTTTGTTTTTTTTTACTTTTCATACCTTTTATAAACAACATTAAGCTGTGAAACAAAAAAAAATCTAATTTTAAAAATAATAAATTAATCAACATTTGATAAATTTGGTAGGAAAGCAAACAAAAGTGAGCTAACTCGTAACTTCACGAAACGTACCTCCCTTCCCTATACAGCTTAATTACCTAAAATGGACCCGTCAAAGATTAAACAAATCATTTTAGAGAGGACTCGTATAACAGAACTGTTTAATACTTATTCGGATGAATTGGTTGCAAATAGTCTACGACGATCAAGGCTCAATACAGACGCACAACGTCTTAACCGATTAGTTCGATTTGACCTGCGAAGGCTATTCGGTAACCAAGGGGCTACGTGGGACCCTGAAGTAGATAATGCCACTGAACGAGGGAAAGAGTCCCCGTCCTTGGATACGGAAGATATTCTCGAAGAAATAGAGAAACCCTCAGATAGAACGAAAGATAATAGTGTGGGTACCTTCATTGAAACAGCCCTGAATGAGGGCCACGAGGGGTTACCATTAAATACGGGGTCGAATCTCGTTCATAGTACCCCGAATACTGGGACGGGACATATCCTGCCGGGACCCCAACTACCAGGAACATCTGTAGAACCTGTAGGGTGTCAAGGACCCCATCAACAAACTACTCTCAGCTTCCAAGAATTGCCCACTATTGTCGAATCAGGTGAACCCAAAAATTCGGTAGGAGCAACGGGTGGTGGCACTATGCAAGAACAGCAACTAGGAGACAGAGATTCATTAAGGGACACCCTAAATCATCCGATAGTCGGTAACAATGTGGATCCGGTCTCGACAAACTATAAACTACAGTATTCGCAGGCAAACCTAAATCATCCGATAGGCGGTAACAATGTGGATCCGGCCTCGACAAACTTCAACTTGCAGTATTCGGAGGCAAACCTAAATCTCGGGAGGACTCCATTTCCACTTTTACAGGCAGCTGACATGCAAGAACATACCAGAGGAGCAATAGAAACACTTCGCCAAATTCCCCACCCATAGCTGTACCATTAAGCAACTCTACGCTATACATCGAAAACCCACCAATGAACCTAACACAAGATACATATCATACCGCACAAACCCCCCAACTTTCACAAATAGTGAACTACCGTACCGTACAAACCCCTCAATATCCACAAATACCGACCTACCCTACCGTTCAAACCTCCCAACATACACAAATAATAAATTACCCTGCTACCCACGTCTCTCACCCCCCACAAATACCGACATAGCCTACCGGCAAAACCCCCCAACCTCCACAAATACCGACCAACCCTATCGTCCACACCTCACAACCTACACAAATAACGAATTACCTTACCATCCAAACCTCCCGACCATCACTAATACCTACCTACCAATCCTCCCAACCCCCACAAATACCATCATACCCTACCATACAAACCTCCCAACCCTCACAAATACCTACCTACCACACCGCCCAAACCTCCCAACCCCCACAAATATCATCATACCTTACCATCCAAGGGCCCCAACCTCTACAAATACCGACCTACTCGACCATCCAGATCCCCCAACAGTCACAAATACCGAACTACCCTACCGTCCAAACCTCCCAACCTACACAGATACCGAACAACCCTACCGTCCAAACTCCCCAACCTTCACAAGTACCGACCTACTCTACCGCCCATCCCCTCCCACTTTCACAAACACCAATATATCCCACTTTACACACACACCAACCTGCATAATCAAATACTATCCCTACCTTACAAACATCCCAACTCACACCAACGTACCCACCCCGTACCAATCAAACATACCAACTCACACCAATGTACCCACCCCATACCAATCAAATATCTCATCCTCTACACCAACAGACTCAGGCTGCCGCCCAAATTTACCAACATTCGCATATACCCACGAACCAGTCAGCACAAAACTTGAAACCACAAACGTCAATGTACTATACCCCACAATCTACACAACCATTACAAACAATACCACGCCCTACCGACCAATTTAACCATCACCAACAAGTAGTGAACCATATATCCACCCAACAAACCATACCACCTAATTGTTCGCAAATTCCATCGGATTCAAACTCGCAAAATTTTAATTTATCGTAACCAAGTACTGCCCTCATCCCGCAGACACGGAACTCCTCACTTCCTTGCCAAAATGTGCACAATGTATAATGTAAGCTTTAATGGAGAACCAAAAGCAGGTCTAGGGGAATTCCTCTCCCGAATAGAGGATTGCCGGAGAAGTTGTAACATGTCTGACCGGGACATCTTGAAAATGATTCCCACCATTTTGAAAGACCAAGCTTTGTATTGGGTACGCCCGTTGCTACAAAACTGGCGAGAATTAGAGGAATTCAAAAATGCAATAAGACAACAATTTGACAGACCGGATTTTTAATTACAATTAGAAAATGATATTCGGGCAAGATCGCAAGGACCCGAAAAATCAATTGCTACGTTCATCGCAAATATCCGAGCATTGATGAACCAATGTATCCCCCCAATGACCCTCATAGCTCAATTGGATAGAACTTATCGCAACCTACATGAGGATTGCTTCAACAAAATAAATAGATATAAATTCAACACATTTGAAGAATTACAGGCCTTGGGACAACAAGAAGAGATGCGTAGGGATTGAAAGAAGAAATATAGACTACCACCGCTACCTGAACATTCGTTGTGCTCTCAATTAGCTTATAGACCACCATCAAGAAAAAACAGTATTGCCACTATCGAAACGGTACAACAATACAGCGACTGAGCGGACAAAGAAGACACTAACGAAGTTGCAGCTGTCGACAATATTGTAAAAACAAATACATCAGGCATATCGAAACAAAAAAACTGGAATAATGGCAATAATAACAAAACCCCCCCTACCGCCTCCCCGAAAACCCCAAAACACGAAACCTACCGCCAATAACAAGCCCACCCAACCACAAAAATTAAATAAGGAAAATCCAACAGCTGGCAAAGTATACCCATGTTGGGATTGTAAAGACACATGCCATTGGGCAGCAGACTGTCCCAAAAAGACAGGGAACATCTGCTATAAATGTGGTATTCGTGACGTAACGATACGTACGTGCCCGAGATGTAGACCAAATGCGGGAAACGAGCAAAGAGGTACCAAATATAGAAGTATCCTAGGCGTTCGTGTCGAGGATACTCAATGCGGTAGAACGACACAACTTGCAGTTTTATCGAGAAGCGCTTGCTATTGCATTTGCAGTTCGTAATTTCCACCAGTATATTTATGATCGCGAATTCACATTATAAACAGATCATAAGCCGTTAACATATATATTTGGTAATAGGGGCTTGAGATACCTCAAATGGCAGCTAGTCAGTGCAGTGACGGGTAGCTTTTGTGTCAGGATATAATTTTAAGACAGAAAATACCAAGGGTAAAGAAAATATTCCCGCTGATGTTTTATCGGGTACCCTACTGAAAAGATTCACGTGATGTAATTTGTGATATGGCATCTCATCAGGTTTAACTCTTTAATTTGAATAATAATGGCTCTACTGTAATGACTTCTCATTTACGTTGCCTAATTTTGTATTTATATATATAAGGGCGCCAGGTAAAGTGCGGCTAGCCTGCATGAGTGAATCTGGGTGAATAGTATTATAAAAAATGACAATACTATTTTCACATTTTTAGTACCTGGGCTTTAGTTAATCACTGGTAGCAACAATGTATAAATTCGCTCGGCATGCACTTTCCGGCTTGGCCTCTTGTAGATGGGCAGCTTCAGGTGGCTAGCGGCGCGAGCGTCTGATGACTCTCCCGCGGACTGTGATGCCGCTGTGTCTGTCTCCCTTTCTCCCACGGCTATAAAGCCTCTATGCTGTACCTCGGGGAAGCTGCTGTCACTGTGGCTTATCCTCTCTCCTCCCACGTCTGCGTGTATTGGGAGAGAGTCGTGGTTTGCGTGTGTATGTGTGTGTTGAGCGGTGGCTCTTCATCCTCGAGCTTGCAAAAGAGAGAGAGAGAGAGAAAGAGAGAGAGAGAGAGAGAGAAAGAGAGAGAGAGAGAGAGAGAAAATGTCGCTATGTGTATCGTGCGATGATGGTGAATGCTGTACCCGCCAAGTATAGCGCGGGTTTATACGCGCATAAGAGCTCCAGCCCAGGCGTCTGCGTGCCTCTGCTGGAGCCGTATATTTCAGGTTGTGGTAGCTTCTCCATCGTAGTGGTCGTCATAAGTGTGGGTATGCCCTCTCCTCGTTTCCTCAAATAAATAATAATAATTCGCCCCCGTCGGTCGTAATTGACTGCCCCGTTATTTTTAAAGTATTTTGACTCGAAATACGCACCACAAACTCTCCCCTCCTAAGCGGGACACACCGGCAGGTGTGAACTGCTTATTCAAATAACGAAAAGACTCTAAGGAGGTCCTTGCACCTGATCGAACACGATTTTCACGACAACAACAACAAAAATTAGTACCTCTATCCATGTTTTTATTTCGGCAAAAATGTGCCTTTTGGTATGTAAAATGGTCGTGAATTTTTACCCATATTTTTAAGCCCATATATTTAAAGCTGTTTAAAACTAAATAGGACTTTATTCCTAAAATGTGCATTTTAATAATTCTTTTACCAATATTTGATGTTATTTTGATTTTTTTTATATAAATATGGCACTTCTGCCATTTTACGACTATAGTAGTCACTTTTGTCCTCTAAAGAGCTGTTTTCATGATTTTTGGTGTAATGGTTCTAGTGATCAAACCCACTTTTTTCAGGATTTTTAGTTTGAAAATGAGTTTAATTAATCGATAGGGATATTAAAAGGTTTTGGAACCATTTTTCATGAAAATTCAGAAAATTTTCTAAAAAATCCTTTGTTGATATTTTTTAAATACATTTAATTTTGTTGAATCAATGGAGGTTTAAATTTGTTAAAAAATGTAAAAAAATGACTACATGTTCATGTTTAGCCTTGATCAACTTCAAGCCTAATGGTTTCAAAAAATATGAAAAAATTCACATACATTCACATACTATAAAGAACCTTTTTACCGAAGAAATATAAAAAAAAATTCTTTTTATCTCGATTTCCCAGAGAATCATGCATATATATTTTTATATATTATTCCCTCGGAAAATTTGTTTGTATTTTCTCTTGTCAAAGGAAATTAAGAATTGATACAATCATGGATAAAATTGGCGCTAAAAGAGAAATGTGGTATTAATGTATTAATAATGTAATAAACTTTCAAATTCTATTATATTGTATTGTAGATATAATATACCCATAGATATACCCTGGTAGAAAATTAATCTAGAACTATGTAGATCTATCTAGTTTGCCAAGGAAATAATCGAGGGCCTCGATAAAACTAGATAATTTTCTACCAGGGTACTAAACAAAATATTGATTTGTAAAGACATCCCATCTATTTTTCAAAATTTTCTTCTTAATTTTGGAAAAAAACTGATGGCATTTTATTAACCAGTAAATTTTTTTTTAGATTTCTATGTGATAAGATCAAAATTTGTAAACTTAATGTATGGATTAGATCAAGTGGACAATTTACAACCTGGCGCCTAAGTCATTTTTAGTCGCATAAAGCACGATAAAACGCAAAAAATTATGACATAATATTATTGCAAAAATCCTCTGTTTAAGGGCTAAAACATATTACTAAAAATTTCCGAAAGTTTTTTTCAAATTTTTTTGTTGATCGTCTCGGACTTAACACGCTAATTTATTGCATCTATAAGGTGATCACTTACACTCAATGAATAATTAAAATTTAAAAACGGGTGCAGCAAAAATTAATCTTCATCGTATGTCTTTTCTAGTCAATTTAACCCATTTCATTCCAAGCGGCCATTTTATAGTCGATTGGTTTTTTGCCTAAAAAATTGTCGACAAAAAAGTAATAATAATCAATAGCATTTTTCTGAAGTAAAATTGTCCGCTCTTTCCGATTTTAAAGTCAGAATTTTTAAATTTCCGTTGAAAAATTTCAAAATGGCGGTTTTAATTTGATGAAAAATACATTTTTTAACATTTTGACATGCTTGTTTAGAATAAAACGGGTTCAACGAAGATCTTGATATGGATTCATATTGCAAATGATATTATTGTTCAAACATACGATGTTTCCAAATTTTCTCGAAAAATTTTCCAAGATGGCGCCTGTGATATCATGAAATAATCGGAAACTTCATATTGTTTTAAAAAATTTTCTAATTTATACCAAATTTTGAATACTGAGGTTCTCGAGGTCGCTGATGATGAATCTGATATCGAATTTGAAAAATTCATGATGGCGGATCCAATATGGGGGACATTTTTTTTTTAAATCTACCGATTTGAGCCAAATTTGATATACGGCGGTTTTTAGGGTCGCTGATAACGAATCTGAAATTAGATTTGAAAAATTCAACATAGCGATTCAATTTTGTATATTTACTTTTGAAATAATGGTTGAAGAAATTATTCATTTTTTTTCAATGTGGTAAGGGTCGAAACAACTTGAACATATATACTCCTCACATTCATTACAATAAATATTTGTACATTTTTTGCAATGATTGTAAGTTATACAAATTCTTTGTGATGATTTTGTGGATTTCTCGTGGATATGATGGATTTGTCTAAAACAAGTATCGCAAAAATGTTTTCTGCGCTCATAGCAATAAAATACCGTTCTTAGGATACACTTTATACAAAGTGCAACACTTATGCAAGTTTCAAATGTTTTGATAACTTCTCTGTAGATGGCTGTAAATAAGAATTCAATGTTAAATTTTTCAAATCTGATTTCAGATTCGTTATCAGCGACCCTGAAAACCCCCGTATATCAAATTTAGCCCAAATCGGTTGACTTTTGAAAAACATGTCCGCCATATTGGATCCGCCATTTTGAACTTTCATATTCGATGTCAGATTCATCATCAGCGACCTCGAGAACCTCAGTATTCAAAATTTGGTATAAATTAGAACATTTTTTAAAAAATATGAAGTGTCCGATTATTTTATGATGTCACAGGCGCCATCTTGGAAAATTTGGAAATACCAAATGTTTGAACAATAATATCATTTGCAACATGAATCCATATCAAGATCTTCGTTGAACCCGTTTTATTCTAAACAAGCATGTCAAAATGTTAAAAAATGTATTTTTCATCAAATTAATACCGCCATTTTGAAATTTTTCAATGGAAATTTAAAAATTCTGACTTTAGAATCGGAAAGAGCGGACAATTTTACTTCAGAAAAGTGCTATTAGTTATTATTATTTTTTTTTCGTCAATTTTTTAGGCAAAAAACCAGTCCACTATAAAATGGAAGATTTTATAGCCGATTGGGAAGAAATGGGTTAAGAGCCTCGTTTTAACTTGTATCATAAATTAATATTAATCAATATTATTAATTATTAATATTAATATTACTTATAAAAAATGGAAAACATATTCTTTATCCATTGAACTTTTCGAAATTTATCTGATTCTGATTGTAATAATATTATTACACTTTAGAAGTTAAATCAAAACTCAATTGAAGTGCAGGTGTAGATACGGCATTCGTGACCCATTTCATGACAAAGTTTGTCTCGAGCTGGGCATAATATGCCACACTCCGAAGGCCGCAGGGAGCAGGTAGAAATTTCTGTATACTAGAGCGCTGGTCGTCGTTGTGTTAAATTTGCATAAGGTTTCTCTGTGTGCGTGCTCACGTACATAGTCGGCGACGCCAACGCCATCCCGTATCTGGGGGCGTAATAGCGTCTATATTTATCGACTATGAAAAGAAGCTCTTAAAATTTTCAGCTCCTAAGATTTACTGTGTGACCCGGTAGATAATGCTGAATTTTCAAATATGGTCAACGACTATATTAAAAAAATTCCTTCGTCTTTTTAACAAACTTTAAGAAAGAAAATACTAGATCCCCTTGGTAGCTCAATAGGTCACCTCTACAGAGATGAATGTAAACTTGAAATTTTGTGTATTTAAGTTATGTTTGTTTGTTTTCCATTTTACGCAATCAAAACGGATTTAGGTCTACAACGTCTCAAATTTTTCGTTTTAAAAAGATCTTTAATCTTCTTTGGTACGTTCAGAACCGTTTCGTATAGCCAAATTTACAGCATCTGGAAAATAGGAACTTTTTCGAAAATCGTCAAGTTGGCACCGCAGAAACTGTTCTATGATATCCGTTTTACAATAGTGTGCGTAAAATGCGATTTTATGCACTTATTTGAGTGTGTAAAATGACACTTTTCGATACAGTTTGCATAAAAATCGATTTTACGACCTTATGTCTAAATACGTAAAATAAGAAAACGAAAAAAAATAAGAAAAAAAAATCTCAAGTAGTACTTGAGACAATTCTCATAGTAAAAAAAATTAATATTTAGAAAAATTAAGAAATAATCGAAAAATTTAGAAAAATTCAACAATATTGAAAAAATTAAAAAATTAAAAAAAATTAATAACAAATTGAAAAAATTTCTACACAATTAAAAAATTTTGAAGACATAAAAATTTTTGAAAAAGTTGAAGAATATATGAAATAATTGAAAAAATATGAAATAATTGAGAAACATGAAATAAATGAAAAAAATGAAATAATTGAAAAAATGTGAAATAATTGAATAAATGTTAAACAATGGAAAGCTCGGAAAATATAAGAAAATTAATAATTTTATTTTTATTTTTCATTTCAAACGTTTATGTAATTTTTTTATATATTTTTTAATGATTCAACACTCTTGCATCCCATCCGTCCCTCCCCCCCCCCCCCCTCCAACCTTTCACCTCCGTTCTTTCCGCCCCCAATATCGTTCTTTACCCAAACTATCACCGTATTCCAAAATAAATATAACTGTACATCTGACGATCGAAGAGGTACTTTATAAAGTACTTTAGTGGTTAATTTTACGAACACTATTCTAAAAAATATCGTATGAAACTCATGCGTATGTTTTACACAACCGTGCGATAGCTACGCGTGTGTCAAATCGCATTTTACGCACTTGTTGCATAATATACTACTTGAGCTGTAACTTTCAGGAAACATAGTTCAAACATCCTAGAAAACAATGCACTTGGTTCGATTTGCCTTTTGAACATACAGCATAACTCTGAATTTTTTTTCTAGCTTGTTTTTTCCATCTAATGTAATCGGCATACTAAGTCTGATGAAATTTGCGTAATGTATTGTACATTACAGATAAATCTACGTACGGTAAAAAGGAAGCAGACATTAAAATTGTGAAAACAATTTGGTAACAAGATGAGACGACGTAAATGTTTCCTGAAAGTTAGAGCTCAAAAGGTTATAATAGAACAAATTTACAGGGGTGCTAACTAGACAATTTCTGTAGAGGTGACCCTGTTAAAAATTCGGGAATAGCACGAGAAAGACGATATACGGTCACACATTCGCAGGGGTGAAGCGCTTTGTCCCAGATCTGCCTACTGGACTCATCAGTAAGGCGTAGACAGACCCTGCCTTAGACGCTAGGAATAAATAAAAAGGGAATCAAGCACTCAAGGTCATGGCTCTCCCAGATACGAGATATGAAGCTACCAAGTTGAATACTGTACACTCAACGTAGATATTCTACCACACACCATCTCACAGACAACGCGGCCATGTGGCCATCCAAATCAGGTAAAGAGGGGCGACATCGGCCCGCACCGGAAGACCGCGCGCGCGTCTCACCATTCATGTTCCAGCTCTATGCTCGAGCGCGTCTCTCCACTATTGCCAACGCGGTCGCACCCCCGATCACCGTCCAGTGCTACACGATACGAACTACGCATGCTACTTCCGGTAACTACCTTCTTCTAAATCTGGCATTTCCTTGGCAAATGTTATTATCGCGTATGTCCTAAAACCGCTTTCATTCTCTACAATTTTTAGCGGCTTAACATGTACATGTTGTGTGTTCATTTCTCATATTTTAATTACTTAACACAGATACCATTATAGAATGAACATATATATCTTCCATTCACGTTCAATCGTGACCATAGAACTATCCATTTCAAATCAATGACGTGGGAAACCATTGTTCTCAACTATCAACTCTACTTATTACTATTTCTACTCATCGCTATCTGAAACTAACTATATAATTCTCTAATGAGAGAAATTAAATTATCTGTCGGTAACAGACCCATTGAGATGCCAAGGGGGAAAACCAAAAAAACACTCTGAAATGGCTGTTTCACGCGGTTGAGAGGTGGGTCCTGTGATCTACGTGAGAAAAATTACTGATAGAGCATATTTTTATGAATCTTGAACTGCTGAAGACGAATCCGACCCTCTTTTTTACCGATACCTCAAGCGTTCGTCCCTAACCTCAAAAAACACCCCAAAATTGCTGTTTCACGCGGTTGAAAGGTAGGTCCTGTGATCTACGTGAGGAAAATTATTGACAGAGCCTATTTTTATGTATCTTGAGCTGATGAACACGAATCCAACCCCCCTTTTTACCGATACCTTAAGCGTTTATCCCTAACCTCAAAAAACACCCCAATATTGCTGTTTTAAGCGGTAGAAAACGTAAGTCTATCGAGGAACATTATCGACGGAGACTATTTTTATGAATTTGAGTCGCTGAATATTAACACGAAGCTAAATTTTTTAGGTTTTAAAAGAGCTTGGTTCACTTTAATATATATATTCAACTAATAGAAACCAAATAAAATTAGATTCGTATTCGTGTTTAGCGGCTCAAAATTTATAAAAATACTCTCTGTTAATAATTTTCCTCCCGTAGATTACAAGACCTACCACTCAACTGCGTGAAACAACAATTTTGGGGTGTTTTTTGAGGCTAGGGCCGAACGCTTGAGGTATCGGTAAAAGGGAGGGTCGGATTCGTGTTCAGCAGCTCAAAATACATAAATATACGCTCTGTCAATAATTTTCCTCACGTAGATCACAGGTCCTACCTCTCAACCGCGTGACTCAGCTATTTTGGAGTGTTTTTTAGGTTAGGGATAAACGCTTAAGGTATCAGTAAAAAAGATGGTCGGATTGGTGTTTAGCAGCTCAAGATACATAAAAATCCGTTCTGTCAATAATTTTCCTCACGTAGATCACAGAACCTACCTCGGAACCGCGTGAAACAGCTATTTCTGCCTTAAACAAGGAGTATTTCCCACAGTATGGAAACGCGGATCACTGATCCTCCTTATCAAGGGGAATGATAAGGATGAGAGTGACCCACGCTCGTATAGACCGATTACGAGAAGATTAGCGGTCACCGTCTCATCCCCGGAAAAGCTCTCCGGCCTGTAATATGGCTTCACACCAAAGCGCTCGACGGAGGTCGCGATTGTGGAGCTGAGACACTTGAAAGAATCACCAGTAGCGAAGTATGTCCTTCTTCTCCTCTTTGATTACAAAGCTGCGTTTGTCAGTGTTCTCCATGCATATGTTTTGCATTGCCTGCGTGAGGGCGGTTGCCCAAGAAATATTTATCAAGTGTTGCATATCTACTTTGAGAATCGCACTGTCACTCTGGCTTGGAGTGAACAAAGCATCTCCAGAGGGCTACCCGCAGGGATCAGTGCTGGGTCCACCCAACTGGACCTTAACAATTGAACCTCTACTGAAGATTCTTAAGGGAATCGCGGACTCTCCTCCTAGGCGTATGCGAATGATTTAGCAACAATAGTGTTTGCAGAATCCCGGGACGCCCTGGAGAAGAGAGCGCAAACAATCGTGAACAAGATCATAAGCTGGGGTAAAACCACGAAGTTGGAACTCTCTCAGACCAAGACTGAAGGGATTTACCTCAGATATGAAGCGACAAAACTTAAGCCCATAGGTAGACGAGGCGGAGACAGACCGGGCAGAACGCGGAAGAGATCTGCCAGCCAGAAGCCAAACTCCTCTAAGAGGAATCCTATAATAAAAATAAATGTCTGTAGTATAAAAATTAAGGAAAAAGTAAATTACCTCGGGGTCTACGTAGATAAGGGTTTTGGTTTCAGCTCGCATTGTAAATATCTAAGATCTAAGATCTCTCCTATCTTCGGAAAACTAGGTAGACTAGCTAAAGACACTTGGGGCTTGAAAAGCAAGACCACCAAGCTCCTATGGGAGTCTTTCCACCGACCGTAACGAACGCGGCAGCGGCCTGGTGAGATAAGTGTAATGCACTGGATGTTCGCATACTTATAAGTGCACATCGTCCGGCGCTGATCATAATGACCAATGCGTATAAGACTGTATCATCGGACGCTCTCTGTGTCATAGCGGGTACCCTACCAATCGACCTCCTTCTAAAGCAACGCGTAGCGCTATACAACATAAGGCGAAACCGCGCGGGTCGCATAGGTAACGTAATAATAAATCATAACGAGGAACACGCTGAAGAAAAGGTGATGGGAGAAGTGCTTGAGCTGTGGCAACAGAGATGGGACTCATCTATCAAGGGAAGAAATACCATCAAATTCTTCAAGGACATAAAAGAGAGGATGGACAAGTGGTGCTTTGAACCAAACTTCTACACCACGCAGGTGCTCACGGCCCATGGAGACTTTCAGGAACACTTGAGTTCAATTGGGCTCTCAAAAAATGAGCCTTGCGCATGTGGAGCTAGGGATACTGCTGAACATCTTCTCTTCGAATGTCCTAAAAACTCACAACTGCGCTTGAGAATTATCGAAGAGCTCGGCCAGACTCCAACATGGCCGGAGGAATCACATATTTTCGTGTCTTCTCCAAAGTTCTATAACATCTTCTCGATCTTTTGTAGAGAGGCTTTACAAGCCAAACGTCCAAATACGAATCCGGACAGTCAGTCGGAGATGACGCAAATCTCCTAAATTACTGACTGCTAGGCAAACAAACACTTTATTCCCTACAGGTCTTCGAAAATGGAGACTCAGGCGGAGTCTCGCGAATGTGCCACCCCGAAATTCCCTATGGGTGCGTCCTTTTAAGGTCGTAGCTAAAGCATTCGTCCTGTAATCCACATGTAACAATCAGACCAAGTCAAATAATGATATGGGCTGAAGCTACATGAGGACGCCAACAGGCATTGAATTTTCCCATTGCCTGTTAACTTGGTCGGTTATCGTTGGGTGGTAGATAACCTAAGAAGCCTGGTAAAATAACTCCAGGATGCCACAAGATGGTTCAAATTGCATGGCGATGCTGTGAGTGGTCTTAGCGGACCATCACACGTCCCCCTTACAATAGTTGTCCCTAGTTATCCATCTAGTTAATTAAAGACATGAGGCCGAAGGGGGACGACTTCGAAAGAAGCTGACCAATCCCGAAGCCAGAAACTTTAAATATGCCAGACTCATCCTTCCACGCAGTACTAGATGTCAACGATCTCCCTTCGTAAATAACGGGAAGATCGGCTAAAATTAGTAAAGGGCTTTCTCAACTAAACGATTAGTTGAGTTGTCTCGAGGTGGCAGAAACCGAGTGCCACAAGTACGCGGTTTAACCACTGTACAGCTTGGAAACATGCGTTTACCAGATGTCAAGGCAGAAACGCTTCTGCCCGAACAGGGCGACCTGTTCAACCCCCTTTCTTTCAGGATGCGCTAAGAGTGCAGAAGGAATTGACAATTCCTGCTGACGCACTCTCAGTTGAGCCCTCCATGACAGGAAAGAAGGAAGGGGAGGATGGGCGGGAAGAGCGAAAAGGAGGGACTTCAAGGAGCCTATCCAATTCATTCCAACCATCCGTTTAGTACTTGCCGTCGAGAAGAAAGAAGAGGAAAGAAGACTAATCTGTTCGAAAGGTTAAACGTGTAGATCGTGGTGCATCTAAGAGACAAGGACTTGCCTGGGGTCTCGAGGTGTAGCTGAAGCATTCGTCTCGTTATCCAGGTTAACTTCAGCACATGTTAGAGTCTGTGGCCTAACGTGGACTGGCTTTATAAAGGACACCAACGAACATTTAATTTCTCCATTGCCTATTAACTTGGTCGGCATCGATGGGTGGTAGAAAACCCAACGAAGCCTGGTAAAATAATTCCAGGATGTGTATGCCACAGAATGGTTCAAATAGCATGGCGAATGCTGTGAGTGGTCTTAGCGGACCATCACACTTCCCCTTACAATAGTTGTCCCTAGTTATCCCCAGTTCAAAGTGTGAAAACACATGTGCTAACGTCATACGTATTAGTCGTTTCGGGGATCAACCCCTCCGCAAGGAGCGTGCAAGAGTGAGGCTCTAGCTTGAGCGAGGTAGCAGTGAACGATTGCCTAATGTGCGCGGTCTAACCACTGTTCGTGTCCTATACCTAAATAACAGAGGTCAGCCCGGTAACGCATGATGGCGACCGGGCCATTAGCAGGAACGGTCCTCCAGCCTTGCGAGGTAGCAGGGACCGAGTACTTATAGTACAAGGTCTAACCACTGTACGGGTGTTTAGTCACCTACTAACAGATGTTGACTCAGTACCACATAATGGCGACTGAATCGCCAGTTGAGTGCTCTACTGGACTTGAATGCTAGTCAGCACTGGGGATCGAAACCGGGTGGCTGGCGGGTGAACGCCTTGGCGGCTTGATCGGTGTTGTCTAATGGCGGGAGCCGGTTAGCCTCTCGGTGAAAATCCCTGGACTGATGACGAAAACGATAGTCCCCCGAGACGGTCCACAAGTGTGGGTCCTTTCCGGGTAAAACCGATGGGGGTGAGTCCACATACCTTTGATCGTTCTCAGAGTCCGATATCCTTCCATATCCCTGGTACGATCCACAAGGACCCAATCAGTTTCTTCCAGGACTCATAGCATGTATTAAACAAATAACTAACTCTACTAATACACTAACTGTCTATACCATTACTAACAAAAGGCGACTGGCCTAAAATGTATATGAAAAATGAAATATAGAATCAAATAAAGAACGAAAGAAAGAAGATTAAGCTTGTCAGTTATTAACCATTAATCACTAACAAACAACAAAACAAAACGCTTCTTGTGCGGATCCGGGCGGGATCCAAGGAACAGACCTCCTCGAGTTCTCCGTGGGTGCCAGGTGAAAAGTCGCATCTAAACGACGATTCCAAGTAGCTAAACTGTTGAACCCGGCCAAAACGTCCCTCAGGGACCAAGCATCTCTAGTAAAGAACAAGCCGACTTGCGCAATCAGGATGGCGACCCGGGGTGCTCCCTGAGGGACGTAGTAGCCTGGGCACCAACAGGTACTGAATTTTTCACTTTCTAGTCCCTGCTGGCGGGGGGGTCGCTCGTTGGTAGAAGATCAAGTCTCCGGACCCTGCAGGGTACCCCAACATGCGATGGAAGAGAGGTAACCAGTTCCGCAGCGCTCGTAAACAGTGGCCCTAGTTATCCCCCCCGTTCAAAGTGTGAAAACACGTGTGCTGACCTCATACGTCTTAGTCGTTTCAGGGATCAACCCCGCCGCAAGGAGGGGGCGAGAGTGAGGCTCTAGCTTGTTCGAGGTGTCAGTGACCGATTGCCTAATGTGCGAGGTCTAACCACTGTTCGGGTACTATACCTAACTAACAGAGGTCGGCCCGGTAGCGCATGATGGCGACCGGGCCTTGGTGGGAACGATTCTCCAGCTTTGCGAGGTGGCAGGGACCGAGTACTTACAGTACAAGGTCTAACCACTGTACGGTTATTTAGTCGGCTACTAACAAATGTTGGCTCAGTAACGCATAACGGCGACTGAACCGCCAGTGAATTGATCCACTGGACTCGAACGCTAGTCAGCCCCGGGTATGGTAACCGGGAGGCTGGCGGGTGACCTCCTTGGCGGCTTGACCGGTGTTGCCTAAGGGCGGAAGCTGGTTAGCCTCTCGGTGAAAACCCCGGGACTGATGACGATAACCACAATCCCCCGAGATTGTCAGCAAGTCTGGGACCTTTCCGGGTAGAACCGATAGGGGCAGATCCACACATCTATGAGCGATCTCGGTGTCCTATATCCTTCCACACCCCTAATTACATCTGAAAGAATCTAACCAGATCCTTTCCAAATCATAGCATGTACGAATAACTAACCATTAACAAACTAATTTTCCAAATTATTAACTAACATGGTAAGAATGCCTACTAACACTAACACAACCAAAAAGTCTTCTTGTGTGGGTTCAGGCGGGACCCAAGGAACAGGTCTCCCCGTGATTCCCCGAGGGTGCAAGTCGCATCAAAAACGACGATTCCTAGTAGCGAAACTGTTTCCTCATGTAGAACCCGGCCGAAGCGTTCTTTAGTGAAAGTCATCTTTGGTTATTTGGCCTCCTGCGTAAGCTAGTAGACGACTCGAGATGCTCTCTGAGGGTCGGGGAAGTCAAGGCGCCAATAGGCACTGAGCTTTTCACAGTTTGTTCCCCTCTGGCGGAAGGACGCTCGCTGGTAGAAGAGGAAGCCCATCAGGGCCCTGTAAGGCAACCCGATGTGTCAAACAGGTCGAATTAACCAGCTCCTCAGCGCTCGTAAACAGTGTCCCTAGTTATCCTCCGTTCAAATTGTGAAAACACATGTGCTGACCTCATACGTCTTAGTCGTTTCTGGGATCAACCCCTCCGCAAGGAGTGAGGCTCTAGCTTTTGCGAGGTGACAGTGACCGATTGCCTAATGTGCGCGGTCTAACTACTGTTCGGGTATTTATACCCAAATAACAGAGGTCGGCCCAGTAACGCATGATGGAGACTGTGCCTCTAGCGGAGTGATCCCTAGTTTTGCGATGTGGCAGGAACCGAGTACCTAATGTGCACGGTCTAACCACTGTACGGGTGTTCATACCTATTGACAGATGTTGGTTCAGTAACGTATGATGGTGACTGAATCGCCAGTGGAGTGATCCACTGGATTTGAACGCTAGTCAACCCAGGGTTGGAAGCCGGGTTGCTGGCGGGTGACCACCTTGGCGGCTTGACCGGAGTCGCCTAATGGCGGGAGCCGGCTAGCCTCTCGATAGAGACCCCCGGGACTGATGACTAACCATAGTCCCCCGAGATGGTCCGCAAGTGTGGGCCCTTTCCGGGAAAAACCGATGGGATCGAATCCATACACCTTTGACCACTCTCGGAGTCGATTGTCCTTCCACACCCCTGGTTGGATCCGAAAGAATCTAATTAGATCCTTCCCAATTTCAAAGCATGTACTAACACACTAACTCCCTCAATCACAAACTAACACCTGGTGTATGGTTCCCTAAACTAACCAACTAACCACTAACACTAACACGCACAAAAATCTTCTTGTGTGGGTCCAGGCGGGATCCAAGGAACAGGCCTCCCCGTGGTTTCCCGTGGGTGCTATTTAAACCTCGCACCAAAACGACAATTCCTAGTAGCTAAACTGTTTCCTCCTGTAGAACCCGGACGAAGCGTCCCTCACAGACAAACCACCTCTGGTAATAGCCTCTTGCGTAAGTTTGAAGGCGATCGTAGGTGCACTCTGAGTGACGGGGAAGCCGGGACGCCAACAGGCAGTGAATTCTTGACAGTCTGATCTCCTCTGGTAGAAGGTTGCTCGTTGGTAGAAGAGCAAGACTTCGGACCCTGTAAGGCAACCCAGTGTGTCAAACAGGAAGAGGTAACCAGCTCCTCAGCGCTCGTAAATAGTGTCCCTAGTTATCCGTTATCCACAGCATTACCGCGGGTCGGTGTCTTTGACCGAATGGCCCTTTAAGCGGTGCGCGCCCAGGGCGTTTATAACTAAAGCATCGACTTACTCGATTCCGAGCGAAAATAAGCTTACTTACTTGCAAAAGTATAGTACAGCTGCGCAAAGCAAAATTCGAACGCCGCAATTGCTAGTCAATTGTCAACATGGAAAAGCGAAACGCGTCGCTGACCATGAATGACCTGAAGCCGAAAGGCTGAATGAGAGTCTGTACCAAGGGTCCCAATGAGAGTCTATGAACAAAATAACAGGGGTGCTGTTGGCTCCGGACGACGGTAACCTCTGAGTGAATTGTCTCTTCAGAAGGGGAGACAAGACAAGAAATAAAACTATCACCGCTATACTGCGAGGACATAATTGCCTCACATGCAGTAAAGGGAAACGATTACAGGGAAACAACGATTTGGGGGGAAAGAAAAAAGAAATTCTGGGGTAAGCAAACTCGCAATTACTGAACATTCAAGTAAGTCAATCAAATCATAGTATTAGGATGCGCTTTTCGTTTTCTCCATTCTCCGCTTCCAAATTGCTTTAAACCATATCTCTGTGTGTGAATTTAAATCCCTAGCTGCATGGAATACCCCCTTTTTATTTGCTTTTGCCTTTTGCATTTTCATTTCTTCTTTTGCTTTTTCATTTCTTCTTTTGCTTTTTCATTTCTTCTTTTGCTTTTTCATTTCTTAAACTAGTAACTTAAAATCTCTTTCTTAGATTAATAAAGAAATTTTTAGTCCCCCAAAAGGAAGAAAAATAGAGGAACTAATAAACGCATTCGGTCTAAGCACAGCAAATGATCGTAACCAGTCTCCCATTTTTCAAACAGCTGACCGCGAGTCATACATTGATATAACACTTACCTCCCCTCCATGAGCAATCTTCTTCGCGATTGGAGAGTAAGAGACGACTGGACGACCAGCGATCATAATGCAATAGATACTAGACTGGGAAATCCGAGAGCAAGTGTCAATGACCGTAACTCTGAGCCCAACAGATTCAACACGTTGAAAGCTGACTGGGATCAGTTTTCCGAGAGCCTTTTCGATTTATCAAAATCGAAACTTGAGGAACTCAAGCTAACATCACCCGCAGAAGTTGAACAAATGGCAAAAATCTTCACAGAAGTTCTCACTGAGACATGTGAATCCTCAATGCCAAGAAGAAAGATATATCGAAAATCAAACCCATGGTGGACTAAACACTTGACTGAATTAAAACGTAAAGTATATAGATCCAAACGTGCATATCAAAAGGAACGCGATGGCCTCTCTCGGCCAAACAAACTTCTAGAATATCGCACTCTCTTGCGAAATTACAGTCGAGAAATTATACCCTTATTGTCCCAGAAACAGAGGACAGCCCCCCCCCCCCCCCCCGTCACTAAAACAGAAATTGCAGAAGTTATTAGAAGCCTTAAAAATAATAAATCACCGGGATCAGATTTAACAGAAGTCCGCGTTTTAAAGAAAGTATTTAGCACCATACCAGAACAACTAGTAAAATTGTACAATGAGTGTCTAGAGCACGGTATCTTTCCTATCGCCTGGAAAGAAGGATCCCTTAGCATCCTCTTAAAAAGCGAGAAAAAGGATGTCTCTGACCCAAAATCTTAGAGACCCATCTGCCTCTTATCAGTAATTAAGAAACTTTTCGAAAAACTTCTAGCATTAAGACTTTCAATCACCGCGCTTGCTCCCGGTAAACTCTACGATTGGCATTTTGGATTCGTCCAAAATAGATCCGCGGAAGACGCAATCGCGGAGTTGCGATGCCTAGTGCAAATCTCGGAAACGAGATTATGTTGTGGCCGTACTTTTTGACGTCAAGGGCGCTTTCAATAACATACGGAGAGCGCTTATCCTCAAAAACCTCAAAGATTATGGATGTCCAAACAATGTCTACAAGGTACTGCAAAGCTACTTTGAGGATCGAACAGTCAAAATCTCTTGGGGTCGAGGGGAAGAAGTCAAGAAGGATGCTACCCGCGGTTGTCCCGAAGGATCAATTCTTGGACATGCAGACTGGAACATTGTATTCGATTCATTACTAAAAGAACTTGGGGATACCTTCTTAGCATACGCTGACGACTTTACAACAATAATACAAGCAAATTCGCGAACAGAAATAGAAAGAATAGGACAATTAATAGTAAACAAAATTCTGGAATTGTGTAAAATCGCAAAATTAGAACTATCAGAAACTAAAACCGAGGGCATTTTCTCAAAAGCACTTGCAGTTGAGAGGGAAGCGATAGCGGGAAAGCGTCCAGATAGGAAGCGTAAACGGACCAGAAAACCGCAAATCTCAAAGCGAAATCCAATTATAAAGTTAGGAAATCAAACAATTAAATTCAGAAAGAGTATCTAGTACCTCGGCATTCATTTGGATAAGGGAATGGGAGCAAACACACACTGCGAATACTTAAAAAATAAAGTAATGCCCCACTTCGAGGATCTTAGAAAACTAGCTAAAATCAAGTGGGGATTAAACTACAATACATTGTCTACGGTGTACCGAGGGGTCTTCGCTCCAACAGTTGCTTACGCAGCTGGTGGATGGGCTGACCTCTGTACGCAGATAGACTTGAATGTACTAAGAGACCTACAAAGACGCACGCTCATCGCAACGACTATGTCATACAGGACAGTGTCGTACGATGCAGTATGCGTAGTTGCAGATGCAATCCCTATTGATCTTCTTCTCCAACAAAACATAGCAATATACAAAGTTAGGACGGGAAGAAATTCCACGGTTGGGGAAACAGAAATTCGAAGCAACTCCAAAAATGCAGAAGAGCAAATCAAGCAGAAAATTCTAGATATGTGGCAAGCCAGATGGGAAACATCAGAAACAGGCTCCACAACTCGCGTATTCTTTGAAGACATTCGGGAGAGATTGCGTATGAAGTGTATAAAACCTAGCTACCATATCTCGCAGATTCTCACAGGTCACGGAGATTTCGGAGTAAAATTATCCACGCTTGGCCTTGGGCCTGAGGAACTCTGCGAGTGCGGCAGGGACACATATGAGCACTTACTCTTCGAATGTCCACGTTTCCTCCCCCAGCGGGAATCAATTCTTGAGATCATTGGAAATCAAGAAAGGTCAGCTGCGGCTAAGACCCTAGTATCTACACTCGAAAACTTTACACTTCTAGTCGACTATAGCAAGGAAACACTTTGAATAAAGGGAATGGAGGGAAACGTAGAATAGAATAGAATAGAATAAAATAAATATTAAAACTTAATAAATAAAATTAGACTCTGGGTCACTCTAACAGGGGATTCTCAGAATCCCCAAGCAAGACTCCTCGAAATATTCTCGAGGCAATTTCTGCTTGAGTGATTAGGTAAAACTCGAAACTCAACGGGCCAAAGTGAAAGTCCAGGCGGGACTTTGTGAGCGAGCCTCCCAATGGTTCCCCGTGGATGCGATGGGAGAACGCGAATAAACAAGTTCGACACGGGAGTATGTCGTAACTAAATTGCTCATCCTGTAACCAAACTCAAAAAGCTAACCGTGGCCTGCTTCTGGAACTAAAAATCCTGGAGCAAGCCTGGTAGCTGTAGGGGCTTGGCGCCAACAGGCACAACGGATTTTTACAAGCGCTCGTAAACAGTGTCCCCAGTTTTCATCTGGTTAAATCAAAGCCACGAGGCGAAGGGGAGACGGCTTCGAATGAAGCTGACCAATCTCGAAGCCGGAGGTTACTGGTTACGCCATAATCGTACTTCCACGCAGTACCATATGTCCACGGCCTCCCTTCGTAAACAATGGGAGGCCGTGGACGGCTAGAACGAGTTCCCTGACATCATCAACCATACGTTGGTTGAGTTGTTGCGAGGTGGCAGGAACGGATTGCCACAAGTGCGCGGTTTAACCACTCTACAGCATGGCAACATGCGCTTACCAGATGTTAAGGCAGAACCGCTTCTGCCTTGAACAGGGTGACTTGTTCAATTCTTTTCTTCTCAGAATGCGATGACAGTGTTGAAAGACTTGGCAATTCCTGCTGACGCACTCTCAGTTGAGCGTTCCATAACAGGACGGAAGGATGGATGAAGGAGAGTCTCCAATGAGTCTAGCCATTCTTTCCGACCGTTCCTTTTAGCCCTAATCCAGACAACCCTATCGAGAATAGAGAAGAAAGAAGAAACACTTGTTCAAAAGGTCAAACATGTAGATTCAGACGGGATCTTGCAAATGCTCCTCCCCGTGGTTCCCCATGTGTGCATCTATGAGACAAGGGCCTGCCTGGGGTCTTGAGGTGTAGCTAAAGCATTCGTCTCGTTATACAGGCACAATTTCAGCACATGTTAGAGTCTGTGGTCTAACGTGGACTGGCTTTATACTGGACGCAAACGAACACTCGATTTTTCCATTGCCTATTAACTTGGTCGGTATCGTTGCGTGCAAGATAGTGCTGAGTCTTAGCGGGCTCTCACTCATCCCCTTACATTACATGTCCCTAACTGCCGAACTGATTAAATCCGTACCATGTGGCCAAGGAAGACGACTTAGAAAGAAGTTGACCAATCCCGAGCCGGAGGTTACTAGATACGCCATACTCGTACTTCCTCTCAGTACCAGATGTTCACGGCCTCCCTTCGTAAAGAACGGGAGGCCATACATTGCTTGAGTTGTTGCGAAGTGGCAGAAACCGATTGCCACAAGCGCGTGGTTTAACCACTGTACAACATGGCAACATGCGCTTACTAGATATTGAGGCAGGAACGCTTCTGACCTTGAACAGGGTGACCCGTTCAATCCTTTTCTTTTCAGAATGCGATGAGTGCAAGAGAGTTGAGCGGGCTCTCATTCATTCCCTTACACTATATGTCCCGAACTGCCATCGTACGGGTCTCCCTTCTGGGGATTCAGGTCGTGATGTACCTGCGATTCTCGAGTCAGGCAAAGGCGGCTTGCTTATGGAAGTATAGCCGTACGGGGTGGTAGCGAACCCGACGTACTTGAGCCAGGGAACGATGAGCGCTGTCGTTTCGCTTATACCGTAATCCTAGTGCGTGCTTCACCGACCTCGGGAAGGCGTGACTGAGATAAGTTGTACGTATGAAGATCGGGGACTTAGCTTAATTGCCTGGCTGCGAGTCGGAACTCTATAAAGAAGGGAATTTGCCCTATCCCTCTAATCTCAGTCCTATGGCAGCCGGAGAAGAGATGCATGGCCCAAGGAGCGGGTCCCTTCGCCGCCATGTTTTCAATTGACACTAGTCCCCCCCCCCCCCCCCACCACGAGTCCCGTTTAAAGGCGGAAAGGGTGTCGCTGGTGTGGGACGCGAGGGTGTCACTTCGTGAACCGCACAAAAGGTATGTGGAATGGGACACATGCCTGCGGTGCTTGGACTGTCTGAAGCAGCGAACGTATTTCAATATTATTATGCAACAACCAAAACAAAATATCGATGGTATGAATGTAGAGAGAATGAGTAGTGCTAAGGCACTGAAAGCTCAATTAAAAGAGAAGAGCCGTTCTAGATCGACGGACGACGAGCCCCGGGATGGCGGAGGCCGCCGGTTGCGGTCTCGTACTCGAACACTACCGGCGAATAGCAGAGACCGATCCCGGTCGCCAAAGCAACCTGGGCCCGTCAGTTCAAAGAAAAGTGGGAATGAGTGCGACGACGACGTCCGAATCGTCTTCGAAAAACTGGACGGGAGTCTGACTGACGTAAAACAGAGATTGTAGCAGCATATGAGGCGAGCATGAACCGTGGTCAGGTCATTACAGTAGATCCTGAGGCGCTTGCGGACCCGCTCACGCTGAGCTGGAGTCCAGTTCTCTCTAAGCAGGAGAGAAGAGAACTAAAGAGAAGAGAACTCCACGTGAGCTCTGTGGCGACCACCAAACCTGGGGTACTCGCCAAGGACAAGCGAATCAAGGGAAGCAGTGATAACCTGAATTTGCGGGAGGAGAGTATATCAGGTGCAACTGAGAAAGGCGCGATACCCAAAGGTACGAAGCAGGCGCAAGACGCTGCAAAGGTCACTAATGATCAGATATTGAGCGGCGTGGGTGGTGTGGCTCCTTCGTCACCGACATCCATGGAAGTTAATCCAGATGAGTCTTTCAGACGCGACGTCCTCGATGACATGCACACAGCGGCAAATGATATAAGATCTTACATGCTCACAGAGATGAATGTTAACGAGGCTGTAAGTACGTATATTTTCGAGAGAATCAGCCACCTAGAAGAGCTGGTGGACAGAGTGCTTTGTATGAAAGAGAGAACAAGTGGCAGACTGCAAGAATGTGAGCGTGAAAGGGATGAGCAATTGCCGAAAACCTCCGGCTGAGGATGGCAGTCGGAGGCATGAATGTACCTATGAATGCGATGGCCAGTCCGGGCGTCGTCAGAATGAATGTTACCTCAAGAGGAGTCCCGGTGTTGACCGCGGCTGGGGGCGTTCAATTGGTTTCCAATACCCGCCGTGATGGTAGGGTCAATGTCGGTGTGAGAGTGTGCATGAGCATGAAGTATGTGTCTGGATGAGAGGCACATTCGGCGATAAATTAATAGGGTCATTGTATTGTCGTTTGAATAAAAAAATCCTAAACGACATACAATACCTGGACGAATTACTCGCCGGATCGAATGGAAGAAAAGTATTGGTTGACCTCGATGCTAATGCCACAAGTGACTTGTGGTATAGCAAGGGCCACAGCACGGGTCGACGCAGAGAGGCGCGCGGCTTTGAGTTGGAAGGATGGTTGTTAAGAAATGAGTGGGGTCTGTCTGTGCTGTATCGACCAAGTGACCACTATACTTTCGATGGTCCTCGGGGTAGGAGTGACATTAATATCACTCTTGCCAACGACGAGGACATGGCCTGTTATTACACCTGGGAGGTTAAACCCGACTGGGGCATCAGTGACCACAACGTCATCTTGGTCATTATGAAGCAAAGTCAGGACGTGAAGGAGTGTAAATGAAAAGAGATGGTGCATGAGAGGCGTGGATTGGAAGCAGTACAAGCAGAATGGATCAGTGATGCAAATGATGAATGCATGAGAATGCCTGTGCAAAGGCATAGGCGAGGTGTGGCCTGGTAGAGTTCCGACCTGGAGAGGATCAAGAGAAGGGTGATGCGCGCTCGCAGAGCGTTTCAGAGGGCAAGTAAGAGAAATGTGGGCGTGGATGAGTAACGAGGCTAATAGAAGAGAATTGTGGGAGAGTATAAATAGTTAATGCATGAATCCAAAGAAAAGATTTGTCGCGAATTCGTATCTAGAGAAGGTAATGAGAACCCGTGGGCACGGGTGTACAAGATCTGTCTCGGCAATAACAAGAGGGAGGACCTACCAGACCTAAAGGTGAATGATGTATGCACGAACAGTTGGGATCAAAGCTCGAATGTTCTATCGAATGAGTTCTTCCTACCGGATGATGGTCAGGAGCCTCGGATGAGATCCAGCGGTCTATAAGAAGAACGAGCCTACGGAAGATCCCCGGCTTGGATGGAGTCATAAATGAAATGATTAGGAGAATATGGATAGCGATACCCATGTACATGAAAAGCATGTACTCCTGTCTAAGCGGGGGATACTTTCCGGATGCATGGAAAAAGAGCAGAGTGATTGTTTTGAGAAAGGGTTCCGATAAGGACAGAAGCTAGCCCAAGTCATATATGCCGATTTCTCTGCTGACCAGTCTGGGCAAAGTACTGGAGCGGTTGATGGTAGAAAGATTAATGACTCTGCTTCGTACATACGATATCGACCGAGGATGTCTGGGAGAAGCTGAAAGGCATGGTGAGCGAATCCCAAGCAAAATACGTTGTGGCAATAATGGTCGATTTCAAGGGCGCATTTGACTTCCTCTTATGGAGAGTCATATTGAGGAAGTTGCGTGAATGTGGAGTGAGGGGGAAAGATTTGTTAATATGGCAGAGTTACTTCCGAGATCGCTGGGTCTGCATAATGAATAGTTTGAGTGAGGTATGGAAGAAGGTTTCCAGAGGATGTCCACAGGGTTCGATCTGTGGTCCTCCAGTATGGAACCTTGGAATGAAACATCTTTTGATGAATTGTGTCGAATAGACGAGTGGATCATGGCGTATGTCGTATCTCACGATCCCGATTGAGGGCGACACAAGAGCAAGTGTAGAACTCAGAGCCGAAGCATGCATGGAGTTGGTGTATGAAGGGGGAAAAATGGCAGGCGTGGATGTATCGAATGAAAAGACAATGTGCATGCTATTAAAAAGGTGACTGAATATGGACGGCCGCAGCATAGCTGTGGAGTAAATGGGAATGAAGTAGAGAGAATACGATATATAAAGAGCGCGAAGCTGCTGGGGATCAACATGGCCGAAGGGCTTGACTTTCGGGTTCACCTCAGCAGTCTGAGACCTACGGTTCTCAGGATTTTTGGGTGCCTGAGACGTGTCCTCAGAAAGGAATGGAAAGTGCGAAAGCGCTCTACCCGCGTCTTGAGGAGCGGACTGTTCCTGGCCTGCGTCCACTATGGGGCTAGCGTCTGGTTTGAACTGATGAGATTTGCCTATGCAAGGACTGAACTGAATAAGTGTCAGAGGGCCTTGATGTATGCCTGCTCGAACGTGTGTATGACGGTCTCTGCAGAGGCCATGCAGGACTTACTTGGGTTACTCCCGTGGGATCTGGAGTGTATACGAAGAGCAGAAATATTCAAGGTAAGGCGTGGCCTTAGAATGACGGTTGTGGATGTAGTTACGAATGAAGACGTAAATGAACTTGGTGTACAGGGCTCGATCGAGCAAATCAGCGAGAGACTGTACAATGAATGGCAGAATAGATGGAGAACCTGTGACAAGGGATGGGTGACTCGCCAATTTATTGGCAATGTCCGCTTCGCCGGAAGGCTGTAGGCCTTCGAGCCGGGCCTGAAGGTATGCTTCATACTAACAGATTACGTTTGCCTGAACGAGTTTTTCTTCAAAAGGCAACTGAGCGACCCCATCCTGTGTGTGCGGTGCTGAGAGAGAGGACTGGCTGCACATGCTGTGCGAATGTGAGATGTACGCCGAGTTTAGAAGGAATGGGCATACGGGTTATAATGAACATGTGATGAGCGGTGTTCTTAGTAAGAAAGAGAATTATGAATGCCTATGCACGTTCGGTGAACGTGCATATAAAATGAGAGAGAGAGAGCATAATTCAACGAATGAGTGAAGATTAGCGTGCTCAGAATGAATAGCAACCAGAGTGGGGCCACCGGCTTGGGATAGCCCCCAGCTGGCCTGGCTTGGTCGGGATGGTAAGACCCTAATCGGCAAGTAAGGGACAGAGGCAGCCGTGATCGCCTCTGACCGTTGCGGACGTCGACCCAGACGTAAAATGGTACCACGGGAGACCGGGAGGCCCAGAGTGTGGAGGTCTTCCTAGGTCATTGGACCCCCGACGGCTGGGTGGCTCACCAATAGTAACCCCTGTTACGCGCTAACTGGGCGTATCCCAGTTTCGCGCCCATGAGGGCCATGTAGGTTGAACCGAAAGGCAGGTACTGCACGCTAAACATACTCGAGACCAGGTGTCCCTAACTGCCGACAACAACTATGGCCCGATTACTTGGGACGCCCATAACATTTTCACGCTCGAGCATAGCACCTCCAGAGCTGACTGATGCATTCCAAGTCTATAACAATACTCTGCTCGTACACATCGTCTCGGGGTCGCACATAACATTTCCATGCTCGCACATAATCTTTCCAAGCTCGCACATAACATTTTTATCATATACCAATATTTTATAAGTCCATACGCATTGCTCTCCTCGCACAGAGCCATCTGCTCGCCCGCACATAACTTCTCGGGATAACACGTAACATTTCATCGCTTGAACATAGCACCTCCAGGGCTGATGGATGCTTTCCAAGTCCATACGCAAATATTTCGGGTTCTCACATAACATTTCCGCGCTCGCACATAACATTTACATCCTCGCACATAACGTTTCCGCAGCTTCAAAACCCATAAGCATGGCTTTCCTGCTCGCACATAACATTTCCAGCCTCATACATAACGTTTCCGCAGCTTCAAAGACCATAAGCATGGTTTCCTGCTCGCACATAACATTTCCAGCCTCGCACATAACATTTCCATCCTCGCACATAACGTTTCCGCAGCTTCAAAGCCCATACGAATGGCTTTCCTGCTCACGCCTAACATTTCCAGCCCCACACATAACATTTCCAGCGGCACACAAAACATTTCCATTCTCGCACATAACATTTACCGCCTCACACTTAACGTTTCAAGCCTCGACTATAACATTTACAGCCTCGCACATAGCCACTCCAGCCCCGTACATAACATTTCCGTCCTCGCACATAGCATCTCCGTCTTCGCGCATAATGCCTTCGAGCTCGCACATATGGCCTGTGACCTCGCATTTAACATATCCGGTATCCTGGTCACGACGTCTAGACCAACGCGTATATATATAACTAGTATTCGATGTATTTTTTCCTCCCCTTTTCAATGGTCACTGGTAGAGTATAATAGAATTAATAAAATGAACGAAATAGACGATTTTTGCAAAAAGACAGTTTTGACCCTATGCTCGATAATTTTCAATATTTTTAAATGTTCAAAAAATGAAAGTTAGGGTAATTTTTCCCGTACGATCGATTGTCAGTGGAAAAATAACGATAGGAAGCTTCGGAGAGAAGTTAGGTTCCAAGTCGGAATTTAATAATTTTAACAAATTTTATAAGTTTATAAATTAAGCATATTTGATAAATTCGTAAATTTAACAAATTTTATACATTTTTAAACTTGACAATTTTTTATAATTTGTTAATCTAACAAAAATTTTAAATTTGTATGCATTATTATACTAACGAACACAACAAAAACTCGAAATTTGCAATTTAATATAAATTTCTTGTTTTGAAATATGTAATGTATAAATATGAGATACACAACTTTGCAGTGTGAAAGATCGAATGCGACTGACGCGGAAAGCTATGTCCGAAGAAGAGGATAGCATTTCTTTTATTGATTTTGAAAATTGGTAACGGAAGGGGTAAAAGGTATGAAAGACTAATAACCAATGAGTCGAGACATAAAGACGATGAACATAAGTTGCAAAAAAATTCAGCCGCAGTCGGCGAGTGTATTTTCCCCAAACGTTCTACCTCACAGGGAAAACACGATATACCTACCTTTCGACTGCCCCATGTTTGAGGTAACTATAAGAAATTTGTTAAATTTATAAATTCATATTAAAAAGAAAGTGTTAGTGCTATAGTGGTGTACGATACTAGAGATGCATACAATACGGTGGGATACTGCAATATGGTGCGATGAGATGCAATGAGATAGAGATACTGTAATATGATGCGATTGTACTATCAACATGGAGAAAATGCCGCGGCTGCAGCTAGAGCGTAACATGAAGAAGAATATCCAAATAGAGATTATCCCGATTGGAATACTATCATGGCAGCAATTCAGCGACTCTGGAATACGGGAAATATTATCCCTAATAGAGAGGGCGCAGGCGTTCAAGTATGGAGAGTGCGGAATCCACGAGTAGATAGACAAATATTAAATTCGTCAAGATAATACAACAAGCTGCAGATATACACGTCAGCTCGGAATATCGCATTCAAGTGTGTATCGAACTCTGAAAGGTGACAAGCAGCATCCATACCACTTGACAAAAGTATAGATATAAAAACCACGTGATCACGAACGACATGTCAACTTTTGCCGATCAATCCTTGACCGAGGCAATTCTGAGGGAGATTTTTCAACTGCAATAACAGTCACATATGGGGACATGAAAACCCAAATGCGACAACAGAAACTGCGTTCCAAAAGCGTTTTTTAGTTCATGAATGGGCTGGATTACTAGATAACCAATTAGTAAGTACTTTTACTACATTTTTTTACTTGAAAGAAATACTAATTCATTAGCATGATGGTGATTTTTGTAAAAGAAATTTCTCAAGTGTAAGACTATGTGAAAATGGTAATAAAGTGATACACAGTATAAAACTAAATTGTAAAGAAATGTAATTAAGTGTTAAAAAATGTAAAAAAGGTTATAAAAAATGACATAAAAGTGTCTCAATTCGTAATATTATCACTTATTAATTTTCAGATTGGTCCAATAATCTGAAAACAATTTTGAGACAGTTTGGACAACTTCGAATATTTGAGTTCCGACCCCCCCGCCCCGATCCTTAACTACTCAGGGAGGCATAGGAGTTCTCCACCGAATAATAAAATTTAATTAACATTTTATTAGTTATTTAAAATTTTCATGAATTGTAATTGGATACGAGTGAGATAAGAAAAGAAGAACAGTATTAAAATACTCATTCTATCTGTTTTATATATAATTAATTAAATTATTTTAAAATCTAATCAAACTTATCTTTTTTTCTGATGCTGCTTGATGTAGTCGCCGTACAAAGTTTTAAATACAATAGTTTTTAAAAAATGTTGTAAAAATGTTTTTAAAGGGTTTTTGAGTCTTAACATATATTTTTTACATATATACTTTAAAAACAGATATTCATTTTTTAAGAGTTTTTACACATGCACACTACTTTAAAAAAGAAATTTTATATTGATTAAAATCAATTACACAAACACACACACACAATACTGTTTACACATTTTATCTCACATGCACTAACATTTAATACATTATTTTAATTTTTATACACATCACTTACGGTACTTAAAAGTTTTACCACTATATCGTTCCATAGATCTTAAATAAGTCTGCGATAGAACACAGCACCAGTTTTTCGTGAAGTAAGCCAGAACGTGCACTGGTTTAATACTTTTCTTTCTCATGCTTATTGGGTCTTCAACACGGCGACACCACTGTATTTGGACATTTTGAGGACAGTAAAAATCTTTGGCATCGTTGAATGTGTGCCTTGAGAAGCTATATATCCTATAGTATCTGGGCCAATACACAAGCTCCACCACTACATTTGTCAAATCCTGTGTTAGTGACGCAGTATATAGGCGTTTTCTGTGCATTTTAATTTTCCTCTCCAAAATGTAATAAGCTTCCATAACACACATACTTTCCACAATTATTAAATTTTGCACTGGTGCTTCTTCTTCGAGTTTCTCGGCGCCTGCACGCTCCTAAGCGGCAACTTGTTCCTCAGCGGCAGCTTATTCCTCCACGATCGCTCGCACATCGTGCACAGTGTAAATGGGATCCTCGGCCTCAGCATTGCCCACTACGTCTTTACTCGTTGGTAGCATCTTTGACACTGATTACATTGTTTTAGAATATTTATCTCTTTGGGATGCATGATGGTTTTATCTGCTTTTTTCTAATGTTCACGGAGCTAAACCAAAACGCACATCTATGGTTACTTGCGCTACGTAAGAATTTGAAGGACAAAAGTCAGGGAACAAAAATCCTGTCCTTATTAAATTTCAAGCTTTTTGAAATCAGCATTTCTCTCTTTCTCCCTCAAGTTACATACCATTTTATTTTGTATTTAAAGCAGAGGAGATTATAGCATGATGGAGATAATAAACGAAACTCTAAACTTGCATACGATTTTTGCTCTTATTTAATCATTGCGAACTCGCAAAATAAAAAGACAATGTAGAGTAAAGTCACGTGTAAAATACAGAGAGGATAATATCATGGTATCTACTTTCATGCTGACATTGAGGAGGTGGGGTGGGGTGGTATAACGGGTTTAGTAACTATGGGCTTTTTATACAATAGCTTAAACGTGCATATTCAGTTTCTAAAAGCATGATTGCACAAGATCATGTTACATGGCACATGTAAAATACTTTATAGAAATTTCCACAGATAAATGGAAGGACGTAACTAGGTGCAACTGCCCTTTGATAAGTCTTACATCACATTACAAGGGGAGTTTAGAATTTCTCGACATAACTGGTGTGAAATTAAATAGTACGGTCAATGGATGATTTTCATCTAAGAGCTAAAGATTATCTCACCCCACTGCTTGATTGAACGGCTTGATTTGTCGACATTGTAAGTATTTGGTCCATTAATTTTATAAAGTTTTTAACTTTTATATATCAGTAGACCCTATGCTTTTAGTGATCAATCAAATGCTCGACGACACAGCGGGTGATGAGGCTATTTTGAGTTGTGTCTATCATGATTATCAGCAACCTGGGCCATCATCAGCAGGCATACGAAACACATTAAACCGTAAGGATTGGATGTGCTTCAATTAAATATTGTTTTTTACTATATTTAAGTACGTCCCAATACTTTAGTTGTAGATCCTATACCCATTGAAGATGGATTACCGACAACTTCAGGCGTACAAGGATACAACGTTAATGTAAGAAATTGTAAGTATTGTGTGTGATAAAATAAAACGTAATATTTTTTATCTTACTATTATTATGTCACATCCCAATACTTTTAGTTTAAGATCCGATAAATGTGGAACCTGGATTATCAAGCAGTTCAAGTGTATAACCGCCCAATCAGCATAACCTAAATCGTAAGTATTGGTTGTGTTAAAATAAAGTAAAAACTTATATTTTTTACATTATAATTATTATGGCACACCCCGATGCTCTAGTTTCAGATAACATATCCAGTACCATTACACAGAAAGAAGAGCTTGATACAGACTCTAGCAGCAGCATTAGCAGTAGCGCAGCAGCATTACTAGTAGCAACACTGATCCAGGCGTTGAAGAAGAAGAAGTAAATAACAAAAATAAGTTTGTATAAATATTTTTTATAATTTTTCAAAATCAACATTTTGCAATCAATCTTACAAATGAATATTTACAGCACGGTGAAGGAGTACGACCTCACTTTATCGTGGAAAATGAGTCTACACGACACTATCACCGGTTTGGTTACGAAGATAGAGAGATACAAGGTAGAATATCACCACCACCACTGGATACAAACCTTTATCACTGGCTTGAGGAGTGTATGCGTAGTCTACATAGACAGCTTTGCAGACAAAGCGGACCTACTGATTTTATAGCAGTGGCAATAAATTTTGCAAGATTTAATCATGGACTTCTATGGCTTTTATTTAGGCCCATTCAGAATTTTAATGCAGATGATCTTTGGGGGTTATTGTTCAACGCAGCCCAGAATGCTAACGGTTTTAATATTGATGATACTTTATCAATTAGTTGTGCTATTGTGAGAAGTGTAGCAGGGCTTGGACGTGTACGATTAACTGAAGCAGCTGTAAATAAAAAGTCTATATTATGCATAAGAAACGATGACAATCTTTGTTTACCACGTTTTATGGTTGTAGCTTATGCTTACGTTATTAGAGGACAGATACGATCAGGTAAATTGTACGATTATTGGGAACTTATACGAAAAGCCAGAGGTACAGTTCAAAAGAGAGCTGCTGAAGAAATTTTAAATTTCGCAAATATCCAGGTGCCACTTGAAGGTTGCGGTCTAGAAGAAATTCATCGTTTTCAAGTTTATTTTGCTACCCGAGGTACAGCTATAGATGTGTACTTGATGAGTAATCTTGGAAAGGGGTAGCGACCAGTTTATGACGATACACGTTTTGTCATCGATACCCATACAAGTGTTTTCATACCTTACGAATCATGTACTATGAACTTTTAAAGCATTTGCAACCGACACTTAATTTAACAGGTGCAGCTGGAACCCAATGTTATTATATACCATGTAATAAAAGCTGTGATCGAATCGAATATCACAGATGCTCAAACAAATGTCACAAATGTATAAAAATTCCTGTGTGATAAAGTTTTTAAATCTCATAAAATGTACCAGTTGTTGCCGAACATTTTTCGGCGACATTTGTTACGAAAATCATTTAAAAAGAGGATCGTTTAATAACTCTAGAAATGTATGCGAAAGAATTAAGTTCTGTGAGAAATGTTTTAAGACTGTGCGCACACAGCATCGAGTTAATAAAGAAGAACACAAATGCGGTATTTCATTTTGTTATAAGTGTATAGGACGATTACCACTAGGTCATTTGTGTTGTTATACACTTAGTATATCTATAGCGCCTTGCGCACGGTAATATTCCCCTTCTACCCGAACTGCAGACAATCACGGCGCAGCCGGGTAGTATATAAGAGATCGAGTTTCGAGAATCCGCCTGAGTCTGACTCCTGACTTCTCGGCCGACCAGGCCAGAGACAAGTCCGCGAAACCCGCACATGACCAAGAGAATAATAAATAACTTCCAAAAGTTACCGACACCCTTATCACTTCCTAAACCTATTATTTCAAAGGGCGCAGCAGCAGAGAAAAGAGAGAGAAAGAGAGACGGGAGCGCGAATAAAGCAATACGCTGCGCGCGCACGCCGCAGCTGCCTAACCGCTACCAGCGCCGAGCCGCCGCGCTCACTACAGAGCGGTCGGAACAGCTCTCGCGTCGACTATAAGTAAGAGGGCGCGCGCCTCCTGAAACAGTCGGCCTCGGCGCACCGCACCGGCCGGACCTCCTCGGTTGAGAGCAATCTCTCGAAGTAGCTAGTGTGCGGTGCACGGTAAGTGCCTACTCGCCCCGTGATGATTAACCCGGGTACTGTCGCGCCGAACGGACTTTCTGGCGGGCTTAGCTCCCACGGAAGTCTTATTAAGAAGGCAGTATCTCTCCGTTAATCACGGCTCTTGACGAACGCGCGTCAAGAGCACGGGGAAGTCGAACGCAAGTCCTGACGGGAGAGCTGTTCTAAGGCGTTGTTCTCTGAACGAGAGCCGCACGCGCCTTTTAACGGCTGTAATCTTCCAGTGTCGAACAATTGGACCGCTCCGGGAGTTAATTCTTAATTAACTCTCACGGAAGTTCAATTGTAAGGCACACAGGCAGAAGCATTCGAAAATGCTCACACTCTCGCGCCCTCTGCTCGCGTTCCTCCCCTCCTCTCGGGCCACCCGCGTAGCTCACTATAAAAGAGCGCAAGAGCGTGATTAAGATCGATTCGACTCCCAGCAACGGAGCCGACCACTCAGAAAACCCCAAGCGAATGAGAACGCCAAAGACCGGCCGGAAGCCTCGTCGTCGGTCCGAATGCCAACGGAAACGGCGAAATACCCGTCGTCCCCGGCCCCACCGCATCCTTCGCCTCAGACGAGTGAGGGTTTCCCTTCCCCCCATGTACCCAGTTTGGTGTTCGTGGTACCACGACCCGCAACACCGCTGCCCACTGCGGTGGAAATCCAGGCAGCTCTGGACCTGGAGAAGGAAGAGGAACAAGAGGACGTTCTTTGCCTCTTTCCCTCTCCGGACGACAAGCTGCCGGACGGAAAGGAGGCGCTATTTCGCAAGCCGACGCAGCCCGTCTTGCCACGCTTTCCGGCACGACCTCCAGTAGCCGAGACCCCTCGGTCAGCTCGTCGAGAGCCCAGAGGCATCGCGGCACTGAGGGATCCGCGGAAGCTCGCAGCGGTAAAGCGGAGGCTCGGCCCGATTGCGACGCGGACGACGCCTAGGGTGCGTCTTCTTCACATCCCCGAGGCTCCAAGAAGTCGCAGTATGAGCCGACGACGAGCTCTTCGATTCCTCCAGCCGAGACCGCCAAAAAGTCCCGAGCGCGAGGCTAGGAAGCCTTAGAAGATCTCTAGTTACAACCGGCCCTTTTCAGGGCCATCACAATAATCAAAACGTACGGACGGATTGAGCAGAGAAACTCCCCTCTCCTCCCCCCTTTTCCTTACCCCGCAACTCTCACTTATAACAGTGTTACGTGCAACCTATAAAATCATGGTCTACAACAAATCGAAAAATGGTACTTTTCCCCACTTATTCAATACACCTGAAAATCAAACATACGAAGGTCTACTACCACCTTTAGACAAGTATTCACCTGATACTATGCAAACCACGGAAAGAACTCGAGTTTTACAATGGTACAATGAGCAGATGATCAGCGGTTACACATTCATATTTCAATAGAAAAATACTGCAAGAAGGATGTGTTCATTTTACGATTAGCTTGTTTGGCTTTTTGAAAAACATGTATGAAATTTGGTATAGATCTGTTTGTCGAGTGTACAACTATTGCTTCAACGTGAATGCGTGTTTTCAGAAAAATTTGTTTAAAAAAGAATCAAATCGGTATTGTACCGGCAAATGGTTACAGATGGACCGAAAACTAACTCAATCGTTTCATTGAACATGCTGGCCGATTACAACCGCACAGACTCGGATAAAATTGTTTGAGTATCTACATATTTTGGGGCCCCGCGCACTCTACCATGACACGGATTCAATTTTCTACGCTAGCAATGGCGGATGAGTTGGCCGACAAGGGTATCGGCATGTATATAACATCGTTTTTGTCAGGCGGTCCAAAGTTTTATGCATACAAATACAAAAAGCCGGACGGTAGCGAGAACTACGTATGCAATATAAAAGATATACGCTTAAATTATACAAACAGTCAGAAGATAAATTTTGATACAATTCGCGAGTTGATTACATTACCGCACACCGAGATAGTGCTATCGAATTCGGCTATACGTGGAACAGTTTTTCACGAACTGCTGACACAAAACGAGACAAAGACGTGCAAACCGGTTTATGGAAAGACGAGATTCGTGACGACGGAGAAAAGTTACCCGTACGGATACAAGTGCCGCCCGGCAACGACTGACGCAATCTCACAGAATAATATGGAAATATGAAATACAGATGGCACTATTATCGACAGCAAATCTTTTATCTGAGCGTTAATGAGATGCTTAGTTGTGGTAATGTTGAGATTTGGAAACTCATTAGCGAAAGCGGCGCCACCGGCAAGCTGATTGGGTGTACCACGGCGCTTGACGAAGAAGCTCATTGGCGACCGCCGCGACATCCGCGAGCTGATTGGTCGCGGATGCAAGCGAGCTCGTTGCTGGCGGTAGTGTGAATAAGCTGATTGGTACCCCGCATGAGCCTCACCATAGCGCTCACGGACTCATGAGTGGTCGCGTGCCGGGGGCCCCACCGCGATCACGAGATCGTCGGTAGAGGTGGAACAAATGAAGAAGGGTTTTTATCTGTTGAATCGTGAGCATTAGTCAGTACAAGTCATGGATTCGCGGTGGAAACATACATTTACGTCAATATTGTGCGGGCTTACTGTGGAACAACGGTGTTTGTGATAAAATCTTTAACAACCATCGATCGTATGTATGATACTCGAATTGAACGAATAATCATTTATTATTCAGAGTGGCAGACAGGGTACAGAGATTTCGGCAAAAACGTTGTATTTCGTAAAGGTTTTTAACAAAACACTGACTACGCTGGTGATTCAAGAGCAAAACAAGAGCAATCGTCGATATATTTTCAAAAGCTAGCCATCACCATAACCTGTCTGTGCTGTTTATCACCCAAAATATCTTTCACCAAGGAAAATGATAGCTTGATATCTTCTTGAATGCTCAATACATGGTAGTATCTAGAAATTTGCTCGACAGGTCTCAGATACGACATCTTTCTTGCCAAGTGCGTCCTGAAGATGCAAAATTTTTGCAAGAAGCTTACTGGGATGCCACCGCAAACGGGCTATCTCCTGCTGGACTTGAAGCAAGATACACCCGATAATTGCCGATTTCGAACTTGTATTTTTCCTAACGACAAATTACACTACGTTTACGTGCCGCGAGAAAAGATAAATGGCAGCGATACTTTGAATTAGGTCCCAGTCGCGTCATTGTGATGGCTCCAAAACTTGACATACTTTGTCCCCAAAGAAGCCACCATTCTACGAGTAATGTATCACCTCATCGAGGAACAGCGCAAGGCTCTTTTGCAAAGAGCGGATACGAAATTAGTGCGACATATTCGTGAGTGTGTTCTGAACGTGTTTATCGGTAACGTAACACTCGAAAAACGACACAAATCTCGTCTACGTAAGCACGCAACAACTCTACAGAAATTGGTTGCACCTAGTCTATGCTTGTCGATAAAGAAAAAACTTATCGTACAGCGCAGAGAATTCTTACCTGCTCTGCTAGGACCACTCCTAGGCACCGTTTAGGCTACTCTAGTAAGTAAATAAAAAATAAAAAAAATGAAACACACTAGAAAAATGGTCCTCCTACCACAGGAGAGCGTGGAACGTCTACAGAGTACGCTCACAAACGGTTCACTAAAGTCTGTGCAAACACCCGGTAGAGTGATGAGCAGACTCGATGCAGAGATTAACGAAATACTAAATTCGAAAATTCGTCAAGTCTTGCAACGTTATGTTCACTTTAAGGACGCTGATAGTGCAGAAAAGAGCAAAAAATACTCAATGATGCTAATATCACTGTTTCGGTTAATCAAGAACAAAATGAGGGTGATGCAATGCAGTCAGAAGACGAGGACGACGCGCTAGAGGACCAGATCGATACCAATATCCTGCAGAGTGTTCCTCAAAAGTACCGAAATAAGGCAGGTCATCTTTTGCGCCGTTTACGTAGCAGTGGTAACATTGTTTGGGGTGCCTAATGGATCTGTAATGATAGGCGGTGTAAGGATACGTGGTGGTAATATGGTTGACCAATTGAATGGCGCTATGAGAGAGAGAGAGAGAGACGGGTCACCCCACCATTGGGGCATCTCCAGTTTGCTGTTGCACTTCGAGAATCGTTCATTCCTCGAGAGTTTATAGGCATCAAAAGCGTTTGGGGCAATATTTTTCAATCGTTGTCAAGCGTCCACAGAGGGCATTGTTCAAACTCTTGCTTTACATCCCCACTCTGTGAACGATTTCGATATTAGAGGTGGTAATGATGATGATGGTGGTAGTGGTGATGGTGGTGGTGCCAGTGGTGGTGGTAAATACTCATCTGCCCGCAGCAGCAGTACCAACAGAGACGTCCCAGGTGAAGGAGCTTGCGCTTTATCAGTCAAAAGAAAGAGGTTAAAGAAAAAAGGCGCCTGACGCAAAGCACAATAAGAACGAGAAGAAGAAGAAAGTTTCGGCCTTGAGAACAGAAGTTTAAGCATGACGTCGATTGAAAGGTGGGTTCAAGAGAAAGAAAAAGGTGAGTTTGCAAGAAGATGAAAATTTACGTGAAAAAAGCAGCGCTTTGGACGTCTTGATTGATTTTCTACCGTTTGAGATGCATGTGCCTGGTTACAGATTCTGTGGACCAGGTACTAAATTAGCTGAGCGCATTAAGTGCGGTGAAGTTAGAATTAATCCTGTGGATGAAGCCTGTTGTCAACACGATATCGCCTATGCTGACAAAGAAAGTGATCGTCGTCAAGCCGATCGAGTTTTAGCAGATTACGCTTTCTCTCGTAGGCTTGCTGAGGATACGGAAGCTGACGAAAGAACGTTGGCTTTAATGACAGCTTGTTGTATGATTAGTAAAATAACTTTCGAAAAAAAAATTTCTCGTATCAAGAGGTCTATAAAGAGAAAACCAAAACAAGCAAGAAGTAAATCAAAGTCGAGTGATAAAAAAAATAAAGGTAAAAAAGTGAATAAAAATGTGGACAACGAATAAAACTTTTGAGAACCTTTACTACAGTCCTCCACAACCTCTAGCATACGTTGGTGTTGATAAAGTTTTTCAAGCTACGCGTAAAAAATAATCGACAAAGTGTTATCGAATGGCTTGAGAGTAAAAACGCCTACAACTTGCACAGACCTGTTAGACATCGATTCCCAAGACGAAGCTGTCATAGACGTGGTAAGCAAGTACAGTTTTGTGGAACCAGTCAAGGACAAAACTTCGACAAGAAACAATCGAAAATCGGTGTGTCTTCAAACCGATAAAGAAAAGAGTTTACTGGTCGCGAAATGCAAAAAATTTTGAACAAATACGGTATAGAGTATAGAGCTGTACGCAGCCCTGATACGAAGGCCGTCATCGAGGAAAGATTTATAAGAACTGTGAAAGAGAGAATGTGGCGCTATTTTACTTATAAAAACACGCGACGTTACATCGATATTTTGCCTAAAATCGTAGAATCGTACAACAACAGTAAACATTCAGCTATAAAAATGACACCTGCCTCGGTGTCGCTGTACAATGTTGCCAAAGCTCGCAAAAATTTAGAACGTCGATATGGAAATCATGCTTTTCGACAACCTAAATACAGTGTTGGTGATTTAGTTCGAGTCAGTCGTGCAAAGAACGTTTTTGCCAAAGGTTAGGAGAGCGGATGGAGTTGGAACTATTCAAGATTGTTCGAATCTCTTTGACACGTCAGCCACCGGTATACTTTTTGAAAGACTTGCCAGACGAATACGTTGATGGCTTTTTTTACGCAGAAGAGTTGAGCATAGTGAGAAAAGATTCAAATACAGGCATTTTGAGATTAAAAAAGTTTTAAAGAGTAGAGGTAAAGGTCACTCTAATGAATATTTTTTTAGTTGGAAAGATTACCCCTATAAGTTTAACTCTTGGGTTAAGACGACTCATTTAAGGGGGTCGTCTGCTTTAGGTCCCGAAAAAAAGCGTTTTTTCAGCGATTTTTTTGGAAGGGAAGGAAATGATTGCGGCAATCGAAATTGAGAACATAATGTACTATATTTTAGCTTCACAAAACAATTTTTGTTATTAAAAAATATTAAAATTTCTTCAAGTTATGACCATTTTGCCGGAGCGCCTGGAGTCTGCACTTTCTAATCGGTGCCACTGATGGAGGTCGTGCGGTGCGTCTGAAACAGTCAAGACAAAATTTTTTTTAATTTTTATTAGTTTCTTTTCTATATAAACTCAAAAAATACCGAAGAAGTTGTTAAATTCCAAATTTTTTCGAAGTTGCAACGATGCGTTCCACACGTTTTTAGTCTGCGAGCAGTGGAACGAAAAAAGGACAGCTCTTCTCGACTTGGTCGGACAATCCACGCCCAAAACCATCGTGGTCGAAATGTTGTCCGCCAAGGATAAGTAGACCGCCACGGCAAGATTCGCCGAGTCGGTTTTACGAGAAAAGAACAGATACCTGGATAGAGTAATCGAAGATGGTGTAAATGTAGCGCCGGTAATCAGTCCGACACCCCATCATAACCCGGGGATGGCGGACGACCCCGTAGAAATGGCTGGGGTGGGAGATGACGAAACGTCTTCCTAACCGGATGACGTACGTCTCCCGCTTTTACGAATGTCGCGGGAAAGGACGAGGAAACTTCTCCTTTCTGAACGGAGATGAAGAAGCGCCGGTTCGAATACGCGTGTAAATGTGGCGGGATACATCAAACGAACATCAATTTGTTTAAGGGGGGAGTCTGCTTTAAGAACCGAAAAAAAGCGTTTTTTCAGCGATTTTTTTGAAAGGGAAATAAATGATTGCGGTAAACGAAATTTTGAGAACATAATGTACTATATTTTAGCTCTACAAAACAATTTTTGTTATTAAAAAATATTAAAATTTCTTCAAGTTATGACCATTTTGCCGGAGCGCCTGGAGTCTGAAACAGTCGAGACAAATTTTTGTTACGTCGGCGGCTCAGCCTCGCACCACTAACGTCGCCAAGAAACTATGCCCCCACTTCTATTACCCTTTCCATTAGTCATATCTCACATGGATGTAGACACACATCTTTATTCTCCGTGATTCCTCTTTGTGCGGATATTCGCTTCGCGACTATCAGCCTAATGCGCAAACATGATTTACAATTCATTTACTCATCTTCACTTTATTTATTCTTATCATTCATTCTTTGCATATATCAATAAAACATTAGAATATAAAAGTATTCTAATAAATAAATAATTAAAATAAATCCATATTCATACCAATATGGACCGTTACAAGTGTCTTTGAAAGTGCTTTATAAGACTGCGCGATATTACCAAAAATTCACAAAAAATATACGTAAGAGGAAATGAAAAATGGCTAGTATTACACAGAATTATAGCTTGGAAAATTACTAATTTGAGATACGATGTCAATTGTCCGAGTTTTAATAATTTATCGCCGGTATTGTATTCATCACGCTGTAAAACCTTTCTACCAAAACTATCGCTGAGCTTTAAATAATGTATATCGTTTAAAATCTTGGTTGTGTACACGAGGTTCTGAAAATTGTGAAAACAAGGTTGAATTTTGTAATGGACTGTTTGCAAATCTTGAAGAGCCCTTCGGCAATCCGATCGCATACTTTAGGTGTATTCCCAGTAGACCAAACGCCTCGTCCGTGAATGAAACCGACAACGTTTGTGGTAAACACTGACAATCACGAGAGACCTGGTATGCACTGGATCGCTATATACGTTGATAAATCTTGGAATGCTTTGTATTTCGATAGTTTTGGATTACTACCATTTATACCAGACCGTATAGATCGCTTACGAAAGAATTGTAAACTATTACGTTAGAATGTAACGCCATTACAGAGTGACTCGTTCGATATATGTGGCCCATTTTGTATCATGTTCTTGTATTATATGAGCTCGGGTTTAGATTTCTTGAATTTTTAAATAATTTTTCTACTGACTTGAAGAAAAATGATAGCAATGTCAGATGCTTTGTAAAATATAAAAAAAAATGATAATAGAAATTTTATTGGCAGAGGTGGCTGTATTGTCAGATGTTTACAAAACTGCAGCTCTAAAATGTCATTATTGTAACATGATATTATTTGCTTGATGCAACATTCTTTCGTTCGTATCAAGTTTCAAGAAGTTTCTCGATAATCTTTCTACTACCTTTGTGAAACATGACATCGTCACCAAAATATTGTTGCTTTATCTCGTCACGTCGACTGACGCAACATTCCCCAGTTTTCTCGGAATGTCAGTATTTATTGTTATATGATACCCCCTTTCCCTAAGGTACCCCCTAAGAGCTGGTATGATAACACTTTTACAACAGTCATTTCTAACCACATGAAGAGAAACGATAATATGGCTGACCAATCACGAACCACTCGTCATCCGCACCAGATATTCAGTTCGTTGTATGGACTAAATCAGTCCTTCAACAAGAAGATTATTTTTGGCTTAGAATACGATAGGTACACGGACGAATATTACAGACCAACTGTACGACTGTTGTCTTCTGACTTTGACGGAATTGCGTTATCAATCAGTGATTGGCGAGAATTTAAAGATAGTTTTGTTGACATTGTCAAGTATTTCCGTGGGAACGCCGATGAATTAAGGGATCAAAAGATGTACGGTAATGGTTGGATTTTAAAATTCACACATAGTCATCAAGATAAAATCATCGAAATAGAGGAGGATCGGAGACCTGGAAAATCTATTGTATGTAAACGTTTTCGGCATAGTTGTATTATGAAGAAAGTTACGTTTGACTGTCTTATTGAATACGTAGAAAATTGTATTGATACTCGCCTCGAATATTTAAATTCTATAGCGGGTAGTGTATAGTACATGTAAGCTGCTTTGCGGATGAAGTTATTGAATATATTGTGAATAAAAGTAGTCTTATGCACGAAGCACAATTACAAGTCTTATTACCTAGTATTGTTAAAGACGTTGTAAATACAATTGACGATAATGTAACTGATTATGTATAACCACCAGCGTTCAAACACGTTCAGCGGAATTGAATAAGCAAATTTCTCTTTGCAAATGTAAGAATAAATGCTGTATGGAGGACAAGCAACATTAGATACTTTAAGTAAATATGGCGCAGAATTACAGCTAGCATGTCCAGACACGCCGCAACATAACGGTGTTGCTGAGCGATTTAACAGAATGCTAGAAAACAAAGTTAGAGTGATGATGCTCGATTCAGGATTGCCACAATCTTACTGGGATTTAGCAGTAAAAGAGGCAGTATATAATATTTATAATAGAACTCCTCATAAGTCTATAGAAATGAGAATGCCATTGAGCAAAATTTTGTCTTCTCAATCTGAATGCTTTGGTCTAATTAAAAGATTTGGGTGTGCAGCGGATATTAAAATACCTCGCAAATTCGAAACTAAATTCTCACCACAAGCAATGTTAGGTTTTCTAGTAGGACGTGTAAATACTGGATACATTATTCTTGTGCCCGAAGAGAATAAGCTATACGACAGCAAACACGTAAGATTTATTGAAAATTTGACGTATAAAGATTTTCCTATAAAAACTTTAGAAAAAGTATAGAGCATAGCTTAGATCAAGTTACAGATAACTTACCCGCTGTTAAGAGAAAAAGAGATAGGCCAAAGAAAAGCGCCAAGGTCTACTAATAGATATAGAAGTACGTAGGATTTTTTTTTTTATTCCAATTTTTGTAGAAACTGTAATTCTAAACAAACGTATGAATTTTCGACTAAAAAAAGAGTAGTGAATTGTTAATAAAACAAGTAATTTTCAAAATATCAAAAAACGGCTACGTACTTCGATGGAGAGTATATTTGTGAAGCTACTGTAAAAATTGCCTGTTGATCCATGCAATGGTGTTGAAGCTATGAGTGCGCCCAGTTTGAAAAAACCTGTTTCGAGAAAAACGCGTTTAAAGTTTTCGGTGCATTTAAATCCTTGAAATTTTTGTATACCTCTAATCTGCGATACCTGTACCGTGCATTTGGCCATTTTTATTAATGTCTGACTCCTCCTCTTCCTTTCTGGCTGATTTTAAGGACATCCGGGCCTCTTTGGCATCGTTTGTTGGGGATCTCTCGGAAAACTTGATGCGACGCGCGTCCGCCTCCACGCAGAAATTATAGCAGTTCGGTCCGACTGTCAAGCCCAAGTGTTGCATCAGCTTCATGACACTTGAAAGGCCATCATTGTAGATACCTGTAGCAATATATACTGCGGTATCGAGCACGTTTTTGCCACTAGAGAAAGATTTTGGAGACATAGACCAGACAGTCGCATTGAAACTTTCGTTGCTATTTTGTGTGAAGCCGCCTAAGCAACGCGTAAGTAGATTGTCACTGCTTAACTCTTTATAAATTGGCGAAAACGCCTTATAAACTTCTTCAAAGAGACGAGAACCCATCCGCTTCTGAACATGATCGATACATTCTTTTTTTTTACGGTGAACTTTTCGTAGGGCTCAGAATCTATGATTCCTTTGAAGGTTTTTGAATCTCCGTCGCCCACGTAATTAGCGTACTTCAAATTGTGCAAAGATTCTGAGCGTTGGAACATTTCGATGACGGCGTCCACTTCCATCTTTCCTGCGGAGCCGACGTGGTTCGCTTGGCAATCATCTTTGTGAGTTTGGCTCCACTCCTTGAACACGATGGTGTCAGTTTTGGTTTTCCAAAATTCGCAAGCTTTGCAATATTTAGATTTCACCAAAACATCGACTACTTTGCCACTATACTAGCCGATAAGTGAAACAAACCCGTAAAGAGATGAAAAACCACGCTTCCTCCACGAACCATCACCAGATACAGTAATGCCATTTGGATCGTCCGTGTGTTCTCGTTCTTTTTTAGCTGCAGTTTTCATACTGAGCTTACAAACAGCTTCTGCTTCAATGGCAATTTTCTTAACAACTGAATCATAAAATGATTGAAAAATTGGCCCCGGGAGATCCATGAAGGCACAAAACTTTATAATGCCATTCAATCCTATTCCTAGTAATCGCATGGCAAGAACAATTCTGCGATTAATATCATATCCTTTCTCAATAAATGGACAACTAGGAATAGTAATTTGATCACAGTTTTTACAGGAAATCACAATTTTGAAACCCAAGCCTCGCTTTCCAGTTTCGGTGAACGTTACATCGGATTTGCATTTTTTACATACAATAGCTTGCGATATCGCGGAGAACACTGCTACAAGATTCAGAATTCGGTAACCGAAACCTTCATTTACTTCAAAATCATCGAAGTTTACATCTGATAATTTTTTAGCCGATGTATTAACGTTCTCCAGGCTTGGCTTCTCCAGCTCGTAACGGTTTTGCGGCCGTCGGTTTGATATTCTCGGCCTTTTTGCACTACTCCTTCCTCCTTGGCCGGTTTTTTTGTCACAATACACGACTTTTCTCGAACTCATATTGTTTAATAGAAAACTTTTACAATAACAAAACACGTTATTAATATTTGAACAAAAATGTACGGAAAGAAAATAAAGCGTCTGCACGGCGTCGCTTGGCAGCTGTACTAGTTCTCACACACACACACTTCTATTCAGTGTTTGTACACCATGGTGGACTTCTGAGGAACCACAATGACCATAAGCAATAGAATTTGGACAAGTAGGAGCACTACATAGCCGATAAATCAGAGCGCGCAGTATCAGATGTCACCCCCGCTGGCACTCAGTGTTCATACGTCATTCAGCTAACATATGATGATGAGTCAACAAACTATCAGATGTCACGCCGCTGTCGCTATGTGTCGCTCACTGGCGACAGTTGGGGTCATCTAAGATCAAGGTCAAATTGGTTTTGACGGCCTATAGTGAGGTAACAACTACTAACAATTTTGACCCTATGCTGCGTAATTTTCAATGTTTTTAAACGTTCAAAAAAGAAAGTAGGGCTAATTTTTCCCGCACTATCTGTTGCCAGTGGAGAAAGAACGATAGGAAGCTTAGGAGAGAATTTAGGTTCCAAGTCGATATTTTCCGTCCAAACCAATTTCTAAGGATACGGGACGTCAAGTCACCCACTGAAAACAATGTTAAGACAGTTTTGACAACTTCGAATTTTTGAGCTTCGACCAACCCCCCCCCCCCCCCCCCCCGCCCCTATCACCGATCCTTATCTACTCACATTTTGGAAGTTGGCCTTCAAATTGGCCGACACTTCACGACCTGACCATATCTCGGCTTCTAATTAACGGACTCCGACTATTCGACGACTGATTTATTCGTCTTGATGCATATATGTTTTGATGCTATTAGAGCCGAAACCGCCATTTGTAAAGGAGAGACGCGAACTAGCGTTATATATGGATAATAAATCCTTTTAACGTTTGAGACGCGTTTGATACACCTAAAATAGTTTCCAAAATAATTCGGGCAGCAGTAATCGATGTATTTTTTCTCACTTTTTCAATGGTCACTGGTAGAATACGATAAAATTAATAAAATCAATGAAATAGACGATTTTTGCAACAAAAAAAAACAATTTTGACCCTATGCTGCAAAATTTTCAACTAGCAACAAATCATTCGCCCGCTGACGTTTGCTCGGAAGTACATCGATGGTGACGATATGGCATTTATCAATTTTGGATAAGTTCTTTTTATTGATATGATTTTCAATTTTATAATTTTTAAGATAATATACTGACACATTTAAAATATTGTAAATTTCACATTAAAAAATTTAAAAGAATGCAGATACAATTTCAAATGTCAAAAAATGAATATTTTTTTCCACCTTTATATTTATTATAAGTCCCTGGTAGGAACTTGAATTTGTAAGTACTTTTGATTATTGAAAAAGAGTTGATTTTGTATATTTGATGGAAGTAAATAACTGTAAAAACAATTTTAATTACTCACCAACACATATTAACCAACCGAATCAAACAAAAAGCGAATACTGTAACACCACTATATGCATTCCTCATATTTTATTTGACTGCCCAAAATTCGAAGAATTTGGTTTGCTTAGTGCCCGAGCGAGCGAAGCGAGGGCAGTATCACCCAAGAGGAAAATCGACTTTTTCTCAAAAGTGACCACAGTTGAGACGGGAATACAGTACGCTTTGCTTCGCTTCGCTCGCTCGGGAACTAAACTGACCCGCGGGAATAACATTCGACTTTTTTCTCGAGTTACATATAGTACTTTATTCCCGCCTCAACTGTGGTCACTTTTTGACTTGGAAAGTGAAAGCGTCACTTTTTTCCCACTAATAATTTTTGCTGCCGAAAGTATAATTTTGGTGTCGCATTTCAGGGAGACAGTGGCCATTTTCGTTCAGATGGGCTGTTCAGATAAAATAGAAAATCAGCTACAAGATATCCTCAACAATGAAACTCAATGCAAAGCAGTTATTAAATTATTTGACTCATTAAAAATCTGACATTATATTTAATCGCAACACTTTGTATAGAATTAGAATCTGAACCAAACTATGTGATATTATTTTTTTCTCATTAATGTAAATTACTACATTAGTATTTATAATGGAGTGCTGTATTATTATTAATAATAATGTAATTATTAGTCGAGCTAATAACCTGCTGGCTTCACGCAACGCGCGTGCGCGGCTTATCCCAGCTCTTACCTTTGCGGCGACCCGCAGGGGCAGCGACTCGCCGCTGTAGCCTTACCCCGAAGTAGCTGTGCAGGCTTTTCCCACGTATACTCCGAATCCACAAGAATTCGTCTTCGTGAGGAGTATCCTCGACGCATTGGTTTTCGCGACCTGGAAGGAGCGCGAAAACGCGAAGGTTAATTCTTTCGCAACGTGAACAGCAATCTAGCCTTGCTGGTCGGCCTAACTCGATACGCGGAGCAGGCTGGTCCGGGTTTATTAATGGCACAACGATTTAACAAGAACAACAAAACTATTATATTCTGAAATAATTAATAAAGTCGTACAACGACATTAACATATATATAAATAAACAGTAAAATAAAAATTCGTGTAAGTCGAACGTCGCTTCCGTGTTCAGCACGACCGTCGCTAAATACGCCGTCGGAATCGGAGAGGGTTGCATCGCGCGCGGTCCCCTTTTACCGTGGGCTATTCGGAGCCCTTATATCTTGAAGGCATGGTACACGATTCGTAGTGATGTACGTCCGCGGTTGCCGCGGATTGTCCATATTCCCCATCGATGCTTCGGCATCGCGGGGACCGTGTTCACTTCAGGAATGGCCGCGGTCCTTAGTGGCCACTCCTCGCCTCGTTTCCCGAGCATTTAGGGCAATACTTCTTCATATACCCCAATTCTCCTCATCCGAAGTACTTCATAGGTTGCGTCGGATCGAATCTTTGCTTATTCCCCCCTGGCGTCGCGCCACGACGGTCCGACCTAGGCTTATCTCGCTCATTCCTAGGCGGGGATTTGCTTGGTTGCCGTGTTCCGGGGGACCTCCTGAGGCTTTTCTACCCCCCTTTACCCTGCCCATTCCTGGACCGAAAGTTATCGGTTCCATTCGGTTGTTGAAGATGTTTTAACTTCTCATCTAACATCTTTTTTCGTTTCCTGGACCGGTTTGTACGTGATTTCTGGTAGTAGAGATGCCTCGGGTAGTGGTGGTGGACGTATGTTCCTTTCCCGCTCCAGCGTCTGCTCAGCGTCCGTCACAGAGTCCAGCAGTGATTCTACGCTGATAATTTCGCATCTCTGGATCATCTTCTGTAGATCTGCTCGCATCTTTCGATCTAGCTCTTGATTGTCTTCTAGTCACGGCAATAATTTATTCATTATGCCGATTAGATACGTCAGATAGTCTCGAACTAACTCGTCTGGTCCTTGCGTTCGCAAATTCGCTTCGTTCAACAGCCTTTGTTGATACTGCCGACTTGTACCGTACCAACGCCTGGCTGAAGCGGTGAAATCGTTCCAGATTCTCCACTTCGTTCTGTTGTTCCTGTGCCAGGTCGATGCATTGTCTGTGAAGAGCTCAGACAAAGCTGCCAAGAGTTCGTCGTCTGGTAGGTTGCTTAGCGCTTTACACTCGTCAATTCGTGCCAGGAATCCGTCTATAGTCTGGTCTTTCCTAACAGAGAACTTGCCATTCCATTTCCTGACTGTTTGGCCTACGTCTTTGTTGCTTCCGAACCTAGACGTCTACTCCATGCTTTTCGGCGCCAATCTAGGGTTAGATGTACCAAGGTTGTTTCGTCTGCCACCAGTTGGCTACTCCCTTTGCCGGCGTTCGTCGGCTGTAGTCGCACGATTACCTTCCCCCTCCAGCGCGCTGGATGCCGTGGGCGGTGGCGCCGATTGTCTGCGAGATTCATCAAGCTCCGTATCCCCAAATATCGTGAATGTAACTCGGAAGTTCACGTGTCCAGTACGTTTAGCATCCTCGTGCCTTGAGCTGGATAGCCACTGTTCGCGCTTCATGTGTTCAACCTGCTGCTTGAGTGATCTCACTGTGGAAATCAGCTACGCCATCACGAAATATACGTCTTTAGGTACCTGGAATTCGTTTCCCTGTGCAGATACTAGAGTGATCATCTCTTCATTCGACAGTTTGCTCGGCTCTAGGGTGCCTGAGTTTGCTGTAGGCTCATCTTCATCATTGGTTGTCACGTTGATCTCTAGTGGACCACGGAGTAACTTTTCCAAGTTCCTGTGCACTTCCATGTCTGAGTTCAGCCTTGCCAACTTGTGTTCGTTTGGCTCACCCCTATGTCTGCCGTCCTTGATATCGGCGGTTATCAATAAATTGACGCCTGAGTCGAACTCGGTCGTTGATGTTCTCGGTGTCCTCGTCTTGTTCTTCAACGAAGTCATTCGCCGAGTAATTACCGATTAACCATTTCTGCAAGCGGTATGCTTGCGTGAAATAGTTGCCTTCTGTAGACATCTTCAGTCCAGACAGTGTCTCTTCTATTGCTGATTCTGTTACATTGAACATCTTGTGATTTGATGAATAACTATCTTCTTTCTTGGTTATCTATCTTTCGTTTCGCAAGATTCCAGACTTCGCTAGTGTGTGCGAGGGTATTGCAATACGGCGGCACAAGAAAAATTTTGCAATTAAATTTTTCTTATTGTATCTGAGTCTACGAATTTCGCAAATCCTATCGTTGATATTTCGCAGCTTTCGCTATCTATTCATCTTGTCAATGCAATCAATCACGGGTATATTTTCGTAAAAATTTAATAAAAAATTTTTATTCGTCACTAAACTCGTCTTTCGAGTACAAATCTCGTTCTCTAACTCGGAAGTGTGTGTAAAATTTTTCGTAATTTGATCAGAAACGAAAAATAAGTTCAGTCTTCGGCTCTCTTAATTTTTCTGTTATAATTATCTTACCTTCTGTTAATTATCTTTATCTCGAAAAATATTTGAAAAAATATTTTATATAAAAAATCTAAAGCTGAACCGTGCTACTTCTCGAATATGTATAAATGCTTTCAACTTGAGGTCACAACGTTTTCGAAATCTTATTTCTTAATTTCGATGAAAGTAAGATTTCGAAAATCAGAAAAATTAATTTTCCAAAAGAAATTTAAATTTTCGGAAATATTTGATTTTCCAAACCAAAATTATCGATTTTTTCTTAAATTATTTGTTTAATAATAAAGAAAAACTGTGCACTTCTTTCTCGTTTCGTTTTTCAAAAATTCTGAAAAGGAGCGCTTTATTATTTTATTTTCGAGGAAAATTGGATTTTTATGTTCCAAATGGTATTTCGGAAGAAATATAATTTTTTCAAAAATTTTCTAATTTTAAAAGAAAAAACAATTTATTTATAAATAAATTTCTTCCATTTTCTAAAATATCAAAAATTATTAAGACATTTTCTTTTGCAAAAATTTTTTCAAGTTGGTTTAACTAGTTGTATTTATTAAAAAATTAAAATCTGGATTTTGAATTTTTCGATCTTACTGTTTATTATCGATGAACAATAATTTATCGAAAAACAATTTTCTAATATGAAAAAAAAAAACGCAAATCCAAAGTTGTTGAGTAGCCAATAATTTCGAAGAAGAACAAGTTTCGAAATTGAACAGTTCGATATATTGAATTATTTTAACAAATACTAAAAGTCAAAATACTTCGTATTCTTAGATTGTTCAAATTAATAAAGATGCAAAAAATAACTGCATAAAGCAACAAATAATATTCATAAAAGCTTATTTTATGGACCAGATTTCTTATAAGAAATGTAAGCCTACGCTTTGATTGTGTATAATACCTTAATAAAACTGAATAGAAGGTTGTTTGGATATTAGATTAATTGCATTCTATGTTGCGTTTAATATACTATTCGAATTATTACCTAAAAATGTTTGGATTATTGAAAATAAGGGTGACCGGAATTAGCCAGTGACCGGCATTCCCCGTTCTCCCCTACCTAACAACTACCTAATTTTGTAAAATTTATATAACGGGGTGCTCGGTCATTAATTATATTAATTAATTGATCAAGCTAGCATCCTGCAGGCATGCGCCACACACAGTGCGTGTGCGCGGCTTGCCGCAGCTCTTACCGTCGAGGCGGCTCGCGGCGGTCGGCCGCTGTAGCCTACCCCGGTGTAGCTGTGCAGGTTCTTCCTGTGTATACACCGAATCCACGAGGATTCGGCTTCGTGCGGAGTATCCTCGACACACTTGATTTTCGCGACCTGTAAGGAGCGCGAAAACACGAAGACTAATGCTATCGTATACGCACAGCAATGTAGTCTTATTTTGGCCTAACTCGGTGCGAGGAGTAGGCGAGTTCGGGTTTATTAAGGCACACTGATTTGATAACAATAATATAAGTTATATTCTGAAATACGACTAAATAAATAATTTACATTTACTTTGACATATGAAAACAAGTCGGAAATAATAAAATACAACACGACTGTCGATGAATACGCCGTCGAGTTCACGGAGGGTTACGATCGTGCGCGTTCCCTCTGTCCCGCGAGCTGTACGGAGCCTTTTCGTCTTGAGGGCACGGCACGCTCTTCGTAGCGTGGCCCTGTAATCGTCTGCGGTTGCCGCGGGCTATCCCTTATCTCTCAAACTTAGAGTTCGACGCTACGGTGATGGATGCGTCGCTCTCATGGTTGCTCGTTGATGCGGTTAGGCGAGGCTATCTCTTTCTCTGATGCGACGTCCTTCATCGCGCCACCGAAAAAGCTGTTCGTCGGCGTCCTCCGCGGTGTCTTCTCAAAAAGATGGCGTCGGAGCGTCTCTTTTCAGCGGCGAGACACACGGCGTGAAGAGTCGAGCGGTAGTGTTATTCCTCTCAGCCGCCGTGGCCCCCCACTCCTTCTCGCTCTCGTCTTCACACCTGTTGCCACGCGTGAGCATGAGATGGCGTCTCATGCCCCTTTCGCGTCTTCATGTTCGCGAATTATACGCAGCTCGTTACACCCACTCCCAGACGTTACTTGCCTCGGTAAGCAACTTCTACCAATCGAAACCACGAAGTCGCGAAACGAACGGGGAAAGGGTCGGACAAAGGGGGCTGAAGTAGATGACCCTAACTCTGATTCAATTCTTTTTTTTCTTCTTTATTTCTTTTCTTTATTCTTGTCGCGGTCGTCCAAGGCCTTCACGACCGCATTGTGGATCTTCCCTACATTCGGGCACTTGGACGGCCATCGAACTCCGGTCTGCAGCATATGCCGCAGTACCAGGTCTTGCCTACTTCGGGAGTCTTCGGAGTCCGTGGCCGGGCTCCTCCCGATTCTCCAACGGCCTCAACGGGGGTGCTCGGCTGCGGCGAGGGGTCTCTTGAAACCGGTAGGACCCCGGTCTCCGCTCCTTCCCGCTGTAACCGAGACAACTCTGCCCTGGCCACCGCGGCGGCGCGGTTACGGATGTCAACCTCGCGCTTGGCGGAGGCCAAGCGCGCGGCTTTCTCCCTCGCGGCTGCCTCTTCGGCTTGCTGCAGCCTCCTCTTGTGTTCTTCCAACCATACGAGAATGTATTCGGACAACTCCCGATGCCTCTGAAAGGGGGTTATCCATCCTCCCGTCTAGTTGGATGCATCTCGGTACTGGGTGCCGAAAGCGTTCCATGCCGCAATGGCCTCGCGCATGGAACGGCGATACTTTGACCAAAAGGCCTTGGCCGTTTCGAGCGTCCTCTCCGTCCGTTCCCATGCGCGTTGGACTTCTGGGACTCGCGGCGCGCCTTGGTCCTCCCTCGCTTCCGGCTTTGGGTCGTTTCCAACCGGCCTCTCCTCAGATGGATCAGTCTGAGTCGCCATCTTCCGAGTGGGAGGTTTCATGGGGATGGGGCTCCCCTTCGGCGGGTCCGCCGGAGACTCAAATGAGCCCCTGGCCTTGGGTACCCTAGGTGAGCCACATCGCCCAGCCTCTGAGTCCTTCTCCCACTCCTCGATGACGACCGAGTTTTGGGCCTGGAGCTGGAGACTCTTCTCTTCCTCCTCGAGTCACCGGCGCTCGCTGAATGCGTGTAGGGCGGCCGCCACTACACCGTATATCATGCGCCCTAAACGTAGCTCTAGAAGGGTCTCCCCTACCTCTTGCAGGATGTCCCTTGTTGAAGATCGATTTTTATGGGAGCGGGTCCCTTCGAGTTCGCCGAGGGGACGGACTCCCGGCGAACCCTCCTCTCTGAATTTATCGCCTCCTCTAGGCCGACCGCGTGGTCTCTTCTCTAATGTTTCCGCGGGACTCGGTGGGCCTTTCGTCAACGGCCCGGTTTCTACATTTCTGACGACGTATGCTGTTTCGCGCGGTTTCGTCGGGTATAGGAGGTTTGCGCGTCTCCATCCTCGATGGTTGGGTTGCTCCCACGTCTTCTTCTTCGGGGGTCTTCGATGTCTCTTCTGCCGGATTCACGCCCGGCACAAACATCTTCAAGTCTTCGGCCTGAACGAGTTCCTCTACTTGCCCTGTGGGGCCAAAGAGCTTGTATGAGTTGGGGCCGCGCACGCCTATTATGATGTACAGCCCCGAATACTTGGGTGCCAATTTTGCGGTGACACCCATGGTTGTCGAAGACAGGACTCTTTTTTTCCGCTAGACTATGCCTCCTAGCAGAAACTCTTCTACTCTGCGGACTGCTCCTGCGCCTCGCGCAACCTTAGGATGCGGGCGTTCCAAGCTTGCGTCAATTCTTGATGAACGGAATCAGACCAGGAACTTTCCTGTTCTCTACGTACGGTGCCAGGGGGCGTTGGTTGTCTGCTATAATTCAGCATTGCTGGGCTAAAACCAGTGGAGCTATGTTTAGCCGTGTTCAAACCGAAGACGAGCTCGGGTAGATGTTCGACCCAAGTCTTGTGGTTCTCGGTTATATAAGACGCAATCCTCGTTTTAAGTGTCCTATTTTCCCTTTCCACGAGGTTTGCTCTCGGGCAGTACGGGGAGGGGAGGGGGGCGGGGTTTATGGTATAGTAGATACCTTGTTGCAAGAGATATTCATCGACAACATTATTTTTAAATTCTGTGCCGTTATCCGAATGGAAAGTATCTGTTGCTCCGGACCGCATCACGATCCTCTCGTGAAACTCTTTAATGACAGTCCGGGCGTTTGCTTTCCGGATGGGGATACATTCCACCTATCTGGTGAATAAATCTTGGAACACCAAGATATATTCGTACCCACACCTACTCCGTGGCAATTGTTCGGTGATATCGCCGGCTACAATTTGCCATGGACTCTCAACCGTTCGCAAACCCATTCTCCCGATAGGTGGCTTTTGGACCACTTTACATTGTTGGTAAACCATGCACCCGCGGACGTATTCTTGTACGTCCGCGTACATGTGTGGCCAGAAGTATTGCTGGCACACTCGGGCATAGATCTCTTCTCGTCCGAGGTGCCCAGCGGTCGGGTTATCGTGGTTTTCTCGTAGTATGTTGTGCCGGTGTTCCTTTGGCACTACCAACTTCCCAGCATCTTCGTCGCCTACAGTGTCCCCGATCTCTTCGTCTGGCTTGTAATGGTAGAGGTTTCCTCCAATGACCTTCCAATTGGGGTTTTCTCGAGGGTTTGTGGCTATTTTGTTGAGGGTAGGTAGGTACCATTGGTGTTCTGTACCCTCTGACCAACTCAAGGAGCCTATTTGTGTCTCTGCCTCTTCGTACATCCTGGACAATGCATCTGGGATGTAATTTAGAGCACCTTTCTTGTGGACTATTTCGTAGTCGTCACCTTGTAGGCGTAGCGCCCACCTCGCCAGACGGCCGGTGGGGTTGTTCAAGTTGCATAGCCATGCTAGTGGTCAAGTGGTCTGTTACCACTCGAAAGTGGTAACCCTCGATATATGGTCGAAGTTTCTCGATAGCCCATACCACTGCGAGACACTTGCGATCGGGTACACTGTAATTCCTTTCTTCCGAATTTAACGTTCTGTTGGCAAATTCTAGTACCCGCTCTCCCTCTTGCGTTTCCTGGAGGAGTACTGCACAAATTCAGGTGTTGCTAGCGTCAGTGTTGACCACGAATTGTTTATCCAGCAGAGGGCTCTGTAAAACAAGGGCTGAGGCGATCAGCGCCTTCAGCTTGACAAATGCGATTTATTGATCTGCGATCCATTCGTACTTTTGGTTTCTCTTTAAAAATCGACTCAAAGGCGCGGCCAACGTTGCGTAGTCCTTCGTAAATCTTCTATACCATGAAGACATACCCAGGAAACGCCTCAATTGTTTCAAATTTTTGAGAGCCGGGTAATTCATCACCGGTTCAATCTTTTCTCTGTCTGGTCTGACACCATCCCGATTCACCAAGAGCCCCAAATATCTGGCTTCTGGTTTGCAGAACACGCATTTCTCTCGGTTGACAATTAGTCCTGCGGTTTTCAACTTCGCAAGAACCAATTTTAGCAGGCGCTTGCATTGTTCGAACGTTTCCGATATTATGATAATATCATTCAGATATGCAAGAACATATGGTTCTAAATTAGGACAAATTACCATATCGATCAATCTTTGAAACGTTGCGCCGGCGTAAGATAAACCGAACGGCATTCTTAGAAAGTGGAACAGCCCTTTTCTCGGCACTGCGAAGGCCATAATTGGCCGAGAAAATTCGTTCAGTGGTATATGATGGTAAGCACTCCTGATGTCGATCGTCGATATGTATCTTGCACTTCTCATTTTCTGCAATATATCATGCATGAAGGGCAGAGGTTACGCATCTGACATCATCTGCGTGTTAACCTTGTGGTAGTCAACGCAGAACCTATAGGTGCCGTTCTTTTTCTTTACCAACCACTATTAGATGGTTCAATTATCCCTTGATCTAGTATCTCCTTTACGTGCCGGTGCATTTCCTATTCTATTTTCCCTGAGACTGGGTAATACTTTTGCTTTATGGGCTTGGCTGATTCAATAGCTATATGATGCTCGATGTCACACGTTAAGCCACAAGTGTCTCTTTGGGTTTGCAGCGATTCGTCTAGGAGACTCTCTAGCTCTTGGCGTTGCGAATCCATGACATCGGCAATAGCGACCGATGATATGGCGGCTACGCCAGCCTTCCAACTAGCTACCTCCAGCTGTACTCTCGCTTGGGTGCCCTTGAAATACAATACGTCTTCATCTGGGTCAAGTATCGCCCTAAACTTCTGCACGAAGATCACACCTACGTAACATTCGTCCTCTAGGTGTGGGACGATACCCACGCGTACGTCCCGCATTTCTCCTGCGACTGTTATGGGTGTGTCACGTGACCTTCCAGTGTAGGTCGAGAGATCTTTTCCAAATGCACTGGCTATCTGTAAGCCAACTGCCCCCATTACGGTGCTGGACGCATCCATTATCGTACAGGGCTCGAATCGTGAAGTCTCCAATTTAACCCGAGAGAGGAAGAAAGATAAAGTGGGAGAGAATGAAAGAGAGAATAAGAGATAACTGAACAAAAACACAGCCAAATCTACAAAACTACCTTCAGCAAATGCATTTCAGAAAGTCACCTGTTAAAATTACTGTTAAACACGCTAGTCTTTTTCAGTGGCACAAGATGTGCTTTCTTCCAAGTTCCTGGGAAAATTCCACTGGATAAAGAGGAATTGTATATACTGACAGAGAGAGAGAGAGAGAGAGAGAGAGAGAGAGAGAGAGAGAGGGAGAGAGAGAGAGAGATAGAAAGATAGATATACGATTTATTTGTCAATTTTGGCAAAAATACATTACATAAAAATTGTTATTTTGTCATTACATTAAGTCTTTGATCACTATCACAGTTCGTCAGTGTATAAATATAAAAATTGTTGCACAAATTTGTCATTATCTAATATCACAGTTTGTTTATATCACAGTTCCATAACAATTTCTGAAGTCTACTCATTCTTGCATACACGTACATCCATCACGTCACAATTTAAAAACAATTACAATTCAGCCGATACATACACTCATCACACACGCAGATATATTTACTCTTTATTAAAATGTACTCTTTATATTTTGTACATTACAACATTTTTCACGACTAAGAATACAGAACACGGGAGAACGGATAAATTAAAAAAATAAAAAAATAAATAAAAAGATACAATTAATAAATAAATAATTAAATAAATAAATAAATAAATAAATAAATAAATAAATAAATAAATAAATAAATAAATAAATAAATAAATAAATAAATAAATAAATAAATAAATAAATAAATAAATAAATAAATAAATAAATAAATAAATAAATAAATAAATAAATAAATAAATAAATAAATAAATAAATAAATAAATAAATAAATAAATAAATAAATAAATAAATAAATAAATAAATAAATAAATAAATAAATAAATAAATAAATAAATAAATAAATAAATAAATAAATAAATAAATAAATAAATAAATAAATAAATAAATAAATAAATAAATAAATAAATAAATAAATAAATAAATAAATAAATAAATAAATAAATAAATAAATAAATAAATAAATAAATAAATAAATAAATAAATAAATAAATAAATAAATAAATAAATAAATAAATAAATAAATAAATAAATAAATAAATAAATAAATAAATAAATAAATAAATAAATAAATAAATAAATAAATAAATAAATAAATAAATAAATAAATAAATAAATAAATAAATAAATAAATAAATAAATAAATAAATAAATAAATAAATAAATAAATAAATAAATAAATAAATAAATAAATAAATAAATAAATAAATAAATAAATAAATAAATAAATAAATAAATAAATAAATAAATAAATAAATAAATAAATAAATAAATAAATAAATAAATAAATAAATAAATAAATAAATAAATAAATAAATAAATAAATAAATAAATAAATAAATAATTAAATAAATAAATAAATAATTAAATAAATAAATAAATAAACAAATAAATAAGTCAATAAATAAATGAATAACTACCCATGTATGTGAATTCTCCGTCATCATGAAAAAATGTCAACTTACTCACCGTGCAGTTGTCTGAGGTTCCTGCCTAACGCCGTTTTAAATTTGCATAAGGACGGCAGATACCTCACACTGCAGGGGAGGGTGTTCCAGAATCGCGAACCTTGGGCTCTAAACGAATAGAGACCCTTATCAGTCCGCGAACCCGGAACCGAGAGCTCTTTCACACCGCTCCTACTGGAAGTCCTAGCTGTGTTTTTACCAAAGAGAGCCGCAAGGTACGGAGGTTGTCCCATATTTTTTGCCCTATACAATAATAACCCCGCAAAGTACGCTCTTCTTTCCTTTACTGTAAGCCAGCCAAGATATTTCCTGTGAGGAGTGATGTGCTCATCCCTTCTAACACCACATATGTATCTCACACATGAATTTTGAAGTCGTTGCAACTTCGTCTCGAGCTCATCAGACACATCAAGGTGAACCACGGAACAATAATCTAAATGTGGCACTACCAGCTGTAGTGAAGCTGCCAGAGTTGTGCATGAACTAAAAAATCGTAGGCTATAAAGAGCACGATTTACCTTTTTTCCAACTGCATCAATCTGCAGTTTCCACGTGAGTTTAGAGTCCATGACAACACCAAGGTTTGTGACCGAGTCAGAGAAAGGCACATGTACACCTTCCTGAAACTCAATGCCGGGCAAACCAAGATCCTGCAACCGATTGATGTTGTGCTCAGAGCCGAAAATGATCGCTTTTGTTTTGCCGACATTGAGTCACAGTCCGGAGAGAAAGAGAGAGAGAGAGAGAGAATACGAGAGAATAATAAATAGAAGAGTATGAGTGAGAGGATGATAGGGAGAAACAAGTGGCATAGCTAAATGTTTGCGCAGATTCTGGGTGGTATATTTCCTATAAAACCTCAAATTATATAGTACTCTGTTAACCTTCCTTGTAACCATGTCTACGTAGAGTAGCCACGTGACTTTAGAATCAAATATAACACCCAGACTCGTAACAGTCTGCGAGAAAGGTACAAAGACGCCATCTCCCAAACCGATTACGGGCATACCTTGTGACTCAAGACGGTTTATGTACTTACAAGAGCCGAAAGCAATAGCTTTGGTCTTGGTCCTGTTCAGTCTGAGAGATACTTCCTGGCTTTAGGAAGAACTCCCAAGTTGCGCAGTTCCTTCCAAGTATCACTTTGATGTTTTCCCAGTAACCTATCCTGGTAATATGCGATACACGCTTGTTCCGTTTTAAGTAGGGAATCTTTACGCGATTTTAGAAACTCCACATAAAATTGCACATTTCCAGTTATCTTATATCATCTGTATGTCGCGTCTTGTCTCTTGTTAAGTTGTTCAATGTCATCGTCAATCCTAGGTGAACTGCCTCTACGAGGATTAACTCGCTTTATAGGTGCAAGAATGTTTAAAGCTTCTAATAAATTGCTATTTAAGCAGTCCAGTGCTGAGTCAACATCAACATCACGTACATCAAAAAGAGACCAGTCACAAGTCGATAGGGCAGCCTGTAGTTCCAACGGATCTATGTTTCTATAATCTCTGTACGAGAAAGGATCCTCGCACAGAGAAGGAGCCTGCACGCTGATGGCAGTATCAATGATATTGTGCTTGCTGGGCCAAGTTGCATATCGATTCATTTGGTCCGTCACTATGTCATTGTTGTCTACTCGCATGACGTCAATCCATGTGTTTGACGTATCGGTGTGATATGTCGCTCCATGTTGCACGACTTGAAGTGACAGTTCAGCTACAAGTTTGCGAACAAACTTTGCATCATCACTGTCTGTCAACAAATCCGCATTCAGATCACCCATAATAATTTTGTGACTGTATGTGTCACAGTATTCTCTCAACTTGTCAACAAGATCCGAATATTTAAGAAATGCGATGGCAGGGGCCCTGTAAACAACCGCGACAAAGAAAGGCTCCAATTTTCCATACTGTATCTCACACAAGATGTACTCTGACTTTTTAGGTTTCGCAGGCCCATCAGTGTTCGACACAGCTAGTACTCCGACCGTGTACCCGTCACGAATGTACAGTGCAACACCCCCTCCCTGCACATTTCTATCCTATCGCACAAGTGAGTAACCATCGATCTGAATGAGATGGTCGGTCTTCTCGTCATCCCTCCCTGCACATTTCTATCCTATCGCACAAGTGAGTAACCATCGATCTGAATGAGATGGTCGGTCTTCTCGTCATCCAGCCATGTTTCGGCCACTCCGAATAGATGATAGGGGGTTTCACGAAGATGTTAGCGGATTTCTTCAATGCAATGTCTAATGGAATTTGCATTGAAGAAACCCGCTCTCATGTTCACTACCTCGTCTGCCTTGCGAGCGTGTTTCCTGCCTAGTTAATCTGATTTCCCTAAGTCTGATACAATATTGTTGTTGTTATTTTGGTTGATATTATCATTACTGCTATTGCTGTTACTCTTATTGATGGTTTTGGCGTTACGTGAAATATGTACTCGATTAGATCCGCTATTGGAAGTATAAAGTTTTGCTATTGTAGACAGATGAGAAGCTGTGTCAAATGAGTGAACGCGTAAACCTTCTCTCATCCAAACGAGGGACTTACTGTTTCTGTACCACGCGAACTTAAATCCTAGATTTTTGGCGACTACTTTAAGACGTTTAAACTTAGAGTATTTCGCTGAACTTGAAGCTTCATTAATATAAATGTTCGTGTGAAGTACTTTTTTAGCAAGTTCCTCGCCCAGGCGGTCTGCTTGACGCTTTCACATTCATTCCTGCATTCTTATTCGCTCTCTGTTCTTCATCTATCTTGGAAGTGCAACCCCTCATTGTAGGGAGAGCTAGTGGTCTTACGTTAATTATATCATGCATTTGGAAGATAGGGAGAACTGTGCTGAGAATGACATGAGCCATGTTAATAAGGTTAGTATCTGCATTAGAGCAGTCAACTATACCCGTGACAATAAGCTCTGCACTCTCGTCACCACTTTTACCACCCCTCCTACTCTGATTAACACTGCTTCCTCCAGAAATAGGTGCAGAAACACGATTCGACTCAGGATTCGACTCAGCTTCATCGGTCAGGTCAGAGTCCATTTCAATATTATGACCTCTTTGGCATTGTGTTCGACGCCGGTGAACCCGTGTTCGAATACTCGTCGGAAGAGGTTCCCAATGACAATGACCTGAATCTACAGTTCCGGTCTGTTCCGTTGCCGATTTGTTATTTGTAGCAAACTTATTCTCTAAGTCCAGCAATTTCTTGGTTAGTTCGGTGTTTTTGTTTTCCAGTGAGGATTACTTGGTCATGAACTCCTCCAGCAAGGAGTTCTGACCAGCTATTTTATTTTCCATATCGACTAAGCTTAATTTTAACAACTCAACCTCTTGTATCAGCGCTGGAACTGAAAGCAGTAAGGTTAAATTTTCATGTATCTTAGCCGTTATGGGAAGAACCTTTTCCGCAATAACCATGATATTGCTGCCACAATCTTCAATTTTCGATATTTTTAGTCTAGTTTTTTCAGTGCTAATATCTACGTACTGTGCGTCTTCCATTGAATTACATGTGCTGACTTTGCGGCTGGAGAGCGGCGCCTGCATACCTGCGACCCGCCGTTGAATGCCAGTACTTGCTGATGTAGATGTGTGTAGCGGTGTGCGCGCACCACTACACACATCGAGGCACGAGAGAGGCGCGAGTCTGGTTGTGTAGTGGGGCACGAGACGTCACTATCGGAGGGGGGAGCGCTCTCGATTTTCGTGCGCTCGAAAGTCTTAGGTACAGCAGACTGGCCTGTGTTTATGCCTTTGCTTTTACTTCTGCTCGCCGCAGCATTGTTCGTCAGCTGTTCTGGGCCAAGCAGCGAGCGCTTAGAGACATGTTGTGTCGGCTTCGATTTATTAAAAATCTCTCCCTTGACGCAAGTACTGCAAATTTGTTTCTTGATGCCGCCTGATGTAATGACACGCAAACAAGCTGCATCACACCTGCTCTTACATTTGCTACGGACCGAAAAAGCCTTATCGCTGCGCGGTATGTGTTTGCAGATGCTGCACGCTGCGGACTCCATCATGTGCTGCCCCCTGGCGGCAAAAATTAAAATACAGACCGTAGCGCTGTACCTCGTGTGTTATCTCCTTTGTTAAAATAGAGAACCACTAACCTCTAAGCCGGGCAGAGACAGCGATCAGAAAACTGGAACTAGTGTTGCAAGTACAGCATCTCTGGCGTTGATAACACTCAGAACGCCGACTTGAATAAGTGTGGGTGCAAGTAACCTGCAACAAAAACGCCCGAAGTCAGGGTGGCGGCAGAATACGTTGATATAGCGCGAGCAGTACTTACCAAAGTAAAACTCGCATCAGAGAAACCCTCCAAAACGTCACTTAGGCCTCGGTAGACCAACGAAAAATTCTTCGTAGCTTGAAGGTATCGGAAAACTCGAGTAACCATTTTCCATTCATTCTCGGTAGGGTTTAACTGATGTCGACTCAGAACATTCACTGTATACGTAAGGTCAGGTCGTGTGACATTCGCCAGATACAACAGAGAGCCTATTATTTCTCGATATAACGTGCAATTTATTGATGCTTCGCTCTGCTTTTCGTTTTCTCTACTTCTGCCCTCGAGATTTGACACTTGACTAGTTACCATAGGAGTTTGTTGAGGTATTGTCGTATCATAACCAAAACATTTTATCATTTTCTCAATAAATGAAGTCTGATTCAAGTCGATGCAACCTTCGTCTTTATTTCGATTAATACCTATACCTAGATATTCTTTCGGTTCGCCAAGAAATTTCATATCTAATCTTTCCGACAATTTATTCTTTAATTCCATCATCTTTTTACTGTTATTACCAGTGAACAACAGATCATCTACATATATAAGCATTAATATGAAAATTTCTCCCTCCATAAAGCAAAACATACACAAATCGCGATCGCTAGGTTTCAAACCGATGTCAATGGCAATTTTAGTGAAATGCAAATTCCACTGTTTCGGGCTCGATTTCAATCTGTAAAGCGATTTTTTCAACAGCCAAATGTTTTCTCGTCCATTTTTAGTAGCTTGCTCCAATCCTTCGGGGATCTCCATATAGATCTATTTAAGGGCAGGACTATGTAAGAAAGCCGTTTTCACATCGAGTTGCCAAATTTCCCAGCCGTATTTGTTTGCAATAACGAGCTCTGCTCTTTCTCTTGCGTATCAGACACCTTAGGGGGTCTTCCTCGTTTACGTTTTTCAGCAGGTTTATCATTTACTCCCTCCGATTCTAAAGTCTTATCATATTTAATAAACCACGTTTGCTCGTCAATTTTATCATTTTTAGTTTCCCAATTGCAAATATCATTTTTCCGATACACGTCGCCATACATTTGACTTTCAATAAACTCGACATTTCTACTTTCATATATTTTCCCGTTCGATGGACACACAGGAAGATACCCTGTGTGAGTGTAGCTGATACAGTCTTTAAAGACTTCTGGCCGAACTTTGTTTCCTGTCGATCCAAAATTTTTGCAAATGCATATGAATTATCAAATCCGATTTTAATGGCAAAGACAGCGAATATAAATTCAATGAAGCATGTGGAGTCAAGTTATATGCGAACACGGCCACTCCAAGAGCGAGATCCCATGCATTCGCCGGCAGACGCGAATCAAACATATACGCTCTCACCAAATTTTGCACCGTCTGATTAAATCTTTCGCTTACTCCATTCAACTGAGGCGTACCTGGATACACCGTCCGTAATTCTGCATTAAACTTTTTCAAGACATTAACGTTTTCTTTACTATTAAAGTCGGTACCCTGATCACAATTGAGATAACTGAAATTTAGATCTGAACCGTGTAAATTCCTACAGGTATTCACATACATTTCTATAGCTTCCGAAGTGTCATTTTTGTATTTCAGCGGATAAGCCTGTGCAAATCGAGTGCAGTTATCTACGAGTACTAATATGAAGGTGTAACCTTTCGGATGCGAAATTGGGGTTATCGGTCCCATTGTGTCTGCATGAATGCAGGCAGTTGAACGATTTGCAACGGCCTTTCCGCTCGCGTTCTATTATTGTCGAAAGGAGGCCTTTTCATTTGCACGATTTTGCAGACTTCACATTTTTTAATTATTTCATCTGCATCAGTCAGATTCAAGTCTTTGATTTCCGGATAAATTATACTCAACTGTTTAATTTTATTTACGCTTATGTGTCCCAATGGTATATGCCATAACAAAAATATGTTTTTGACGTCAGTCGAGTTTTGTACGTTAGTCACTATTTCGCATTCCGGTACTTCATCGAGATGATTCAAATTTTGAAATTTTCTATACTTTATTGTCGAAAGTTATTTACATGAGATAGATTCGCGATCGTCTTTTTGAAAGATTGATTTATTACTCCGATTTTCTACGAGTTTATCCGCGCCCTTACATCTGGTTTTTATTTTAGAATTTTGCGGAATTATCTGATTTGAATTCAATAGTTCAGAAGGGATCTTCGTAAAAACCTTTCAACAGTGACTCGTTAGTCTTTGGATTGTAAATATTAATCATTTTATTGTCAAGGTATACACTCATACCTTGCTTCGCAAATTTTCGAAGTGATAATAAATTTTTAGTGAGACATTTTGCGTAAATAACGTTCTTTAATCTAAAATTTTCACTGTTCAACGATTTTGTACATATCTCACCTACTCCATGAGTCAACAAACTGACGATGAATTAGTCATGTGCTTGGATGCAGATGAGTCTACAATGAATTTTTCGAAAATACAATCGTTATTGTCCGAATCAATTTTATCATCAACGATACAACTTATTAGATTAGGTTGAGTGGACTTACTTTCATCGAAATCGTCGATTGGACGTTGTCCATCGACGAAGTAGCCATGGCTCCTATTTCCGCCACGACCGCCTCGTCCACCGTATCCGCCTCGACTTCCACGGTTACCTCGACCAGAGCCGCGACATCTTCCACGACCGCCACGATCGAGCTGAGTATCGTTCCTCGGCCGTATTGACTGCTGATCAGAGCTTTTGCCTCCTTCGTGAGGTCGCTTTTCGCCTAAAGTACGCCCTCTCGAGGGCTGAGCAGCACCATGCTACTGTTGTCGCTGCCACGCGAGTTCTTTCATTTGGCGACACTCAGCTCCGATGTGCGTTGTCATCTTGTGGCACTCGTACGAAAGCATAGTCTCCAGATTCTCTCCATGATTCTTTCGATGTTCGGTCTGCAAAAGAAAATTCTTTAATTGGTCTATCGACATACTCGTGCCTACAGTATTTTTGTTGATAACTTCAGCTGTTAGAATTTGCGGTACAGCTTCCGAAATTGCGTTGAAAAAGATGCTACGCTTATCCTATTTATCTATTTGGCCTGAGTCCAGCGACCCCTCATAAGTTCGAAACATTTCATCGAACTTATCGCAAAAGGATAAAGCATCTTCTTTCTGCGTTTGATATTTCAGCAGATACAGATTTTTGAGAGCATTATGATTTGTAATTTTCAGCTCTCCACGCTTAATTTCTTTGAGCTTTTTCAAGATCTCTACGAGATCTTGTAACGGCATTATACGACTATGATAATTATAATCAATTCGATTAAATTATAATTTCTCGCACACGATTTTGATACCTTTCAAACTTTGATGGATCGACAGTTTCATGTTGTTCGATTTTTAAAACGTAAACCAGATTTTTGGTTTTCAACTCAGTTAGAAGGTAATCTTCAAAAGATTCGAAACGACTGTTTGATATCAGTTTGTAGTTACGATTTAAACTACTTGTATTCTCATATACAAGTTCCAGTTGCAACTAGCTGTTATTTACCGCCGAATTTACCGCTGAATTTAGACACGTTTGTTTTAACAAACTATCGTTGCTACTTCGATTCAAAGTGTTGTCAATTTCATTTTGAACTAATTTTATTATCGTATTTTTATCAAAAACCACCAGACGTTCTTCAACATTGTTATCGTGGTTCGAATTTACCGATCTTGGCCCCATGTACGGTAAAATGGTATTAGAATGATACCCACCTGATTTTATGCTTTGAAAGGCATGAATAGATCCACCTTGGGCGGAGCGGCTGCTTCTCTAGACATGAAGGAGGCCTGCAGTATACACCCTACATGTCTACAGCAGACATGAACATCAAATTGGAACTCTCTTACCTGGTCTGGAGGGTTTGCAGAGGCAGTGTGGTCCCTCAGGTACAGCAACGTAGCTCAACTCGTTACCCGCTTCCCCATAACAGCAGCAGCAACAGCCTCCGAAGCACTCGCCAGACACCTAGTCACAACACAGCATTAGTAAGGGGAGATTACAGTGATAAACTAAACGGTAATCTCACCGGATAATAGTGGCAGTGGACGAATGCAGTAGGAAGCTGTATGTAGACATAACCTCTTCGAGGTTAACCGTGCCCACTGCTCCTGCTGCAAGTACTCCGTCCTGGGCCTTGCAGCTCTCGTCTTCGTACCCCTTCGTCGGCACCGTTGCCCAGATACTCCTCCTGCTGCATACCTCGTCGTACTTCCTCGTCCTGGCCACTCGTCCATCCTCGTCCTCTCCAACACCGTCTGCAAGCCGTCGACTGCCTGCCACATAGCGTGATGTCACCGCGAGCAGACGCTCCCCTTTCCTCCTTCTCACTTCTCTTTCTCCCTCGCCAAAGCATGCGCTGTGCCCTCAGGCGGGCTCGGTCCGCACTACTGAAACCCGAGGGTAGCGCCGCGGGAACGAAGGTACAACGAGTCCACTTCATACTGAGCCACGTACTTAAACGCTTCGTTTTTCCTGTATCAGCTCCGTGCGAATACCAAACCGCTCGTTCCGCTCGCGAGTATAGATATATATATATAAACCGTTTACCGTGTGTGCCGACCAACTTGTATCGTCGAAGGAGGCCACACCAGATTCGAAAAAAAGAGTAAGTTGCACAGATTATTATTGTGCTTAGTGTATACCCATAAATACATATATATATTTATATAGGTAATATTTTGTAAAGCTTGCGCCGCGTGCGTGTCGAGCATCACGTTGCCGCCTTTCCACGTGTATTTCGTCGCCGGATATTACTTGAATTCGCGTCCCTGAGAAGTAGCTTCCTCCCCTCCCGACCATTTACCGTTTCCCACCATACTGCATGCGCACCATAGTTTGTTTATTGTATAAATAATTTTATGTGTCGGTTGAATACTTGTAAAATCGTGCTGCGAATTCGCGCAGCTGGCGCTCAACTCTTGTATTTAGATTGAATAAAACCACAAGTGTTCATAGTATTACCCTAAATTTCCGTGCACGATTTATTTCAATTCTCGAATAAAACTATGTTAAAGCCTGCATGTGCGGCGCAATAATCTTGGCTGAATTAGCTAAAATTATTGTCATAATGTATACAATTTTCTGATAAATCATATTTTTTATTGATTCGAGTCATTAAAAATATAAATATATTTTCATGAAATTCACGACATAGAAAATTTATATTTTTATTCTATAATTAATAATCATAATTTAAACATTATATATTCATGAATATGCTCATAGGTCGAATATAAAAATCTACTACTCTTTGTAGTATATTTGGATTACCATAATAGTATGTAGTATATTCCTAATAGAATCTAAATTTTTACGTTTCTATAATACATTGTGTATAATACAGTGACTTTAGGTAGGATGAAATTCCTCTATGTTAACAGTATACAAATTCATTATAGGCATTTCTACTTCGGTTACTTCGACTGTCGAGTTATAAATACATCATATACATCAGAACCAATGCGACTGTTAATTTTAAAGAAAATGAAAATAATGAAAATGATGAATACGAATACGATGAAATAAAGTAATATATTAATACACGATATTCATGTCCTCCTAAAGCTATGCATAGATTATTAGAATATTTATTACATGAAATTTCGCATACTATAAAACGATTAGCTATTCGTGAAGAAGATCAACAAGATGTATATTTTGAAGCAGGAAAGGAAGAAGTAATAATAAAAAAGAATGTAGGAACAACATTAATAGCATATTTTAAATTGAATCTAAATGATTTAGAAACCCGAAATTATTTGTATGACGAAATACCATTGTATTACACATTTGATGATAAATTGAAAACGTGGAATAAAAGAAAAAAGATTAACAAACCTATTTTAAGTAAAATATACTTAGTAAATCCGAAAGACCGGGAACATTATTTTATAAGATTGTTACTTTTACACGTCAAAGGAGCAACTTCATTTGAAAACTTGCGTATTGTCAATGGTGTACTGTATACTACGTTTTATGAAGCTGCTAAAGCTGAGCACTTGGTTAATGAAGATGAAAAATGGGATAGATGTTTAAAAGAAGAATTGCAAATACTGTTTCCTAATGCACTTTGTGAATTATTTGCTTTTATTTGTATTTTTCATAATCCTATTAATGCACGAGATTTATATGAAAAGTAAAGAATAACTTTTATCACCCTAAATACGAAAAAAACATTGGTAAAAACTTAGCATTAAATATAATTGATAAAAACTTACAAATTAACGGATATTTTTTAGGTGATTTCGATTTACCTAATATAAATTCATATACGGAAGACTATAATAATAAAATAACTAATTATGAAAATAGTAACATACTCAGTGAATTGCAAATGAAAATAGATTCTTTAAAAAATAATCAAAAAAAGATATATTACGCTATTTTAGAAAGTTTAAAAAGCAAAAATAAAAATTGCTGGGCCAGGAGGAACTGGAAAAAGTTATTTACTCAATGTTTTTATAGACTATTTGAAATTCTCCAGAATACCATTTTTATGTGTTGCTTGGACAGGCATCGCAGTCAATTTATTAAGTAATGGAAGAAAAGTGCATGCAATATTTAAATTACCGCTGAACATAACAGAAAGTACAACTTGTAATGTGAAACATAACTCAAAGGATAGTAAAAAATTAAAAGAAGTACAAATTATAATATGGGATGAAATATCGATGACATCAAAATTTGCTTTTGAGGCACTAAATCGTCTTCTTCAAGATATATGTGATGTAAAAGATATATTCGGTGGTAAAACTCTGCTTGTTTCTGGAGATATTAAACAAACATCACGAGTTGTTCGACATAGGAGTCGCATTGATATTATTGAAAATACAGTCAAATATAGTTATTTATGGCACAATTGTATACGTATAAAACTTAATGAAAATCTACGAGTCTCAGATAATGTAGGTAAAGGAAAATGTTCCTGTTTATATGAAGAACAAAATGAATTACTTGAAATTCCTGATAATATAATTACAAAAAAAGAAGACATTATTAAAGAAATATTCGAAGATGAAATAAAAATAAATGATATAAAATTGAATAATAAGGTTATTATTGGCCCCTAAAAACAATGATGTAATTAATATCAACAACAATATTTTAAGTGTAATGGAGGGGATTCTATTGAATATTTGAGTATCGATATAGCAGAGGATGATAATGGAGAAAATTTAGATGGACTTCTACCCCATAAATTATATTTAAAAGTTGGTGCTGTCATAATCTTTTTAAGTAATTTGAATTTAGACGAAGGTCGTTGTAATGGTACAAGGTTAATAATTTAAAAATTACTTCAATATTGTGTCCAAGCAGAAATAGTAAGTGGTAAAAATATCGGAAAATTAGTTTTCATACCAAGAATCTGTTTATCACCTTTCAAGGAAGAAGTACCATTTAATATGTGCCGAAAACAATTCCCTACCATCATCCTATCTACCATCACCTGTTTTTAGTCATGAACAATTATACGTTTCCCTTTTAAGGGAAATGTTCCGTCGTAACACATGTATTGCTTGCCTGTGCGTTGTGTGAGTGAGCTTCTGGCTGAGTTCGCATGAGTGCATCGGACAGTGGCGGCGCTGACCACGGCGACTCGCGATATTTCCATAGGTTTATCCGTTCACTTATCATACTATCAACCTGCTAACTCATCAACGAGAATTAACGATTCTTCGTCATAAGGTGACTTTAACTACTAACAACTAAGACGCAAACCAACGCATTGCGCGGAACGATTAGTCGATACAACGGTCGACTGCCTTCTTGGCATAGTGCCTTCTTGGCATTGACGCCTTCTTGGCAACAACATTTTTTATTAACATACTGTGTGAATGTGAATGTGCTGTGGATTCGACAATCATCGCGTGTCTTATGTGTTACGACTTGTTCTGTGTGTGGCGTTACTCGTTACAAATTTTCCAATTCACTGTTTCATTAAAATAGTTCTGTGTTTTCAATTTAATAAATCGGGTTTTTTTTATGCCGATTAGACTTTTTCCCATAAAACGTGTTCTTTCTTCATTTAAATCTCTATAAATATACAATCATCAAACTGAACAATTAAATAAATATCAAGGTATCTTAGAAAGTGCTCTTAGTCCATCAGCTGGGAGTAAAATCGCTGAATTTGAGGTGAGTGAGGAAAATTACTCAAAAGCTTGCCGAGCATTGACTGAGTCTTATGACTAAAAACGCATAGTGGTAGTAGAACATCTCGACGCCATTTTAGATCTTAAAGCGGTTCCTAGAGCCACAGTGGCCGATCTCTCCATACTCATGGACAAAACGCGTCAAACCTTAGTATGTTGGCGCAAATGAAAATTGAGGGTGGTGACGAAATGATCATCAGAATTTTAGAAAGGTATCTGCCTCCTGGTGTTCGATCTAGATGGGAAGACAAAATAGATGCAGACAAGCTTCTAAGTGGGATGATCTTTACAAATTCATTCAAACCACAGTCTTCAAATTGTATTCTCTAGAACGAATAAATTCCACCAACAGTAATACTAGGAATAATACTGATGCACGTTCCTCGTCACGTCTGCTTCGACTTCATCAAATTCTCATTGTCCTAAATGCAATGAAAATCATCACCTATTCAAATGTCCCGTCTTCCACAAGTGTAGCGTTTCAGGCCGTTTTGATTTTGTGAAGGCAAACAAAATCTGTCGCAACTGCCTTTGGAGTCATCAGTTCCCTTGCAAAAGCGACAAGCGCTGTAAGAAGTGTGATCGTAATCATCACACCTTACACCAATTTGAGAAAGTATCTCAACAGTCGAAGGCTCAAAACCCTAAATCAAAGGATGACAAGTCTTCAACGTCCACCGTTCCACATACATGACTAGTTCATCACTCATACGCTTCTATAGTATTCCCATCGGACTCTCAATTGATGACCACGGCAATTGTCAAGGTCCAAGATAAATGAGGAAATTTAGTCGTGTTTCGAGCATTATTCGATTCCTGCTCCACTGTTAATCTTATTACCGCGAAATTTTCTAAATTCTTAAATTTACCTACACAAACCTGTTCAGTTAACATTGGATCAGTTGACAGTTTGTGCACTGTTTCAAAACAATACATTAAAGCTAACTTTTATTCAACTTACAATAATTTTCAACATCAATTACATTTTCTAATTGTACCAAACATTGCCGATGCCATGCCCAACGAAACTTTTCCTCGTAATTTTTTTAATATTCCAAAAAATCTTCAATTAGCTGATCCTCAATTTCATTTACCCAAACCAATTCACATTTTGTTAGCTTCTAGTACCACGTTGTCTATTTTAGCTATTGGTCAGATTAAACTTCATCATAAGGAATCGAAAATTATTTTACAAAAAACTAGTTTAGGATGGATCATCGCCGGAGGAGCTGAAATTCTCGCTCCTTCAAAACAAGCCTCTTGTAATGTCGTTAAATTGGACAAACTTATCGAGCGTTTCTGGCTTATTGAAGATTTCGATCATGAGCCTATTCGATCCCGTGACGAAGTTGCTTGTGAGCAACATTACGTTATTCACACCAAACGCCACTGGTAGGTATACCGTTCGTCTTCCTTTTAGGGATAGTAAATTCAATCTTGGCGAATCAAGGCAGCAAGCTCTTAAACGCTTTTATGTCCTTGAACTGAAGATCGAATCGAAACCCTTTTTGGAGGCTGAGTACACTAAAGTCATGGAAGAATATATCTCTCTTGGTCACATGACTCCTTGTGACGACATCGAGGGTGGCTATTATCTCCCTCTTCACGCTGTGATTAAGGAATCCAGCGAAACCACCAAAGTTCGAGTAGTATTCGATGCATCTGCAAAAACGTCTACAGGCATTTCTCTCGATAACACCCTCATGGTAGGTCCCACTATCCAAAATACTATATTTGAACAAGTCCTTCGTTTTCATACTCACTCTTATGTCGTCACAGCGGATATTCAGAAAATGTACCGTCAAATACTGATTCACCCAGATGATAGGAAATTTCAGAAAACTTTGTGGTGTTACCAAGGAAACCTTAGAACTTTTCAACTCAATACTGTCACCTTCGGTACAGCCGCGGCTTCCTTTCTTGCAATCAACACGATTCTACAACTCGCACGTGATGAAGCTCACGACTTCCCTCGGGCTAGTAAGCTTCTTCTTCGGGATTTTTATGTCGATGATTTCATTTCCGGAAAAAACTCTTTGGAGAAAATCTTAGCCATACGCGATGAAATGATTACTTTATTGAGTCGAGGTCGGTTCAAAATCAGATAGTGGGCGTCAAATCATCAATCCGCATTGAACACCATTAACAAGAAATTCTTCGATTTAGATTGTATGGTTAAGGACAATCCTGTGCAGAAGACCCTTGGGATCATTTGGGATTCTCAAAACGATGTATTACGGTATGCATTGCATCACGTTGATTCTCAAGTCATTGCGACTAAATGAAAGTTTTTATCAGGAATATCAAAAATATTCGATCCGCTCGGATTGTTAGGTCCAGTAATCTTATATGCTAAGGTCTTAGTTCAAGATTGTTGGAAAGCAAAGATTACCTGGGATGAGTCGCTTACTCAAGATATTCACACCAAATGGAAATCGTTCGCCGATCAGTTGCCACTCCTAAAGGAAGTATCGATTGCTCGGCAATTTCTGATGTCAAACCCAGTCAACATCGAACTTCATGGTTATTGCAATGCTTGTATTCACGAATATGGAGCTTGTCTTTTCATTCGATCAGTTGATTCACAGGGTCATGTATCAATCACATTAATTTGTAGCAAATCTAGGGTCGCATCCTTAAGTAGAATCACTATTCCGCGATTAGAACTTTGCGCGGCATCCATTCTCAAAAAACTCTATATAGAAGCGAAGCCTCAATTTGATTTCTTCATAGATCAGGTGACTTTGTGGTCAGATTCCACCATTGTTCTTTGTTGGCTTAAAAAGGCTCCTCATCTTTTAAGAACTTTTGAATCCTGAACATATCTACTCAGATAACGGTACCAATTTCGTAGGAGCAAATAAGGAACTTCGCGAGATTTATGATCTCTTCGATACTTCCGAATTTAGAAATTCGATAGGGAACTGTGCTTTATCTAAGAGAATCGAGTGGCATTTTAACCCACCTCTACCTCCACATTTTGGAGGTCTTTGGGAACCGCAAGTGGATGCAGTTAGCCGAAAGGTTAATAAGGCCCTGCATGGGCTTAAATCATTTCAATCCAGCATCACCGAGGCGTTACGCAACGGCTTGCAAGTGCTCTTGTCCTGTCTGATTTAGCGGGGCCCGTTCAATTGCTTACCCGAAAAATCGTTTCTTTCAGTTCTAGATAATCGACTCTCAACTTATAACTTCATCATCAAACTCAGACAGGATTTTTGGAAAAAGTGGCACAAGGAATACCTCAACGAACTCCAAACTCGCCAGAAATGGCACGAATCTACTGCCGAATTGAGACCAATTCTGTGGTGGTCCTCATAGACGATGTCACGAACTGTGCTAGATGGCCGCTATGTGTGATCGTTGAGGTATTTCCTGGAAGTGATGGTATCGCTCGAGTCGCTATGGTCAAGACTGCGAGCGGCGTCTATAAACGCAACATAACCCGTCTTTGTATGTTTCCGGTTACTTAGACTGTAAAGTTTATATACAGATTATTACTCTGTTAAGATTTTCTATTTATTTATATATAGTTTATTTTACCGTTTGTGATAATCAAGTCTAATTAAAGGAGCAGTCCCTTCAACGGAAACTGACTCTATCTACTTGTCTAGTCCTCTAACTGTCAAGTCAAGATTCACGTTAAATTAGATTAACGTCTGTAAATATGTTACCATTCTGTGATATGATTAGTTGATCATAACTCATCTAGATAATTGTTTTTTTTTTATTATGTATTTAAATTTAATCACAACGTATGTATTTAATAGTATGGATCCTTGTCTCTGTGTTTATAACTAAATCTGCTTCGTAGTTTATCTTTCAACTTTATTCCGCAGCTTGCGCCGCGAGTATGTTCCGTCGTAACACATCTATTGCTTGAGTGTGCGTTGTGTGAGTGAGCTTCTGGCTGAGTTTGCATGAGTGCGTCGGACAGTGGCGGTGCTGGCTACGGCGACTCTCTCCTGCGACTCGCCCGAACTCGCGCCAGAAGAAAGTAGTAGTCAACGACGACTATCAGTGTGTGGATTTCTCTCGCGATATTTCCGCAGGTTTATCCATTCGCTTATCGTCCTATCAACCTACTAACTCATCAACGAGAATTAACGATTCTCCGACATAACGTAACTTTAACTACTAACAACTAAGACACAAACCAACGTATTGCGCACAACGATTAGTCGATCCAACGGTCGACTGCCTTCTTGGCATAACGCCTTCTTGGCATTGACGCCTTTTTGGCAACAACATTTTTTATTAACAAACTGTGTGAATGTGAATGTGGTGTGGATTTGATAGTCATCGCGTGTCTTATATGTTACGACTTGTTCTGTGTGTGGCGTTACTCGTTACAAATTTTCCAAGTCATTATTGTTTCATTAAAATAGTACTGTGTTTTCAATTTAATAAATCAGGGTTTTTTATGCCGATTAGGCTTTTTCCCATAAAATGTGTTATTTCTTCATTTAAACCTCTATAAATATACAATCATCAAACTGAACAATTAAATAAATATCAAGGTATTAATTATCAATAATAAAAAATTCAAGATTTAAGCCTAACAAAATTTCATGAAAATTTAACAATAGTAATTTAACACAGCTGTCGATGCCACCTAGACAAAGAAAAGAATAAGAAAAATTTTAAACTGTTATTATTAAACAATGCTAAAGTAAAAGGAGATCAATTAAAAAATGAAAACAAAGTCTATACTAAAAACATTGTATACAAAGAAATAGTGTAACCTTAAAAAACAAGTAGGTCCCCGAAACCTCATCTACAAGTAAGAGCACCGAAAAAAAAACTAAATTCCCTGAAAACGATGTCCAGGTGTCAGGATGACTCCTAGGTCCCCGTAACGTCATCTACAAGGAAGGGCACCAGGTATACACATTGGTGCACGGAGAAAAACTAAATTCCCTGAAGACGATGTCCCGATGTCAGGATGACCCCTAGGTCACCGAAACCTCATCTACAAGGAAGAGTACCGAAAAAAAAACTAAATTCCCTGAAAACGATGTCCAGGTGTCAGGATGGCCCCTAGGTCTCCGTAACATCATCTACAAGGGAGGTCACCAGGTGTACTCTTGGTGCACCGAAAAAAAACTAAATTCCCTGAAGACGATATCCAGGTGTCAGGATGACCCCTACGTTACCGAAACGTCATCTATAAGGAAGGTCATCAGGTGTTCGGGTATACTTATTGCACCGCAACAGAACGAAATTTTCAGAAGACGATATCTAGGTGTCAGGATGACCCCCAGGTTACCGAAACGTCATCTTCAGGGGTGGCCGTCCACCAGGTGTCGGGAAAAAAATAACTTTTAAAAAACGTTGTTTTTATCCAGAAAGAATGAGCGCAACTTAAATGTAAGTCCCGGAGTAGATATTTTTAAACGTTCAAAAAAAAGGTAGCGGTAAATTTTCCCGTATGATCGATTGCCGATAGAAAAGAACGATAGGAAGCTTAGCAGAGAATTTAGGTAACAAATCGGAATTTCCCGTTCAAACCAATTTCTAAGGATATGGGATGTAAAATCACCCATTAAAAACAATTTTGAGACAGTTTGGACAACTTCGAATTTTTTAGCTCCCCGATACAGAATAAAAAATAAATAAATTAGTGATTAGATGTTCCATTTATGACCTACATTATAAATAAATAAATTGATAATATTTTATAGGAAGTCTTCGATGTATTTGTAATTTATTTTATCTTTAATAAGTTAAAACTTACAAGTGACGCTCAACTCGCGGCAATCAAATAGGAATAGAATCGTCGCAGTCTAGGGTAAATTTTAATGTAAAAAAAAATCATTTGGTGCATTGAATGATATTGTTACGATCACCTCCGAAGGGCATGGTAGGAAGTAGAGCCAGACCTGGCGATATGCCTGACTTCGAGACGGAAAGGTTGAGAGTAGAGTGGGAGAGGGTGTCTACAGAGGCAGCTACGGCCCGCAGTGAAAATGACGCGTTGCGTAATCAATTAGACAGACTCATATAGTGTAACGAAATATTGTTGACAGAGCGTGAGGAAAGATCTCGGGACGTAAACACGCAGTCGGGCGATCAAATACCGAATAATAGCAATAATACGAATAGTGTACCCAGTGATCGATCGAAAACGGGTGCGAGAGGAGTTGCTTCACAGAATAACTTCAACAATTTAAACGCTGATCTTGTTCAGGGAATCCTTGAACATTTCCAATGGTTAAATATTAATTTAAATTTGCCAACATATAATGGGGAAAAAAGTAATCCGGTGGAATTTATTGAGAAATTAGAGAAATATTTTGTTCGGAAACGAGTCACCGTTGACCAAAAATTATTAATTACTGAAGATGCGCTTAAAGGTCGTGCGCGTGCTTGGTTTGAAGCTCTGCTTACTCCATTTATCGATTTCGCTCATTTAAAAAATAGATTTTTGAAAGGATTTTATTCTATCGATACTCGTGCGGAAACAAAAAATAATTGAAGCATGCGTAAGTTTAAACCATCTGACGGGTCATTATTAGAGTATTTTACCGAACAACGGCATGTTGCAAAATATTTTGATCCACCGATGGATACGTATAAGGTGAATTATTATATTGTGAAGCAACTACCGGCTCGTGCTCGTGATGTATTGAGGGTAATCGATTATGCGGATACGGATCGTATTTCGCAATCGATTGGGCGGCTAGATTTGTCATATACGGGGCAGATGAACGTGAAAAGCAATGCACCGCCATATCCAGGACCGACGCACCAGCAGTATCAGAGGCCTGCTATCAAGTATAGTCGAGAGGTACATTATAATAATGATCACCCTTTTAAACAATCGCAGGATAATTATCGATATAATGGCGCAGCTCAGGGTAATTGTAATCGGCGGGGAGTTTATGAAAATTGGCGTAATCGAAATGCGCCGAATATAAATAGCGAGTTTTGTTTACCTGATATATCGCGACTTCCGCCGAACAGCTCAAACTCGCCGCGTGAAGACATGCGCGGGAAATATATACAGGGCACGAACGAGCGGAGTGTTTCGCCGGTTATTACCAATGCTATGCGGGTGCTAGAGAGCTCGGAATTTATACGTGAGTTATGTTATGATGGTGAGCGAAATGACGGTACGGTCGATTGGGATGATGACTCGCGTGTAGTAACCCCACGTATTCAAGCTGGGGCATTTTCGCGCCCACTACGTATTTTATTGGACTCAGGTAGTGAAGTAACTTATATCTGCGAGTCTTTCTACAGTAGCTTAAAAAGAGAAAATAATATTCCTGAGTTGCCTGTTAGTAATTTAGCAATTCATGTGGCGGTAGGGCGAAAAATTATTAAACTCGATCGAAAAGCGTATGTAACAATTAAAATATGGAAGTTTGACTATAGCTATACTTTTATCGTGGTTTCGGGGCTTTCTGCAAATGTTATTGTTGGTGTTGACTATTTGAAAAAATTTGGTGGAATAATTAATTTTAAAAACGAAACATTTGAATTAATGAATGAAAGAATACCGGAAAGTTTAGTAACATTTCGCCCTAGTTCAACAGAAATTAATCGACTTGAGCCAACATGATATAATTTAAAAATATTTGCTTTGGGTGTACAAGAAGGCAACCCGAATATTATTGACTCTATAGAGAATTATTCTGAAATGGGGGGTGGTCGAGATGTCTGGCAATAGAAACTGAAGCCGATTGTGATCGATCGCAGGATAGTGACGAATCATACTCGAAACAATGTTCGATTAACGAAAAACTTGAGTCGTATGTAAATGAAATTAAGAATTTAAATTCAAACGAGAAATGTTCAGCTAAAGAGTTGTTATTAAAGCATAAAGAGGCTTTTTCAAATGAACCAGGATGTACGAATATTTATGAACATGAAATTCGGCCTATCGTGGACAAACCCTTTATTAAAAAATCGTACCCCGTTCCGATTCGTCATCAGCCTACTGTCGATCGAGCAATCAAAAAAATGTTTGAAAGTCGATATACTACTACAAAGAAAGAATTATTAGCTGTCGTGTATTCTGTTTTGAAATTCCGGTATTCTTTGATAGGTGCTGAATTTGATATAGTGACAGATAATGTCGTTAACATTTTTGTTGTCATCGCCGTTTCATAGTGCGCGATTAATTCGTTGGATTTTGCCTCTCCAAGAGTATGAATTTCTTATTCGCCATTGTAAAGGTTCAGACAACCTTGTCGCTGATTTTTTCAGTCGAAATTTTCCGGATCGACCGTGTGAAACACATCCAAATTATCTAATTTGGAATGTCATACGTGTGATCCTGGAAGATCAAAACTCAGCGATAGAAAAGGGAAACACAGTGCGCTTGGTGGCGGAAATTACAATGAAACGCGAGCTCATTCAAGAACTTCGTGATATCGCTCAGTATCAAGCAAACGATGAGACACTTAGGATGTTGCGATTAAAATCATCAAATAAATTGGAACTCCTAGAGGAGAATCGCGTAGTATATGTAAAATGGCCAAATTTACAGAGTTAGAAATTATTTTTGCATCGTGCACTAGTTAATATCACGTTCAAGCTGTACATCGAAGGGGGGTGATTTGTAAGGGACACTATAATATAAAGTATAAATATAGAAATGAGTCTGGAATTTGTACGTATATAGATATAAGTATAGGCCTAGCAAGAAAGCTCGAGAAGCATCGGGTGCGAGCTCAAACGTCTTATGTAACGTGTCGCGGGAGCTCGCAGATGGCCCAGTGAGAGTGTATATGTGTGGCCATGTGTGGAGATAAAAGAATTCGGCGGATCGAACTGGGCGCGGCTGTGCTCGTTTGGTAGAGCTTAGCGACGCGGCATGCGAATAAGAGGTGCCCGCTTGACAAGCAAGACGTATTCTTACATACATCTCTCTCTCTCTCTCTCTCTCTCTCTCTCTCTCTCTCTCTCTCTCTCTCTCTCTCTCTCTCTCTCTCTCTCTCTCTCTCTCTCTCTCTCTCTCTCTCTTGACGAACCATAATCATCCCGAAAGGGGTAAGTACTCTATTGTGTACGTGTGCGGATCGTTATAAAATAAAAAAAAATAAATCGATTTGGTGCGAATTTGTATAGTTGCGGTATCGGACGGCGCGCCTGATATCCGCAGTAGAACACTGCGCGCATTAGTACAACAGAACGCGTTTGGCTCTCCCGGCGTCCTTGGACGGGGGTTCATTGCTTGCCGCATTTATATTGGACCAGCGACGGTATCGAGATGACCATAGCACCTGACCAGCTACATCGTCTAGTCACCTACTGCGGTACACCATCGCCGAGCGACGGAATTTAGTCGAATGAATTGTGTCCTGGTCATCGCTGCGCCATCCAAGCTAAGTACTACTATTTGAAAGAGAGTAAGAGAAAGAATACGCTTCTTGCGAGCCGCGTCGTAGGACATATACAGCGCGCGGTTTGTTAAATTTATTTGAACTAAAAAATCAAAGTTGTGATTTTAGAACGACTGTAATAAAAATAATGTGATTAATTTTTGACCGTGGAAAATTCCATAATTTTATGAATTTTCTTCTCCACTTCTAGTTTACGATGCAGTGTGGTCTTTTTAAAAATCTAATATGGCGGCTCCAATATGGCGGCCCAAACCTAGATTGATTCTAAAAAAATTTCGAAATTCGGTGATATCTTATTCAATTTTCATGTTACACGTTTTTTAAGACCGGAAATTAATTCAGCGGTAAATTTTACAATTTTACAATTTTTTAAAATTTTTTTTTTATTTTTTTTTATACTTTTTTAATGACGGATTTTTTTTACCTTTCGTACCTTGAAAAATAGCTTAAGTAGTCAAATTCTTGTGAGATATTGTAAATTAAGTGCAATAAGTTGAGATATTGCAAATTAAGTGCACAAAAATTTGTTGACCTTCAAATTACCTTCAAAAAATGACTGACTTTGAGTGCAATAGCAAAAAAAAATGTAAAATTGTAAAATTTGCCGCTCAATTCATTTCCGGTCTTAAAAAACGTATAGCATAAAAATTGAATAAGATATCATCGAATTTCGAAAATTTTTTTTAAACAATCTAGGTTTGAATTCAGCGGCAAATTTTACAATTTTGCATTTATTTTTATTTTTACAGTTACTTTTATACGTTATTTAAAATCGATATATATATATATATATATATATATATATATATATATGCGACAATGATATTATTGTTTGGATATATGTGTATGAATGAGTGCGTATTCCTACTGAAAAAAGTCAGATGAGAATCATGTGAGATATCAGGTGATTCTTACGTGAGAATCATGCCAAAATCGCATGTGATTCTCATGTCAATCTCATATGAATCGCATGTGATTCTCATATAAATCTCATGTGATTCTCATGTAGAGAAATAAATTAGTTTTACAAATGGTTTGTTTTTTCAGTTCATTTTAATAAATCGACGTATTGTTATAATAATAATAATCATTATTAGTTTATATTAAATTATAAATGTCTGATTATTTTAATTTTTTATACAGGGTGTCCAAAAAGTATGGAAACACCTGAATACTGTTTCAGCTAAAATTATTTTTCCAACAGCTCAAGCTCATTCTTATAGTAACTATCAACGAGGAATGCTAGGGTGACCTTGAATTCGACCTTGAGATTGACCTTCACGGTCATTGCAAGGTCAGCTTTATTTTTTTAAATAGTAACCCCAATTTTTGACACCGGCAATCGAAAGAGCGGAAAATTTTACGTCCAAATATGTGCTCAGGTCGTAGGTCAAGGGTGACCTTAAAGTTCAACTAAAGGTCAGCAAGGTCCTTGAAATGACCTTGAAGGTCAATCTCAAGGTCGAATTCACAGTCACCATTGAATTCCTCGTTGAAAGTTACTATAAGAATGAGCTTGAGCTGTTGGAAAAATATTTTAGCTGAAAAAGTATTTAGGTGTTTCCATACTTTTTGGACACCCTGTATAATTAGGGCAGCTTCTACACGTTATGCGCGTCTTGTTTTTAATCTATAGCTAATAGAATGTAAGGTACTTTTAAAATTTTAAACTCGTCTAAACATAATGTAAGTAGTTATAGTTATAGTTATAGTAGAATAAAAGATCAACAATAAATGAAAATGTTACGAAATAATGGATTAAGGATTTTTAGAGAATTATGAGAAATGAATATCGAGTATAGATTTCGAAATATTTTATTATAAAAGTACAAAACAACATAATATATAAAGTAATACAACTGTTTTTCATCTAATAATGTAGTAAATTTGGAATAAGGCAAATGTACATAGTATCAAGTATATTCATAAAAATGCAAATAGTCATTATTTCTGATGTTGGCACAATAATGGGTTGTTCGTCAATTTTTTCTATTATTATTAACATTTTGTACTGATTCGTAAAGCGGTCTCTCGTACGTATGACATTACATCTAGTATATTCTTGTTTGGTTTCATACGTTATTCTTAAGTTTATTTGATGATAAGGACTAAGTATATAATTACATAAGATTGTAAATTCATTGCGACGAATGTCTATGCGATGATAAATTTCTAGTTCTATTTGATTAAACCTACGCAATAAAAAATAAATAAATTAGTGATTAGATATTCGATTTACGATGCACATTATAAATAAATAAATTGATAATATTTTATAGGAAATCTTCGATGTATTTGTAATTTATTTTATCTTTAATAATTTAAAACTTACAAATGATTTTTTTCGAAAACGGTGACCTAGTAATTTTGTGCCGCAGTAGATATAAGACAATCAAAAGCAGAAATTCATCCTCCCTGATTGGTTGAAGTCTTATCCCACTTACGTTATCTATTGGCCAAAGTTTGGCGCTTTCTTATAACTAAGCCAGCAGTAGCTATTTTACAAAGTATTAAAAGTATAAAGGCATCTGTATCATGTGTCAATCTCAATATCACAATAATGTATATAATAATACAATAATAATGTTTATTCATAAAAAAGATTCTATTAACAAAAAACAATGAAAAATCAAATTTGACGAAATCCCGAAAAAAAGAGGATACATAAGTATATACATTCCAAGTAGCCTATACAAAAGTATCAATTGTAATACAAATATTAATGTTCTGGATAAATTATTTACAGAAATTCAAGGTTTTCTAAGAAACAGCTGGTCCAAAACAATAGAAACAATGAAAATGAGTTGTTTGGACCAATTCCTGATGGTCGATTTAAATTAGAAATATTACTATTAAAAAAGGATAGTTATATTGCTAATATTGAGCAAAGCACGAAGCTATAAATAATAGGAGATTTACAAGAACTTCGTATGAATATATTTTATATTAATTTGAATTTATGAGTAATTTTAATTAAACACGTGAATTTGATTTTTTAATATGTGATTAGAAAGAAATCAAAATAATAAAAAGTATAACGCGTGCTCTACATAAGGAGATGTGAAAGTGTAAAAAAATCCCTTATCGACATTACATTTATATTGCTTCCTCATAGCGAAAACTTTCCCTGGTAATAAAAGCATTGCAATTTCGCCACAATTCTGCTGCAATCACGACGTGCGGTCTGCTTCACAACTCGACTAGGTTTCTGCAGCAGATCCGTGCAGCAGGATAGCAACAGAATTGCACCCAAATTGCGTACGAGATTGCGGCAGTCGAGTGCGGCAGGATTATAGCAGACGTACAGCCAACAAGTGCGACTAAGGGTGATGAAATAATGCACTCACGAGTGCAGCAGAATTGCACCTGAATTGCGTACGTCGATTGCGGCAGACGAGTGTGGCAGGATTACAACAGATGTGTAACCGACGAGTGCGACTAATGGAGATCAAATAATGTACTCTCGTATGCAGTATAAAATGCAGAAGACGCGTGCGGCAGGATTGCAGCTCATAAGTGCAACTAAGATGAATGAAGAAATGCACTCGCGAATGTAGTAAAATCGCCACAGAATTGAGTACAACGATTGCGGCAGACGCGTACGGCAGGATTGCAGCTAACCGCGCAGTCCACAGAGCCGGCGGAAGTAAAGCGTATAGTTCATACCTCACCGCCGCTAGACGGCGAGTGCACCAGTTTTGGGCTCACTGGACTAGTTTGGCGTTGTTAAGACTATAAGAGACCGCGCACAAGCCGACTGAAAGATAAAACTCTTTGGAGCTCTTATTTTTTTGTTACCATTCTTGGTGTTCCGAGGATTTCCGCTATAAGGTGTGTGTCTCGTCTCTAAAGCATTTTTATTTTCTTTTATGAATAAAAGTTCGTTTACATGCAAAAATATAAACTTCTACCGTTTTTTAAATTATTTTAATTGTAACGTTTGTCAAATACTTTTAAACGTTAAATTCATCGATGTGAAAATCCACATGAATTTTTTCAACAGAGACTCGTCGGTAGTACGTATTCTGCAAACCTGCCATATGCGTCTGCTACAATCGTTGTACGCAATTCGGGTGAAATCCTGCTGCACTCGCGAGTGTATTATTTCATCCTCCTTAGTCAAACTTGTCGGCTACACATCTGCTGCAATCCTGCTGCACTCGTCTGCCGCAATCGTCGTGCAGCAGAAACCTAGTCAAAGTGTGAAGCAGGCCGTGCACTTTCGGCGCAATTGCGAGTGCGAGAGACTGTATTACCAGGGTTGCAATGGTAAAAAAAAAGTTTTGCTAAAAATATGTTAGAAACATGTTTTGAGACATTAGCAGTAAAAATACACTTTTTTTAGGAACCGTCTGTATGGATGTGTGTGTGTGTGTGTGTGTGTGTGTGTATGTGTGTGTATGGTAGTGTGTATGTGTGTGCGTGTGTGTGTGTGTCGGTGTGTGTGTATGAGTGCGTGCATGTGTACGTGCGTGCGTGTGTGTGGGGACGGATACGGATGAAGATTACTCTGAACATTCACAATTAAAATTAATGTTTAGTGTCTTTTTGGCGGTTTTTCGATTTTTGAGTTTTAGTTTTGTGGGTTTTTTAATATGTTTGAAATCATATGATACATTCATTTTGTATACATTTGAAAGAGAAAAAAATTACCTATCTTTCCCACTCCTAATTTTAAATAAGCTACTTTCTTTTTTCTGTTATACACGAGAACGTGTAGTTTTGTTTAAACGGTAAAATTTCGGAAACATAAAATGGAAAATTGTAGAAACAATTTGTCGTTATTAGGAATCTGGATAGAAATATTTTGTAAAACTTTCAAGCCTCTCTCCTTTTCCTTTTTTGAGAAAGAAATAATTTTGTAAAAAAGAAAACGTTTCGTTTAGCGCTGGATAAGTTGAATAAAACGTCATTATTCCTTCTGAAAATTTCCGGATAGGTAGCTTTATACTGAGACTGTTAGAAGCTATCTCTTGAGACTATTAGAAGCCTAGATTATAACGACCTTTACATTCAGAGTTATTTGAGGTTCTGTTTTTATCTAAATTTTTTTTATCGTTTATATCTCGAGAACGATGCGGTCATTGTTTGCAAATCGGATCAGATTTTTTTCGTTTTTTAATGAAGATTGTGAATTGAAAATAAATTTTTAGATTCATCGATCCGTTTTTGTTTTACAATGATTTCTTTATTTTACGATATTTTAGGATATTCTGAACTCGGTAAGCTAAATTATTTTATGGTATGGTAGGAATTGGTCAGTATTTTACATCCCCTTAAATTGCAAAAGTTTTATTAATTTTAAAAAATTTAGTATTTAAAACATCTTAAACTTTTCTTAAAAATGCATAAATTGAGAAAAGGTATAGTAAAAAGAATATTAGACTCTTCGGCCAAAGATTCAAGTTACCATAATAATACTAAATTTCATATAAAATATAATTTTTGTATAATTTTATTAAAAATAACTATTGATTACCTCTGAGTTATTATGTCATAAACTGATTTTAATATTAAATTTTAGTATTAAAAGTTCATCTACGAATTCAAATACGTAGGAGAAATCAGTGAACACGAAGTCAAATGCAACGGTTGTCTAGCGTTAGAGTGACAGTTTTTCAGAAGTTTTTTAAATTTATTTGTCAATTGTATCCATTCCAGTAAACTGTATCCATTCATCTAAACATTTCAAAAACGTTAAAGAAAGAAGTGAGTACTTATTATAAGTGAATAATCATTTTTTCTTTACTCGTATTCTTTCACTCTACATAGAGTGAAAAAGTCACTTTTACAAAAGAGATTAAATTATTCACTCTTTCTAAAAGTGAAGATTCACTCCAAAATAAGTTACTGTATTTTCATGATCGCTTAGAGTGAAAATTCACTCCAATAGAGTAAAAATCAAGTCCAAAAAAATTATAGAGCAGTATTATGACTTTTACGAAACATTGTTACTCAGTTTGTTAATGATTTATTATATAAAAATCTATAAAAAAATAGCTTTTATCCGAATATTTACTTTCATAGAAAATAATCGACTAGCTTTTGTGATTTGATCTCACCAACGGTCATATTTAAGATGCATGTGGTAAATTTATGAAATATAATATTATATATTATTCATTACAATGAAGTAACAAAAAACTAACTTTGTCCTATTGCTTAACTGATTTCTGCTTTTAGACCATGAGGTTCTTTAATTTTCAAGATATTTAAGTTTATATACATTTTTTTTAATTTCGTATTTTTATGAAAAAATAAAAATAAAAAGAATTTTTTAAATTTAAAGAAAAACTAAATTTAAATCATAATGGAAAAAAGAACAGAATTTAAACTAAATGAGTACATTTAATACAAAATTATCTTTTGATAAACTACGAGTATCAACGAAAAATTAGCATACATTTTTTGAGATTCTAATTAAAAAGAGATATAGGAATTCTAAAATAATTTATTAGAATAAAAATTTTTATATTAGAACAATTAATTTAGTTTGAGGAAGCTAAGTGCCAATGAATTGGCAGTGGCTCTCTTCTCGGCAGTAAATAAAAATATCTAAGAAAACGCTATACTATGTCCTCCATATTCTTACCGGGAACCTATAGTTACATTTTCAAAAGCTTGCATTGTTAACTCTCGGAGAAAAATACATTTGAAAATGTAACTATAGTTGTATATTTTCAAATGCATTTTTCTCCGAGAGTTAATAATGAAAACTTTTGAAAATTTAACTGAAGATCCATAGTATGAGTACAGAGGGCATCTTATAGTATTTTTAGAAATATTTATTTATTTCACTTTTACATCTCCAGAGAGTGCACACCCTCCGGAAAACGAAATTCGGTGAGACTTTAGAAGTTGTTTTCTGGTACTCAAAAATGAAGCTTACACTGATAGAAAGGATTCCTGGTGGCAAATGAATCATGTAATTGCGAAATCGAATTCTCACATACTTGCCGCAAATGTAGAATTCTTATTAGTTAAAAAATCGAAATTGAGAAAAGTCTGCACGAGTAAGATAAAATATCAAAAGATCCTATACGTAGACATAATCGTGACAGGCGAAAGCTTATACAACATCTTAGAAATATGAAAAATTCAGTTAACCTTAAAGTCAGGCGGTCAGCTGTTGACAAGCGGCTCAAGTAGAACCGGCATAGGGTTTCCGGGTCCCCTCCCCGCCGCGGGGTTCCCCCACCCGGCCGCGAGGGAGACGCCGCAAGTGATTTTGCGCGTGTGTTTGAATATGTAAGTATGAGAGAATCTACCTCACCGACGGATAACCGCAGTTGTCCGCCGACAGTAAGATTATGGAGATGCAAGATGGCGGCGAGCGCTGACGCGTGCGCGGACCTGTCTAGACTTGCTCAGAGAGCGTCAGGCCACTCGTACCGCCACAGGCTCACCGCTCCTCCTTCGCTGAGAGAGACCTAATGAGGATCTTGAGAATCCAATCGAACGAGCTGCAGATATAAGAACTAGTGTTGTGAAGATTGTACTCGATCGCCTAGCGTACATGTACAGACCTGAAAGAATAATATTGTAGATTATTTATGCTTACCTTTAAAGAGGAAGGATGAATGCCCCGACCATCGCCTCACCTGTGAGGTTCTCCGCTTAGCATAACCGCTCCATAGACTTCCTCTTTATGATTTATTTTAATGGAGACCCGCAGTGAATGCGCTCAACAAGTTTTCTTCCTAAAAAAAGTGTGGGGGTATTCACCGAGATTTGAACCCAGATCGTCAGCGTGCAAGTCTGAGTCCTAATCCACTGAGCCACTGGGGCTCTATCTTTCTCTATACGTGAACATGAATACATGTGCACGTATTTGTATGTGTAAGAGTGTGATGTTACATAAGAGGAATCCTAACCTCAAAACTTTTATCGATGGTCAAGTTACTCGATGGTAACCGAACAATCTACCTTATCGGCTTTTGGTATTTTCAATTAGCGAAGGACGGTAAATCAGAATTTTTTTCATATTACCAACCATTTGTTAATGGAGAATAAATTATTGACACCTACAGAGAGCGCTACAAAATGGCGGTAAATTAAAAAAAATTAAATTTTTGCCATAAATACTCAGAGACCATCGACTAACTCATTAGGATCATCCCAATGAATGGTATAGTTTTTTTTATGAGCGCTCGTAGCTTTGATTATACTATGATAGTTTGTAATATCTGCAGAACTGATACGATTTGCATCAGGATATTTTCTAAAGACTAATTCAAGTAATCCTTCAGTTGTAGGATATCTTATATTGTGTACTTGGACATGATTATCTTCAAACTGAATGGATGAGTTACCCAACATAAGCTTATTTCCTTACTTATAAACTCCATACACAGGATCAAGGTATCTTTTATAATTTTGATTGAGCTTCCAGAGATACTTCTGAATGAGAGCAACAGTCTCCTTATTGCTGAATGAAAGATCTCGAACTGAATTGTCTATATCTGAAGATTTAACAGGCTCATCAGACGGATACTTGAATTCCTCAGACATCGTATATTTGGTTCCTCTATCGGTAGTAAGATTTTCTGGCGGATCGATGTTTTGACCCAAAGAATCTACTTCTACACTTGCACTACTCTGTCTTAGAGATTTATATTTGCTCATGATATTCTCTCGCGATTTACGAAGAATACCCTCTCGTAGGTTTTCCATATTGTCGCTTTAACAGCTCACGGTAGAATGAAGTTTATTTTAAAAGCACGCGTTCTATTTGCAGCAAAATCAACGTGTTAGCATAAATACAGTGACATGAAAGTGTTACTCTATGACATGAATCTCATGAAACGTTACAAGTTCAATCTCTACTCGACCTACAGTAACCTCAAAGCATCTATTTGCGAATGCTTTAATCGTACACTAAAAAACAAGATGTGGGTAAAGTTCAGTTTGGAAGGAAACTGCAAGTGGCTCAATATCTTGTCTGATTTACTGTTAAAGTATAATGATAGTAAACATCGAACTATTATAGTATGAAGCCTAATGAAGTCTCTACTACCAATTAGGCTCAAGTTCTGCAACGATTTCAGAATCAGTCGTTGAAGAAGAAAAAGCCAAAATTCAAAGCCTAGCAATTATGCACGAGCCGCTACATATGAATTTATTCCTTCCAGTTATGGTAGTAGTAATATGATTGATACTACTTCACCAATATTGCTATCGAATTTTGGTTGTAGATTCCAAGGACAATCATATATACATGATTCATACGAGAATTGGAGACCGAAGAGAGATCTAAAATACGGATTTGATGATTGGGATGGTCCTAATGAGTTAGTCAATCGTCTCTGAATAATTATGACTAAAAATCCATGTGGAATTCATAATGACGAGATTAACTTTATCGTCAAGGAATTACGTGATTCAGGATACATATACTGATGTACTTGTTGATTTAAAAAACATTCCACAATCTTCTCATATTTTTACTCGGCAAATGCTGCTACTATAAGTCGATAAGTACAAACTTGAATTTTTCGCTTCAATGTGAAATTTTTTTTTAATTTACCGCCATTTTGTAGCGCCCTCTGTAGGTGTCAATAATTTATTCGCCATTAACAAATGGTCGGTAATGTGAAAAAAAAATTTGATTTACCGTCTTCCTAATTGATAATACCAAAAGTCGATAAGGTAGATTGTTTGGTTACCATCGAGTATCTTGACCATCGATAAAAGTTTTGAGGTTAGGATTCCTCTTATGTAACATCACACTCTCACACATACAAATACGTGCACATTAGTCCGGAAGTTAATTTTTTTTATTTTTATTTTCACTCGGGCCGGGAAAATATTGCTTCTAGAGACCTCAAAAACCATGCGTGCATAGGTTTTAAACCCATAGCCTCGACTTTTCCCGTGCCTCAAAGCACCCGAAGTTTCTTATGGATTTTACATGTAAAAAACGGGCCAAAACGTTTATCCTTTGGATACCAAGTGAAAGTTGTGGAATTTTAACTTAAGAAGTATATTTTCCCATGTATTTTAAGCCGCTGAATCGAATGGTGCTATTATTCTTTGCCAGAATAGTGAAATAAAAAAGTTATAAGCCAAAATATTCGAAAATGTCGAAAAATCGTATAAAAAATTGACTTCTAACGCTTATAATCAGTAAATTATTTTTCTATTACACATATTTCGATGTATTTCGAGCTGGTAAATTCAATGGTGCTATTGGAATTTGCCAGTTTAATTGAGAAAAAAGTTATAACGACGAAATCGTCGAAAAACTTGGAATAACCGCGGTAATAAGGACAAAAAGCTGATTTATAATATTTTCGTATAGTTTCAACTACTGAATTGAATACAATCGCATACATTTATCAGTATGAAAAAATAGAAGAAAATTTATAAGCTGAGATTAGGAAAAACGATCTTTGGAAGCAAGATTTTGAAGGTAAAAATTAAAAAAAAACTCAAAAGTTAGAGAAACACGAACCAAAAACTTTAAAGTTTTTTGTTTCTTGTTTTTTATTAGCTGTAAATCATAGTTAAAAACATTCAATTTTTTTTTCTATCAATAACGCTTGCTCACATATTTAGTCAATCAAATGTTCTAATCATATATTCAAACAAAATATTTATTCACACGGCTACATCAACGTTTCCTTGTTGCTATCTGGAAACAAGCTTCGGAAATCTTTTATCACAGGTAGTAGGTACTGCGATTGCTTGTCATCTTTAGTCAAAAGTTTGTTGAATTCAGTCATCAATTTTACTTCTCTTTCGACTGTATCATTCACGACTTTAAGGTTTTTAACAACTTCCAAGCCATGAATGTAGATCCTTTCTTTTGCCCATTTCAATGGATTTTTCGCCAAAAAAGTTGTTTCAATTTTAAAACATTCAAAAAGTTCATAAGAGTCTTTGCAAATAAAATCACTAATACTTAAATTTACTATTTCGTTCAACTTTTTTTCATTAGCCATAATTCGTTTTCCATAAACAAAAGCACTAGAATTTGATTGCAAAGCTTCGCACATTTTCAACTTTTCTTCATTTGAAATAGTAGAGTCAAAAAATGTTAGTGCTGCTAGTTGCGGAGTTAAATAACACAAGTTGTAATGTGGTATTTGGTTACTCTAGTTTATTTATAACTTTTGCTCAGCACTTTACCGAATTTCTCTATATTAATGGGCGCCAGGTAAAGCGCGGCTAGTCCTGTACGAGTCCCTTTCCCCAGAGGAAGTTCCGTGAAGTGGAAAATCAGGAATCACTGATTATATAATAAATACACACAATCTCGCTCTTTAAGTACCTAAGCTTTATTACACTTATAATACGCACGGTCGCCACATTTACAAGTTTCGCACAATTTACCGGTCGCTAAACAATATGGCTACGCTAGCCCACGCACGCGTCTTCCGCGACGACCAAATCACCGCGTTTCTCGAGTTTTCTGAATATCGCGTAATATCTCTCTTTTACCACACTACAATTCGTAATCTTCAAACGGGCCCGGCGTGCACTGATTCTAAACGACGGTGTCACGCCACCAACGAGTTTACTCCATTGCCCCCGAGCACATGGTGGCAATATGGCCCACTCACCGTCGCTAATTGTGGTCGCCTAGCAGTGCTCCTTGTACTTCTGGTCGCTATTACTTTCGCCGATTCTACCCTCGCTACTACATGTCCGCCGATTTTATAATAAGACTCGATAGGTGCTCACAACGTACATCTGTACTCTGTAACGGACGGGCAGGCAATTCTCAAAATCGGAGATGGCGGAAATCTCTTCTAAATTTTTAGCTCTTCTTCTTGACTACCTTCAGCCCACACACTTGTTGCTTCCGCCCCTTGCTTCTCGGTGATTGGCCTTGATTTTCCCTAAATGCGAAAATCCAGGCTAAGTCTGCGGCGATTTGAATCGCTAATTTCCATTGGTCCGCTCCGCGATTGCCGCCCTGCCCACGAAGCGCGGGCAATATGAATCGCTAAATATACACGCGCGGGCAACCTGGCGTATATATCTATATCGAGCGCTTTCGGTTTTGTCGCCGCCGGACTATCACAGTTGGCAGCGGCGACGTGCGCGCGTCGGCCTACGCTACGATAGACCGGCAGCTACATGCGGCTCGCGGCGCGGCGGCTGCTAGCTCTCCCCATGCTGTCGACAGCCGTGTTGGTATCTCTCTCTCTCTGTCACTCTCTCTCTCTCTCTCTCTCTCTCTTTCTCTCTCTCTCTCTCTCTCTCTCTCTCTCTCTCTCTCTCTCTCGTTGGAGCCGCGCGTCTTTGGAACTCGCTACCTCACGATTTGAGACGATGCATCATGCAATCTATTTTTAAGAAGCGACTTTTTGACCATATGCTGCGCCGTACCTTCGGGGAGCCTCCTTTGTGAAGTATTTTGTATGCGTAAAGTTTTAATTAATATTTTTTTTTTCTCTTTTATTGTAAATTTTTGTAAGATATTTTAGAAGCATTTTATTATATTTTTGTTTTTTTTCTCTCTGCGTCAACCTTTGTTTTTTTTATCATTATTTTTATTGTACATTTTTTTATTATTTTTATTAGTTATCTAAGTCTTTACGATGTATTATTTATTTATTTACTTATTTTATTAATTTTAAGTATGATACATGTCGTCGTTGTGTGCTTTTGCGGTAATCCCGCCTGCGATTAAATGTTTTAATTTATTATACGAGTATATTGCAAATGTAATTATGCTAAGACTATGTAGGACCTGGAGTCCTTAGTCTCAAATAAATCAATCAATCAATCAATCAATCTCTCTCTCTCTCTCTCTCTCTCTCTCGTGGCTACAGCCGAGATGGTCTGCCTCGAGGAAGCCGCCGCTGCTGTTGTGAATCCTCTCTCCTCCCGCGTCTGCGTGCATCGGGAGAGAGGGCAGTCGCGCGCGCGCGCGTGTGTGTGTGTGTGTGTGTGTACGCGGGCAGTGGCTCATCATCCTCGAGAGACGAGGGAGAAAGAGCAAGCGTGAGAGAGAGAGAGAGGTTTGCGCGTACATGTGTGATGGTGTTGGTGCCATGCGTGTGTGTGTATCGGGCTCGATGTCGGTGCTCGCTCCGAGAAGTCTTCGATGCGGCGCGATCAGAAGGAGCCGTTGTGTCGATGTGTGCGTGTGTGTGCCGGTCTGCGGCTTTCCTAGGTCGCGACTCTCCTTATCCTCATTCCCTCAACAAAATAAAATAACAATTCTCCCCATTAATAACAATAATTATTTAATATAAAATTCTCGGCTCTGGTGACGGGCGATTTGGTCGCGATTGACTGCCCGTGTTTTAATAACATTGGGACGCGAAATACACGTCACAAACTCTCCACCCCTAAACGGGACACACCGCCAGGAGTGGACTGTTTCTTCCAATAATCAAACGAGACTCTAGTTGGGCCATGTTATCCCATCAACGCGATTCCCGAACAACCCTCGGCACCAGAGCTTTGCAAGAAACCATACACATATATATATATATATATATATATATATATATATATATATATATATATATATATATGTATATATCTATACTTATAACTAATCAGGCTGAAAACAAACCAAAAAATTATTAATACCTCCACCTTACTACTCTCAATACGACCACAGAGCAATGGTGCTCATAGATCGCGCGACCGTAGGGGAAATTATAAGATCCTAATAAAAAAATTGAATAAATAAATAAATAACAAGAATTTAACAACTTACTGGGCATGGGTATGCCTCTGTCACTCCATGTTTCGGTCGCTAATTGGGTTCTCTGGTTGTGCCCTTGGTCGCCGATGCTTCGGGTCTCGGATGGGTCGCTAATCGTTGTGGTTGCTAGAGTGGTCAGTTTGTTCTCCTTTACTGGTCATCTCGATAAATAACCACTTCAAGGTCGCTTGTAAGGAGGAAGTCGCTACTACGGGTCTTTTCCCCTTGGGGGAATATATCTCTTCAATTCCCTCACGTGCACCTCGGGTATTCTTTTATCCTCCCCCATATCTAGCACATATACCAGCTGAGACTTGACTTCTTTGATGGCAAATGGGCCGTCAAACCGGCCAGCTAACTTAGCCGAGAACCGCTTGTCTTTATTTAACAAGTGATGGGTTGCCCTCATTACTAAATCCCCTACCTGGAACGTCGCATCCTTCCTGCCACGATTGTAGTATTTGGCTTGTTGCTCTTTTGCAGAGTCGATATGCCTGATTACTAGATCACGTAGGGAATCCAGTCTTCTTACACGGTCTATCCACTCATCAGGGTCGCTACTAATAATTCCATACTCCTTCAGCGTGTCGGTCAAATGCTTATTAATGAATTCTTTCCCATTATCTGTGAGTACGTAGTTTGGTGATTCCCACCGAAACAAGATGAGCTCCTCTAGGGCGCGAACCACCGACTTTCCATCAGCCTTTCTCAGCGGCTTCAGCTCGATTCACCGCGTGAAGAGATCCTGGAATACCACCAAGTATTTGAATTGACTCTTACTTGGTGGAAATTCCATAAGATCAGCCGCCACTACGGCCCATGGTCGCTCTACAATTCTCTTGCCTAGTAGCCCTATGGGTCCCGTCTGAGAGGCCTTGTGCTTCTGTCATTCGAGACAAGACTGGACGAAGTGGCGCACGTCGTAGTACATGCCTTGCCAGTAGTATTCGCGGGCCACTCCGTCATAGGTCTTCTAAAGTCCCACGTGTTCGGCGGAGGTGATGGAGTGGCTCTCAGTCATCACTCTCTTACGGTACTCTACTGGGACGACAAGTCTCCATCCTTCTTCTCGAGATGTCACTGGGTCTAATAGGGGGTCGCTATGAAATTTGTACAACGTGCCATCTTCGATTCGCCAGTCTGGGAATCGGTGTGGGTGTCTCTTTACTTCTTCCATCCTATCTAAGTATCGCTCGTCCTGTATTTCTTCAACTCCAGCTATTTCCCCTCCATCTTCATACATCCTGGACAACGCATCAGACACTTTTAGCAGAGTGCCCTTTCGATGGATTACTTCGAAGTCCCACTGTTGCATTTCAAGTGCCTAACGGGCTAGTCGTCCAGTAGGGTCCTTTAAATTACGAAGCCATTGGAGGGCGCTATGGTCGGTGATGGCCTTGAATTCGTACCCTTCAAGGTATGGTCGCAACTTTTTAATGGCCCATAATAACGCCAAGCATTTTCTTTCGGACGTGGTATAGTTTCATTCAGCCGCCGTGACTACTCTACTCACATATCCGATGGGGTGCTCTCCATCATCCCCTTCCTGTGTCAAAACCGCCCCAATCGCCACTCCGCTTGCATCACTCTGGACCGTGAAGGTTTTGCCAAAATCTTGTCTTGCCAGGACCGGAGCTACCGTTAGCGCCTTCTTCTGACCTTCAAAGGCCTCTTGTTGGTCGCTATCCCATTTCCATTCTTGTCCCTTTCTTAGTAACTTCACTAACGGAATTTTCATCTCTGAGTCTTTCTCAATGAATTGCGAGTACCATCCTACCATACCGAGAAATCGTCTCAGCTGCTTAACGGTATTCGGTGCTGGATACTCTGTCACTGGCGATACCTTTCCTGGGTCTGGTCACAGTCCATCTTTATTAAGCAAGAAGCCTAAGTACGTCACTCTAGAGCAGCAGAATTAGCACTTTTTCCGATTGACTACCAATCCTGCTTCGACCAGCTTCTTGAGGACCAGCTCCAACCATTGGAGATGTACGTGAAATGTCTCGGTCGCTATATTGATGTCGTCCAAGTATCCAAACACATATGGTTCATACTGGACGCCAAACAAAGCATCGATCAGGCGTTGAAAGGTCATGGACGCATTCGTTAATCCGAAGGGCATTTTTATGAATTGCCAAAGCCCTGACCCCGGAACTGCAAATGCTGTAAATTTCTTGCCGCTATCGCTGGTCCTACTAGGGAGACCGTGGCTCCTCCATCAATTAGGGCTCTGTATGGCCTGCCACCTAGTATTACCTTCGTGAAGATGCGGTTCTCTGCGCTCATACCTGCGACTTCATCTTCGCCTGGTTCCGGAACCTCCAGTTGGTCGGCCTCCGGCGTACGTAGTACGCTACTCTCTCCCCCCCCCCCCCCGAGACTAGATGTTGGCACCCCAACATCTAAGTCTGTAACAGAGGTGGAGGGGCCCTCCAACGAGGGCTGGTGGAGGGAGTGGACACCTGTGACCCTTCCAGAAGGTCGACGGCCTCTTGTAGAGGGCTAGGTGCTCGAAATCCTTCTGCTCGTCAGCTGTTGGATTGAGCGCCGTTACGTCGGGCCCTTCGATGATCGGTAAGATTGTCACTCTTTCGGTCACCTGGCGTAGGAGTCGCTGGATGCTCTGTTGAGAGTAGTTTTGACCGCTTGCTCCAATATCGCCACTCTGCTCTCTCATGGTCGCGAAGTCGCTCTCGTTTATTTCCACCTTTTCTCTGTTTTCCCTGAGTTCTCTAAAGTTCTCTATGCCGCCGTCATGAAGCTCTCTATTCTCTACTTTGTCTCTCTCTTCTCGAATTTTTTCTATGTTGCTGTCACTACTCTCTCTATTCTCTTCTTTTCTCTCTCTTCTCGAATTTTATTGCTCTCACTACTCTCTCTATTCTCTACTTTTCTCTCTCTTTTCGAATTTTGTTGCTCTCACCACTCTCTCTATTCTCTACATTTCTTTTTCTTCTAGAGTTTTTTGTCTATATTGCGCTCATTACTCTCTCTACTCTCTATAAATTCTTAGTCGCTAATGATGTGGTTGTTCTTGATTCCTCCTAGTGAGGTGTTATTCAGTACTGGGTGAATCTCTCCCTCATGCAGCACTGACCTAACACCCCCAAGCTTCTTTTACTCTTCCTAGGGTCGCTATCGGTAGTTCCTGGTAAAACCCAGGGTCGCTCATCATCTTCGTAGTCATTGTTGGGTCGCTACCTCCCTTGAAGGAGCTGACAGAGGATCGCTGCGAAGTTTAACTCCTCTTGGAATTGATCCCTTTCCATAGCGCCATTTAATCCATTCCCGATGAGGCGCGCTACACCGGGGGCAGGTGGACAGGTCTATGCCCCGTCGGCCGCAGTTATGACACCAACTGTGCCATTTAGGGCATAGACAATTCTTTGCAATGTGTCCCCTTTACCAGTAGTTATTGCAGGACCCATCAGGAGGGTCAAGAAGGGGGTCGCTAGCGATGGGGATCAGTCCATGACTAAACATGATCCCTGTCAGCTTGACTTTCTTCCCCGCCAATCCCGTCACTGGAGGACGTTGCCTTGAGTGGGTCGCCGTTCCAGGTGATGGTGACTCGAGTTTCTGGGCATCCTGCCTCGACCTTACCGATTCATAGTCGACTGGGATATTGGGGCGACGTATGGGTCGACCGGGCGGTAAGCGGCAAGGTACTTCCTTACACCCTACTACAGCTCCTACCTTGGCTCCCATCGTCTTCTCTATGATTCTGTCGTTCACTCCCTCCGCACTTGCGACTTGTCTCTCTTCTCTCTTCAATAGTGGGTCACTTCCGGTCGCTCCTTTCATCTGCTCACTTCCATCTTCTGCGGTCGCTTCCTTCTCTTCCTCTTTCTCTAGTACCTTATCTACTGCCGCTGCTGCTGCTGCTGCTGCTACTGCTGCTACTGCTGCTGCTACTGCTGCTGCTGCTGCTACTGCTGCTGCTGCTGCTGCTGCTGCCGCTGCTACTGGCGCTGTTGCTGCTGATACCGCTGCTGTTGCTGCTGATGCCTCTGCTGCCGCTGCTACTGGCGCTGCAGACGCTGCTGTCGCTGCTGTCGCTACTTTTCCTTCACTCTTCTCTCTCATCTCTTCACTCGTCGCTCGGGTCTCTTCACTCGTCGCTTGGGTCTCTTCGCTCGTCGCTCGTATCTCTTCGGTCTTCTCTCTCGTTTCTTCACTCGTCGCTCCGGTCTCTTCGCTCTTCTCTCTCGTTTCTTCACTCGTCGTTCCGGTCTCTTCCCTCTTTTTGCTCGCCTCTATATGGGCATTTCCTGCCGAGCGTAGCACGGCACTCTCCCCCCCCCCTAGACCCATAACCAAAAAAACGTCAGCAGTGTTACTTGGCAAGACTCTCTTCACCATGCCTGTGCTTGTGAGGTCGCCTTTCTGCACAGCATCTTCGGGGGTCGCTAGTAGGGCGTGCAGCCGTTCTGCCTCAATCGTCACAGCTCGATCCAGATCCACGTATCCGCGTTCACGCAGCTTTTCGGGCGTGTCTGAACTGTCGCTACTGTCTGATTCGAAGGAACTACTACTACTTGGACTCTCTATGCTAGAAGGGCTACGTCTCCGGTGTCTGTTGCGTGTCTGGTCGCTTTTCATAACCTTTTTCCCTGACGTTCTTGTCGGTCCGGTCCCAAGTGGAGTAACCTCGCTTCCGGTGCTGTATGTGCCTCCTCGGTGTATACCCCGAGTCACTGTCAGAGTTCGATGAGCTTCAGTAGCGAGAGATTTGGTCATGAATAACTACCGTCGATCCCGGGCCTGGTTTTGACGTTCCTGGCAATCCTGCTGCCAGAGTTCATGCCCATGACGGTCGTGCGTCTGCATTCGAGGATAGTCCCTTTGACTGTGTGGTCGCTGCTACATGTTGTGTTGAGTCAACTGGACCGGTGAGACCTGTGAAACTTGGCATCCTGGTACAGGAATCGTGCGTGACGGGCCTTCGTGAATACTGAACACTGGGTGCTGCCATTTCTTCTTGCATCGATGTAGCGGTGGTAATAGTGGTGGTTGCGCAACTAATTGTCCGATTCACTGCTACCTGTGCTCTAGACTCTTGTATCTCCGCTACTTGTCTTGACGTAGTAAGCGGCCTCACGTCTTGGCTGTCTTCGGTCCCTGTACTTTGGCTTTCTAAAGTTTTGGTCGACTTCCTAGATCTTTTAGCCCATTTTCTTGTGACCACGGGTGTGGGAATTTCCTCGTATGACTCCTATCTCATAGTTGCAACCGTAGTCGCCGGTAATTCCTCCGGTTGTTTTTCATCCGCGGACGGGTCCCATGATACCTCAACATGAGGCTCCACTGTCCTTATACTGGCTCGAAGAAGTCTGTCTCTGAGTTGGACTATTGTCCCAAATACGCTCAATCCCATTTGGTCCAGGATTACTATGAGTTCGTTTGGGTCCATCCCATTTATTCTAGTCGATACCGCCATTCGCTGGAGTATGCGCGGGTCCTTCTTTGCTGATTGTCTTGTGTTCATTTTGTACTTTACTCGTACACAAAGTGAAGAAAACAAAAATAGCGGTTTGGTCGCTAGTTACACTCTACAGTTACTGCAATATTCGCTAACTTGGGAGGGCCCGCCCAAGTCTTTGGAATCTTCTCAAAGACGGGGATTTAACTTGCAGTACCTAGTGCACGTGAATGGAGAGGTCGCTAATAAAGGAATCAGTCTTAACTCTTTTACGGGACAATTTTCCTGCCTAACTACTGTGTCATTAATTTTCAATTTTTATAATGATTTATAATAATAATTTGTGTATATATATATATATATATATATATATATATATATATATATATATATATATATATATATATATATATATATATACACAAATTATTATTATAAATCATTATAAAAATTGAAAATTAGTGACTATATATATATATATATATATATATATATATATATATATATATACACAAATTATTATTATAAATCATTATAAAAATTGAAAATTAGTGACACAGTAGTTAGGCAGGAAAATTGTCCCGTAAAAGAGTTAAGACTGATTCCTTTATTAGCGACCTCTCCATTCACGTGCACTAGGTACTGCAAGTTAAATCCCTACTCGAAATTTGTTTGCCTAATTCTTGAGTAGCTGCTGAAATACCCTGACGCGAGTCTAATAAAGTCGCTATTCAGTCTTTAGTAGTTCTTGGTATTCTCTTCTTGTTCATATCTGGCGTAATAATCTGAGGTTTCTTCTGGGTCGCAATCAATTTTCAGTAAATAATTCCCAATACAATTAAATAAATATAAATATATGTAATAATCAATTTTTCCTTTGACACAGTAGTTATAATAACAACTTTAGTTGTTGTATTTTTATACCCAATTTCCAGCAGTAGTTATAAATTTTACTCTACCAAATTATAAATCGTTCTTACTAATCGATTTGGGGGAAGTAGCACAGCAAATTTAATATTTTGTGGAGGTGTTCGCAAAATAAACTTTCCCTATACGGTGGTGTGACTCCTACTCTACTACTTTATCAATTCGTTACAGAGGTTTGACAAATAGGTCGAAATTCAGAATAATTACACACAAAATAACTCATCGTTCACTCTAGCTCATTAACTCAAATTTCACTAAATCCCCAAAAAAAGATTTTCTGAATTTGTCTCCTATTTTCCACACCTTCTTTATTTATCGCTATTCTACTCAGTGCGTTGCCGCAGTCTTCCGCTTACACTAGTATTTCGCTATATTCTTTGGATATCGCTACAATCTTCCTCAAATAACCGAAGAAAAATTTCAATACTCAAAAAGAATCCTACGAAAGGTCCCAATTGAAACGAAAAATTCCTTTACGACACACCCAAAAATAACTGTGAAGACCCTCAATCAAGAATCGCTAAAAAAAAATGCGACAATTTTCAAGAAAAAACAAATAGAAAACTCTCTCAAATCAAAAAAAAATGTTTTTCAACAAAACCTTCCAAAAAGAAAATGTCGGAAAATTTTCGAAAAAATTACAACAATCTCTCTAAAAAAATTTTTTGGGAAATTGTCAAAAAAACTCTTGAAAAACTTTCAATATCGAAATATTTTCAAAAAAAAATTCTCGGAAAATTCTCAAAAATATTCACAAAAAATTTTCCGGAAAATTCTCAAAATCAAAAATATTTTCAAATGAATAAAAAAAAAATTCTGGAAAATCTTTAAAATTGAAAAATTTTTAAAACAAAAATTTCGGAAAATTCTCAAAAATATTCAAAAAAATTTTCCAGGAAACTTTCAAAATTGAAAAATTTTCAAAAAATAATTTCGGAAAATTCTCAAAATCGAAAAATTTAATAACCCATTAACCCAAGTCAAATATTTCTTAGTCCACTCTATAACCCATTAACCCAAGTGAAGAAATTTCAAAGTCCAATCTATAACCCAAGTCATAAATTTTCTAAGTGCTACTTATAACCCATTAACCCAAGTGAAAAAATTTCAAAGTCCAATCTATAACCCAATAACCCAAGTCAAAAATTTTCTAAGTCCTACTATAAACTTCTTAAACAAAAAAAAACAATTTTTCCACTTTGTATAAAGCAAGGGGCGCGGCAGCGCCCGCTGGCACGTATAAGTACCCACGGTACGATACGAAGCCGAAGGGCGCACCGTCGCCTTTTATACGTCTAATTGTGCTTTTTTAACCTCTTCAAAATCTTTAAAAATAAATATCTAAACACTGATTGACTTATGTGCAGTCTATTGACACTGTTTTAAGAGATAATAATTTAGTCTATCACGTAAAAAAGTTTCTGTTCAAAAAGATTCATCTAATTAAAGATATAAAGCATAATATATTAGCTCAAATTTTTTCTTTTCATTTTGTTCTCCGCATTTCCGTTTTCTCTAATCATATATATGTGACTTCCGTTTTCGCTACTCATATGTATATAATATATACACATATCATATGTATAATACACATGTACACATACAGACCATATATATATATATATATATATATATATATAGTGCCTGCAGCAGTGCAGACGACAAGCACAAAATCTTCTAACCTATTATCAAAATCAAATGTTGAAGGATGAATGACGCGTTTGAGTCATTTGTATTATTAAAGTAAAACGGGTTGTTTTTACGCGATTTGTTTTTATTACGTTAATATCGTACGTCCGAAAAAGTGGCAAGACGGTCATGTGGAATAAAATTATTGCAATCCCAAGTGTAGTTGGAAAAAGCTGCAGTTTTACATGGTAAGAGAGAAGATAAAGAAAATCCCAAGTGTAGTTGGAAAAAGCTGCAGTTTTACATGGTAAGAGAGAAGATAAAGAAAAAGACTAACAGTGAATTCTGTCGAAAGAGATGAAGAACGCACAACATTCAGGAGTACTGGATAAGGTATTACCATCGCTCCATTTCTGCAGGAGGCTACACCAGAAGTTGTACCGAGACCATTTCCTTGACAGAATCTAAATCATCAAGGATACACAACGTCTTCTGTTGCAGCAAAAATCGTGGAAAAGTATGGATTTAAAGAGGGTCAGGAACTTGGAAAGAAAGAGCAGGGAATGTCTAGCATTGCAAGTAAAGAAGACTAGTAAAAGAAGAGGTAGAATAGTATAGTACATAAAAAGGAACAATTAAGAACGTCTTCTCTGCCTTTGAGTATGTTGCCCCCTTGAAACTCACAAGGAATAAACAAGATGAAACGAGCATTACTGAAATAATGAAGTCATCAAGTAAAGTTGTTTTGCTCAGAAATATGGTTGGAATTTCTTTGGTGCCACGCTTATAGGTAAAGTCATTGTTAAAATGCATATACAGCAATTAGCTGTGATAATTGCATTCAACGAAGAATTATTAGATAAAATTTTTGTTATACTTGTGGTGTGCTACTTCTTAGTAACAAGTATTTATGTGCTTATGTGTAATCATCATCGGGGATATACAAAGTCATCTGCTGATTAATCATTAGCTGAAAAATACCACACAATCATGGGGATGCAGTAATTGAATATCCGCTCTGATGTTGTCATGATGTAAATATAATAAAAATCAAGTTCTCCAATCAAGTTGGTGCATCGCAGAAGCATCTGTTAAATATTTAATACTCCAATAAATGTACTGTTTTTTAACCCAAATTTTTGTTATTGACAAGGGTGTTTGTGAATCTTTGTACTAGTGTAAGTGCTTCTTGTGTTTAAAGGATATTACTCAATTTTACTGTAAACTGCTTGTTATAGCGAGATATAAGGTCAAATGCTAAGATTCTGCCTTTTCTTGATATCTCAAGCAATTATACTCTGAGGGTAAAATAAACAGCCAGTGAAGTTTGAATACAAATCAAGTTCTCTAATCAAGTTGCTGCGTCACAAAAGCATCTGTTAAATATTAAATACTCCAATAGATGTACTGTTTTTTAACCCAAATTTTTGTTATTGTTGACGGTCTTTGTGAATCTTTGTACTCGTGTAAGTGCTTCTTGTGTTTAAAGGATATTACTCAATTTTACTGTAAACTACTTGTTATAGCTAGCAAGGTATACGGTCAAATGCTAAGACTCTGTCTTTGCTTGATATCTTAAGCAATTATACTCTGACAGTAAAATAAACAGCCAGTGAAGTTTGAATATCCACTCTGATGTGGCCAGGATGTAAATATAATTATCAGATCAAGTTCTATAATCAAGTTGGTGCGTCACAGAAGCATTTGTTAAATATTGAATATTTCAATTGATGAACTGTTATTTAACCCAAATTTTTTTAAGTAACAAGTGTCTTTGTGAATCTTTGTACTAGTGTAAGTGCTTCTTGTGTTTAAAGGATATTACTCAATTTTACTGTAAACTACTTGTTATAGCGAGGTATAAGGTGAAATGTTAAGATTCTGTCTTTTCTTGATATCTCAAGCAATTATACTCTGAGGGTAAAATAAACAGTTGCTGCGTCACAAAAGCATCTGTTAAATATTAAATTCTCCAATAGATGTACTGTTTTTTAACCCAAATTTTTGTTATTGTCGAGGGTCTTTGTGAATCTTTGTACTCGTGTAAGTGCTTCTTGTGTTTAAAGGATATTACTCAATTTTACTGTAAACTACTTGTTATAGCGAAGTATAAGGTCAAATGCTAAGATTCTGTCTTTGCTTGATATCTTAAGGTGATGCTAAAGCCACCTGTCACCGACAAATACGAGGAACCACTTTTCTCATTTAATTTTCAATTTTTAGCAAATATCTTTATGAAACGTTATTGTCCTAATAAAAAATAACAACTTTTCAGAGAGATATTTTCTCAAAATTGAGAATTCAATGAAAAAAGTGGTTCCCCGTATTTGACGGTGACAGGGGGTTTAGCATCACCTTAAGCAATTATACTCTGACGGTAAAATAAACAGCTAGTGAAGTTTGAATATCAGCTCGGATGTGGCCAGGATGTAAATATAATTATCAGATCAAGTTCTATAATCAAGTTGGTGCGTCATAGAAGCATTTGTTAAATATTGAATATTTCAATTGATGAACTGTTTTTTAACCCAAATTTTTTTTTAGTGACAAGTGTCTGTAAATCTTTGTACTCGTCTAAGTGCTTCTTGTGTTTAAAGGATATCAGTGAAGTAATGTTTACAATCACACATGTAACTTTTGTCATGCTCTTACAAGTTATAATAAATTATACTTTAAATAAATTAAATTTATATTACGTAAAACCCAATGAAAAACTATATTTTATTTTTATAATTTATTTATTTATTTATTTAAAATATACGGCATAGCGCGTTTCTTACACATAAGAATTATACACTTAATTATTCTACACAATTTAGCATTGGTCAAATTATATATAGATATACTTGACCAATGCTATATTATGCACAATAATTACGTGTATAATTCTTATGTGTAAGAAACGCACTATGTCAAATATACATAGTATAATAATTTTTTTCTTCTAGAATTCTTCACTTTCTTTTTTTATCAACCAAATTTGGATAAATGAAACATTTTTATGGAAAAATTTGCCTTATTCTACGTTGTTGCGCCTCTGCTGATTACGTGCATTTTGATGATCTCTTCCTCCTCGCCATCCTCTATTATTCTGATTAGGCGGGTTTTGCAACCGAGTTTCACGGTTCATGGCAGATACCTGCTTAGCAAAATATACTGCCATGTTCTCTAGGCCCCTATGGTACACGTTTGTTCGTTGCTTCCTTTTCCATCCTCTAGTTCTTCGAGGTCGAGCTGTAGATTTAAATTTTTTTACTACTTCAATTGTTGAAAAATGGAAAAAAGGTATCAAAAGGTTAATAATTAGATGATACTTATATATATGTAGTAGCATAATGGATTTCAATATGGCTCATTCATTGTTTAGAAAAATTTATTTTTGTCATAGAAAGTTACAGATCAATTGTCTTTTATTTTTAAATAGCAATTTTATAATATAATAAAAAAATAATTTTTATTTTCTTTGCTACTACATATATACTTGTATATAGTATAATATTTATGGGCAGTACATTTTTTTAAAAGAGCGTATAAATGTACTTTGAAACCATATTGCTGCAATAGCTCTAAGTTTTCCTTACGGTGTTTATTTTGATTACGTTGATCATTTCGATTAGGTCGATAATTTTCTTGTTGACGGTGTTCTTCGATTTGCTGCTGCTGCTGCCCACCCAGTTGCTGCTGCTGCTGGCCACCCACTTGTGGCTGCTGCTGCCCACCCAGTTGCTGCTGCTGCTGCCCATCCACTTGCTGATGCTGCTGGTGCCTTCCCAGTTGTTGCTGATGCTGCTGGTGCCTTCGCAGATGTTGCTGCTGCTGGTCGTGCCCTCCCAGTTGTTGCTGCTGCTGCCCACCCAGTTGCTGCTGGTGCCTTCCCAACTGCTGCTGCTGCTGTAGTTCCTGTTCTCCAGGAGGGTTCTGCTGATCATTACCAGGAACTTGCTGGTTATCTGTAGAAAAACAAGAAATAAATTAATTAAAAATAATGAACAATTATTCTTTATTATAATGTTTAAACCCATTATTTTCTCATTACAAATTAAAAAAAAAAACAATTTCTGAAGGAGACGTCGGATACCGACAGTAGTTTCCTACTATACCACACATGTATTTTGTTATTTATTTACAAAGTAAATTGTTTAATGAGAAAATAATAGCTGTCCCCAACTTGTTTTACAGTAACCAAATTATATGTCCAAGCTGGTTTCATACGATTGTTTTGTTTTCGAGAAAACTTTGACAAACTTAGTATGTAAAGGTTAATCTCCACGTAGTTGGCCCTCATAGTGTGTCAAAGTTTTCTCGAAAATAAAACAATCATACGAACCCATGTTGGACATATATTTAGATTACTATAAAACGAAGCGGGGACAACTATTATTATTTCAAAAAAATGATTTCTCTTAAAATTATGAATGAAAACGCAATTAGGCAAGGACAGAGATATCCGGCGTCCCCTTAACGGGTTTTATTGAGTCGACAACCAAGAGATAAATTTTTAAATAATTGAAAATTAACAAATTTTTACTTACCATTAATAGCCATATTAGCTATTTCTTCTTCATTTTTCTCATCTCCCATAATAATATCATTGATATTTTGTATATCCCCAAACTGAAGGACATTTGGTTGCACAGGATTCATCTACTTATAAGAATTTTTATTTTTTTTTAAATATATTTATATCATAATCTCATTAAATAAATGTTTTTGTTCTACCGTTTCTTTTTTATTAAACTGCTGTCCTTTTTTTCTTGTTTAAGGCGTATTTTCTATTTTACTTTCAGAAAAAAATACTTCGCTAGCTATGACAGTTGTTCAAATTCGAAAAACGGACATAAACAAACGATGCACAATATGAAGACTCGTTCACGGTTCAAACCAGCGTTGGGCACGGTCGGATTTCAGATAGCAGAATCCCTAGATCCTAGTAATAAAATTTGACATAGTGGTCAGCTATTTTCAGATCGTTGGCGCGAAATGCCGCGGGGTGTTCTCAAACCCATCCGATTCGACTCTGCCAGATTAACTGCCAGAGTCGAATCGGATGGGTTTGAGAACACCCCGCGGCATTTCGCGCCAACGATCTGAACATAGCTGACCACTATGTCAAATTTTATTACTAGGATCTAGGGATTCTGCCATCTAAAATCCAACCGTGCCCAACGCTGGTTCAAACGTGTCTATGTTAGTTTTCTAGACTGCTGGATCACGAGACACGAAACAGAAACAGAAACAGTGACAGTCAATCAACGTCTTGCTTCGAGGTTTCGTACCATGGTGGAAAGAAAACAAGGTGTGATCCCTAAGAGCCTTCCCAACCTATTACATGGTGGAAAAAAAGAAAGGTGTGCTATCAAGGAGCCTTACGAACTACCACCATTTATAGCTCATTAAAAATACACGAGCTATAAATGGCGGACGCTAGGAAGGCTCTTAGCGAACACACCTCTCTTTTCTTTTCCACCATGAACCGATTAAGGTTCCGCCATTTATGGCTTTTGTATTTTTAATGAGCCGTTAATGACGAAGGTTGGGCAGGCATGTAGGGAGCAAACCTTGTCTTTTTTCTATCATGGTTCTTTTCATATTCCCACATTATCAAACATTCGAACAGATTTATTATTGCTACATTCTGATTGACCGGATAAGACCAAAATAAATTTTGCATCGCATGTTCGTTTATACACTATTTAACAGTTAATGAAAAATTAAATCTCAATTTTTAATAAATATACATATACTACATAAGGGTAGTACTATACATAACTATCAATTCGCTTCAAATCGAACATACCTTATCTTGTTAACGCTCGCATCTTAGTGGCTATTGGTGCGTTCCATTTGAATGGTGCTAATTAAGTGCGTGTAAATATCTATAAATGAAACCTAAGCTAAAGATGAACAAATAATATTGAAAACAAATAAATCTACAAATTTGACAGTTTTTGCTTTTCTGATTGCTTAAACACTAAATTTTAGTAAAATATTCATGTAGATATTCAGGCAGTTCCTACATTTTTATCATTATTAAGAAAACGGAATCTGAACCGAAACGACCTATTGAACCGAACGTACCATGTCTCTCTCTCAAACATTTATTTTTGTTTTAATTGTGTGTGCAATTAAGCGAAATATAATTAGATTTTATATTATTATTGAATACTGACTGTGAGCTGAGATACTATATTTCATATTGTATTATAAAGGTTTTTTTAATTATATATGTTATAACTGTATGCATGAGTAATGAGAAAAACTTTTTTGTATATTATTCAAAGTTTTTTTTTATTTATGCATTCTATAAGTCAAAGAAACACTTGTGACAGGTATTAAAAAAAGACGCTTCTTATTTGTTCATTTCAGCACATAAACTTTATTTATATAAATGTATGTTTGTACTGATTGTTATTAACCAAAAACACGTTATTTTGTTATTGCTCTTTATAAATCACATTTTGTTGTTATATTTAGATCGTGTATTTTTTTATTGCTTATTACAATATTATCAATTATTGATTACTTTTTTTAATCCATTAAATTGATATTTGAATCTTTTAAAATAAACACAATATCCAACTTCTACATAGATAGCAGGACTATCTGCAAATATTTCTTTGAGAGTACACGTATTCTGTAGAGAACTATGTGGATAGTTTTGCTTTCTATCTGGAAATGATCTTTCAAATTATGCAAAAACAAATTTTATTCTTAATAAATATAAGATTGAAAGTATCACACTTATTTTTATAAAATTTTTAATATTTTTTTTAAATTATATATATTTTTACAAATGTTTAAAATTTAAATATAATTTTTATTCTACTCTTTAGTTTGTTGCTTAATTTTCTTATTTCTAACGAGTATACACTTTTTATATACTACATTTACTACTTTATATTGGCATACATTTGGCGTTAATTAGTTATAAGGAGTTGGGTAAAGGAGTTAAGTTAAGGAGATCCCTATAATTCCTTCTTTTTCTGTATTATCATCTATAAATAAAAAAGGTGGCTATTAGAATACAGAAAAAATATATTAAAAAATAAAATAAATTGGTTATTAAATTCACCCTCAGTTAGACCTTGAATTCCCTTGTGTCCTGATATATATTTTTCATTACTAACGTTTTTTCCTTTCACGTAACCTGCAGACTGACACAATGAACTAATTCAAGTTTTATAGGGCTCATTGTATATCCTACTCATTGCGTGTCGTATTATGATCTGATTATGACCTGATGCTATTTAGATAATTTATTTACTTTTACAGTTGAAAATTTATGTGAGGACAAATTTATACAAAGATTAAAATTTACATATTTTACACTTATATGATGATATAATACTTACACGACAATGATAATAACAGCTAACATAAATAGCATACATTCAAAGTACAATTTAAGACAAAAATGTTTGGCTCTGGAAAAGGTCAGTTGGATCAGTTTCCAGGCTACGGGGAAGAACTGAAAATATACTCATGACAAATTCTGATTTAAAGTATAAGTCTATTAAAATCAATTTATGTCCAACTGCACTGAGCTGCATCAATTATATTGTATATCTTGTGTTATTTAGTTCATAATATTCATTTTTAAATCTATTTATATATTCTGAAAAGAAATTATATTTGTTATCATGTGAAATATATGTGGTCATAATACAAAAAATTCTATGTATTATGTTTTATAATATATTATGATAATGTGCTCACTTTTATTTAACTGCTTAAATTTATCTGTGTAAGTAATAAATCTTTGTAGAACAAAATTTAAACTTCTTTCAGTAAATTCTGCCTGAGAAAGAAAAGAACATACAAAGGAATAAACTCATAATACATTGATCATTACTAAACTGAAATGGGTACTTATCTTATTTTATGATTCTTCTGTTAGTTTATCAATTTTAATATACACTTTCAATTATAAAGACACTTCCAAGACATGAGGTGGTATATGATAACAGCTGACAGCTAGAAACATGCAGTCGTCTGCTTCGTTTGAATGTAGTAGTCTGGTCAATTGATATGTAGGTGCCATCATACCAATGGATGGGTAATTAATTGTGCGCACAACTTTAAAAATTATATGATCAAAATTATATGAATATGCCAATGTACCCAGATAAAAATAACTTGTATGTGCTCATATGATCATATATTTAGAGTCATGTATGATCATATATGAATTATGAGCACATAAGATCATAATTGATCATATATGAATTATGAGCACATAGGATCATAATTGATCATATATGACCATATATGATCATATGCGGTTTTTTGGCATAAAAATATTTATTCCAGTGGTTTTTTTATTATATGACTAAAAACTGCACTGAACGAATATAAAGTTACCATTTTTGGAAGTATCATCCGGATGATAACACTAAAACTAAGGGACTAAGCTATGATACTATGATTTTAAAACTATTTTCTGATAAACTATTTTCTATTTTCTATAACTATTTTCTGAGTATATGAGTATAGAAAATTAGGAACATTAAACAATGCAAAATCGAACCAAAAGCAAAGAAACAGTATAATTTGTTGTGATTTTTTTTATACATTCTTATTTATTCTAATTTTGGGCTTATTTTGTTAAAACTTTGTATATTTTCAACTTTGGAACTATATTATGGATTTGCAAAATAATATCGCAGAATATTGGATATTCTGATTATTAAAACGTACCTTTCTAAATGATACATGTATATATAGTTTATATATTGAGAAATAAAATAAAATTTGTATTATCAAAATTTCCATTATAATTGGGTTGTTACATGATTTTTGTATTTTTCATATATTTATTCTATTATTTCATGCTAAAATAATTTTATTTCGCCGTTTTTTTTTCAATCAATTTCATATCAGATCCGAATATTGCCAGGCGATGTATGAAAAACTACGAGTAACCGAGTAATATTGAATTAAAAATATTCATTGAAAATTAACAAATAATGGTTTTATTACGATATAATATTATAACAAGCCGCAATATAATAACCCTGTTGAAAATAACTGGATGGAAATCCATGTGAAAAATCCACGTGGATTTCCAGGTAGATATCCAAGTGGACTCACATGGATTCCATTTGGATTTATGTTGGGTTTAGTTCGAATCCACGTGGATTTCAGGCTTGTTTTTTAGCGAAATCCACGTGGATTTCAGGCTTGGTTTTAGCGAAATCCACCTTGATTACTGGATTGCTTTGGCAAAATCCACGTGGATTTCTGGTCGGTTTTTGCGAAATTCACGAGGATTTCCGGCTTATGTTTAGCGAAATCCACCTGGATTTCTGGATCGTTTTTGCGAAATCCACGTGGATTTCTGGTCTTTTTTGGCGAGATTCACATGGATTACAGACTTGGTTTTTGCGAAATCCACATGGATTACACCCTGCAGGAATTTTTCAGGGGGACTAAAAGAAAATTTTCTTCCAGATTTTTCGAAGTCGGGCCCACAACCTGATACCTATTAATGTTTGAAATGACATGTTCATATATTTTTATGTCAGTTTTTTGGACCTAATACTAATATTCAAAATTATTCTTGGTTAGCCTGAAATTTTACATATAATAAACATTTCCTGAATATTTTAGTTCGATTCATTAAAAACTGGTTTTGTAAAATTAGATGTATTGTAAAATTTCTTATGTACAAATCACTTTAATTAAATTTTGCAATGCTTTGCTTACAAAAAGAAGTCTAGTGAGGTCTTAAATATTTGTGCTAATTTTCAGGATTTAACATAGTTTTGACTCCTTGAGTGATAAGATAATATTTTATTTCGTATTTTTTTTAATCAATCTTCGATATTTTATTTAAATTTAGACTAGAATAATATAAAAGAAAACAGAAGAAACACTGAAATGTTAACAAATTTTGTAAAATTCTGGACTAAATTTTAAAAATCTTAAAATCTTGTCAAATTAAAACTTACATTTTATAGAAGAACAAATATATACAATATTTACGAAGCAGTGATTATGTACCTCAAAACTAATATCTATTTTATTTTCGGATTTAAAATGATTAGTCAATAAAGCATTGTTTTATAAGTTGACTGTGAAAATAAATAAGATTTTTACTTATTACACATCAATTTGCATGACATGAAATGAAAACTTTAGAGGAGCAGAATGACTCATATAATTATGTAATTTTACAAAATCGTTAAAATTAAAAAAAGCCTATGTGTGTATATGAGCTAAATTTGAGGTTCTGTAAAAATTTTAATTTTTTTTCATATTTATTTAAGGAGGAAATTCCATCAAATCAAAGGAGAAACAAAAAATACTACTTTTTCGTTTTAAAAGATATGATGTGCAAAGTAACAAAACAGTATTCATAAGGTAAAAACTTTATATTTCCTAACAAAATTAAATTTTCCAAAAAACAACAACGAATTATGGAGTTTTATATGGAGTACTTTTATACATAGTGTACAAAAATTAACGCTCGTTTACAACCCAACAAACTTTTATTTTAAAACATAATTTTTTTAGATGCTTTTTGGAATCCTTAGATAATTATTACAAGGCCTCCACCGTTTTTATTTTGAAAAAATACCTAATCAGTATAAATATTTTTTTCTGTATTTCCCTGTTTTCGATGGAATTTCTACTTTCAGTGATAATCTCCCAGTATTTGCTAAGATTTCACGTAAGTTTTTTTCTTAGTGAGTAAATGACAAATCTGCGTATCAATTTTGCCATAATTCAAAAATATAAATATAATAAATATAAAATATAAATATATAAAGATATAAATATAAATATATTTGCGTATAAAAATATGCTTAAATATTTTTTTACTTTACTTTACAAAATTCTAAAATATAAAATTATAATGTATTTTTAAGGTAATTAGGACAGTCGTGAAATAAAATAATAACCTGTTATTGCAAAATGCGTGAGCTCTGAGAAGTCCACATGTTGCCAAGAAAGCAGTCCACGCATCAACCAGCATTCGACTCGACCCGCACCGACGCCTGTACACGACGATGGCCATCTCGAACTGGTTGATGCCTGGATGGCTCTTTTAACAGCATGTGGACTTCCTAGAGGTCGTACACTTTAATGCAATTACAGGTTAGTCTTTGTATACGATTGTTATAATGAATGTTATTTAAAGGGAAACTTAAATAATGTTAAAGATAAAACTAAACGAATCACCATACAAAATACATTATTTTTTAGAATGTTTTAAAACTAAAATAAAGAAAATATACAAATGTTATAACACATAATATTAATAAAAATATGTTTTTTGATAATTTAACACACTTTTATACGCAAATATTTATATTTTCGAATTATAAATTTGGATTAATAGCAACATTGATACATAATTACTGCTGAAATTTATTTATATATATTTATTCTTTTATATAACGTGAGTTTAATTAATTCCCCAATACTTTAAAATTTTTTAATTTAGTCCAGAGTTTCTTAAAAAAATTTAACATTTCTGGGTGTTCTGTATATTTTTATTCTTCTGTAGCCTAACTTTAAAGGTACATAAAATGTCGAAGAATGATTAAAAAAACTTCGAAATAATATATTACCTTATTACTTAACTGGTAAAAAAATATGTTAATTTCTGAAAATTAGCATAAATGTTTAAGACGTTGCTGTTGTTTTTGTTATCAAAGCATTGCACAATTTTTTTAGTCAAAGTATAACACTTTCTGTGCGTGTATAAATTTAATTAGAGTAATTTTTATATTAATGGAGCTCACAATAAACTGAATTATAAAAATCAATGTTACCATCGACATTCAGTTATCATGCTTTGTTTTGTAACTTGGTTGCATTAAATCGATCTGAAACTTTCAGAGAATGTTTATAGTATGTATGTTCTCAGAGCTGATCAAGAAAATATTTAAATTATTACAAAATATTATGTTTGAAATTACATGTTCATGTATTTTTATGACGGTTATTTGGACCTAAAATTTAACATATGATAAACAATTTCTGCGTGGCAAATCTGTAGAACTTCCTGCGGGATGAAAACGCGCAAAACCTGCAGGATTTCCTCCAAGATATCCCGCAGGATTTCCTACAGGTTATTATCGTAAGGGTAGATTTCACAAAAATCGACCAGAAATCCCTGTGGATTTCGCCAAATCGATCATGAAATCCACGTGGATTTAGCAAAATACGAACGTAAATCCACGTAAATTTCGCAAAAAATGACCAGAAATCCACGTGGATTTCACCAAAACCATGCAGAAATCTATGTGGATTTCACTAAAAACAACCCTGTAATCCACGTGAATTTCACAAAAAACAACCAGAAATCCATGTGGATTTCTCCAAAACAATCCAGAAATCCAGGTGGATTTCGTGAAAAACAAGCCGGAAATCCACGTGGATTTCACAAAAAACGACCAGAATTCCACGTGGATTTCGCCAAAATGATCGTAAATTCCACGTGGATTTAGCAAAAATCGACCAGAAATCCACGTGGATTTCGCCAAAATGATCCTAAAATCCACGCGAATTTAGCAAAAAACGATCAGAAATCCACGTAGATTTCGCCAAAACGATCCAGAAATCCAGGTGGATTTCGTTAAAAACAAACCTGAGCCACGTGGATTTCGTTAAAAATATGCCTGAAATCTACGTGGATTTCGCTAAAAAACAAGCCTGAAATCCACGTGGATTTCGCTAAAAAACAAGCCCGAAATCCACGTGGATTCCAACTAAATCCAACATAAATCCAAATGGAATCCATGTGAGTCCACTTGGATATCTAGCTGGAAATCCACGTGGATTTTTCACATGGATTTCCATCCAGTTATAAACTGCCGAGTCTTTCCTCAGAGAAAAAAGTGAGAAGAACGATTTTCTTTATATTCGAGGAAGAAAGACTGCATGAATGAGTTCCCTAGTCAAAGTTTTGAAAAGGAACATAATGGTCTTTATCTATCCGTTTCAATCCATTAATCCGTTAAAATCTGGATTTTGAATCCGCATTTATTCGTTCTAATTATTTGTCAATCCGTTTCAATCCTGAACATATATTATGGCGATAATGGAAGTATAATTAAACATTTGCGACGTCAGTTTCAATCCATTTGCATCCGTTCCATTTCAAAATTTTAACTAGGGTTGAATTCATGATCTTTACTGGATAGTGCCTTCATTTTTGTTTACTATTTTTTTTCATATATCTTTTAGAGTACGGAGTTGACAGTTTGTGTACTAAGACTAATTAGGGGAATAGAAGACTGAATAGGATACTTCTGCATAATAGATAGGTAAGTATATACAAAATACGTAAGTATTTTATACAAAATAAGTACGTATTATAAGCACCATAGGTAAGTATATATTTTTATTTATAATTTTAGAACTAGTTTTAATTTTATAAGGAACTGCTTTCAGACCATGGTTGCTTTCAACTTTGGTTGTCCCAAAAAGGAACCTTTGGGCTCCTTAAACAGGAAGCTTTGAGCTCCTCAAACAGGAAGCTTTGAGCTCCTCAAATACGAAGATTTCAGCTCTTAAAACAGAAAGCTTTGAGCTCCTCAAACAGAAAGCTTTGGGATCCTCAAACAGGAAGCTTTGAGCTCCTCAAACAGGAAGCTTTGAGCTCCTCAAACAGGAAGCTTTGAACTCCTCAATCAGGAAGCTTTGAGCTCCTTAAACAGGAAGCTGTGAGCTCCTCAAACAGGAAGCTTTGAGCTCCTCAAACAGGAAGCTTTGAGCTCCTCAATCAGGAAGCTTTGAGCTCCTTAAATATAAACTTCATATAAGTCTAATATTAACTTTCGATATTCAGTGCAATGACTATGCAAATCGATAGATACGCTCTTTCAGATGAAGATAAACTTATAATTCTTAATGGATCAATTTTGAAAGATAGTCATGTTGATGAATTTCACAACATTTTACGTATTAATTCTTCGTTTGACCCACGTTCGACATTATTGCTTCAAAATGTTATGAGGGATCCGCAATCTACACGTGTTTCACCAGTGCTCCGAAATAATCAACATTTACAATTACTGCATAGCTGTGATGATTTATGCGCCGAGTGCATAAATGGTCATTGGATTTGTTGTTATTATGATACAGAAGCTATTTTTATTTATGACTCTATGAATAGTAAACGTTTGCATAATTGCAATAAAAAATTTTTACGGAAATTATTTCCATTTTTTAATGAAATTCCTATATATTATCCAACTGTGCAATATCAAAATAATGCTACTGATTGTGCAGTTTTTGCTATGGCATTTGCTACCTCTTTATTTTTAAAAAAAAATCCATCTAAAATTGTATATGATAGCAAAATGCTACGAAAGCATCTATATTGGATATTTGAATGTAATCAATTAATTCATTTTCCTACTATTCGTGATACTAATATTACCATGAATACTCAGTATTCTAAAATATTACAAAAACGCCGTAATGAAAACCAAGATTCTTTATTAAAAACAACTCCTAACACTAAAACGAATCAGTTAATTAGTGTTTTACAAAGCAATGATAATATATACAAAAGCAACTTGCAAAGAAAACAGCATATCTTACAAAATTCGCAAAATAATTATAACGAATTTCCGAATATTATTGGATTATCCAATAGAGATAACGTTTCTTGCTATGCTAACGCGACGTTACAAAGTTTAATGCATTGTAAATCTATCAGGCAAAAATTCTTCGAGAATCCAGAACTGAATGCTTTAAACGATGCAATGAACGAATACATGTTTAAAGGTAATATTAAAATCAAAGCGCTAAGAGAGTTTGCTCATAAGCAATATATTCCTAGACAATAGCAAGATGTTGCAGAATTTATTACGCACCTCTGCAGCAAATCTGAAAATTTAGGTTGCATTTTAGAACATGAACTAATTACGGTTATGCAATGTCCTGAATGCAGTGACACGAGTACTATACAACCTATTCGTAATTACATATTACTTCTTGCATTACCAAAAGTTACACATATTTGCAGCTTACAAGAAATTATTGATTATAACTTAGGGAGTTGGAGTAGTACTGATATTGTTTGTAAGAAAGGATGTCAAAGTAACAGACTTGAAAAAACTGAATTAAATATGAAAAATAAACTTTTAATACTGTAATTACAGTTATTTAAAGTTAATAACGATAACACAATTCTGAAAAATACTAATTTTCAAATAAAAAATGTAGAACACAAAAGCATTACAATACACAATAAGTGCTATAAAGTAATTAGTGTTATATTCCATCACGGTAATAGCATTGATTTGGGTCATTACACAAATATGCTACGTGAAAAGCATCGGTGGTTGCGAGTTGATGACTTGACTATTAACCAAAAACCCTGGCCTATGTATGTTAAAGATGCATACGTTTTTTTTTAGAAGAAATAGCGCACCAACAAAGTTATGCATTGCCAGTAAAACAAAAACTGCAAGAAAATAATTCAAATAAAGTTATAAATGTTATTTATACACAAAATGAAGTTATAACTGAAAATAAACAGAGAGCACAGACTGAAATAAAACTTCCTATGCCAAACTGTACCACTGTTAATGATCAACAATTGCCTAGATATCAGTTGAGTAATGTGGTTGCATCCAGTCGAACCAATTCGTCAGACTCGTATTTAAATCTTCCTTCTAGTCAAACCGTAAACGTTATATTACCTGCAGATCAGTTACAAACACAAGAGTTAAATATTGACGATGATCCCAAAATTCATAAAAACACCACGGATCCCGGTTTTATACAACCAGATGAAGCTAAAAAAAATAAAATTACAGCACAAAAGCGTAAACATTATTTAAAAGATATGGATGAAATATTGAAAAAGAAAAAATGATATTATCAATCTAATCAGGATAAGATAAAAATTCGACGTAAGTTGCGTTATCGATTGAATAATGCAAACTCTACGAATATTTGTTCACTGCCTAGTATGAAAACTGCGAATTCCGCAACTAGCAATAATTTGCAATTTACTCAGCAAAATGAAGCCGACAAAGATAAATCTGATTCAAAAAAGCGTAAGTATTATAAATTAAATGAAGATAAAACATTATATAAAAATCCATTGAACGATGAAATCAATAATGTTGAGATTTGCAAAAAACGAAAAAGAAATCATCAAATAAAAAGACAAAGAATAACTGAGCACCAGAAATATAAAAAAAAATATCATTTCCATAGAGAAAAAACAGTTACAAAAACTAAATTTACATTAGCTACAAAGATTAAAAAGAAGTATAGAGCTATTAGTATACAACAAAATACAATTAACTTATTAAAAACTAGAGAACAGTATATACAAAGTGTTATGGAAAAGTTAGACTTTCCATCATTGTCGGAACGTATAATTGAGGCTGAAAATCTTGTCACAACTTCTATTTAAATGCGCGAAACTTATACATCACAATTCAAAAGAATATTGCAAAATTGTAAAGATAAGATTGAAGTATCATTAACTCGTTTAGGTGCCGCACCTGTTGATGGCAATGAAGATTACGCTCTTACAACTTTATGTGGTTCATCAAAACATATTACGAGTGCTGAAGCATACTTTTCAAATACTGCATATAATTTTAAAAATCGTTTAGGCATCGAAGAATTTAAAAACAAAATTATTTTAAATGAAAAAGGACAATCAATTAACATTTTACCAGTAATTGATATATCGGAGAAAAAAAGCAAAATTTGGCAATGTAACGGTTATTGCAAAACAGTTGATCCTGATATATTAAACGAACTGAAAGACTTGTTTGAAGATATACTCTTATTTACTTTTAAAGATATATGTAAATTTCTTAAAAATATTGACTGTTGTTCAGCTCAATATCGTGATCACAATAAACGCGGGCATCCAGATAGTTGTTATGCTGAGCCATTGCTGTGTAAGTCTAAGTTTTTAAAACTTATTGTTTTGTCTATTCATTATCCTAAATTACGTACAATAAAACGAATAATATATAAATTAAAAAATATTTATACAAGCATACAAAATGTTGAAGAGGCATTTAACACTGGCAATATTTTAGAGTTAAAAAAGATATCATTGAATGCCGAAAGGCTAGCTATACCTTTCAAGTCCAACAACAACGAAATATGTTTATACGAACACGAAATAAGGAAAAAATATTACAATGGAATTAAAGAATATACAAAAATTGATATGGATCCACCTAAAATTCCTTGCATTTCTTGCGAAAGGCTATTCTGCGAGCGGAAAGTTGAACCTGTTGATAAATATGCAGATAAGATGAATTTTGTACAAGACTTACTAGAAGTGAATATTGATGAAAACAGAGATTACTGGAAAAAATTAAAGCAATTATACGATTCTCAAGATTTCAATAATGGTTTTATCTGTCAAAACTGTATAACGAAATTTAAAAAATATTCTCTGCCATCCACTTGTATTTTGAATAACCTTTTTGTTAAAGACATTCCGGATGAAATTAGAACATTAAATATGTATGAAAAAATGTTGATTCAACGTGCTAAAGCTTTTCAGACAATTGTGAAAATGGGTACGGTCATGAAAAAGAATTTACCACATCACGTTAAAATAGACAAAGTAAAAGGTAGAACTTTTCACTTACCTTTACCATTAGAAGAAACATTAAAAAAAATTTGTCCAGATACTGATCCGCTTAATACTAATCTTGAAATGTTTATTTTGATCCGAAGTCATCCAACAAAAGCAAAAATTATTTGGGAGGATTATGTTGATGTTAAAAAAATATGGTTTGCATTACGTTGGCTTAAATGTTGGAATCCCCTTTATGCAGAAATAGTTATTCCATCTTCTCCTGATAAATTATTAAGCACTCTTCACAATTTAGAGTTAGAATATGAAGATAATTGTGAAGTTATCAATAAAGATAAAGATGATGATGATGATGATGATAGTAAAGCTGTATCTGAAGATAATCCACATCCAGCAGCTTTATTAACACAAAAATCTCAATCGGATTCGTTTTACGATCAATATTCAATTTATCCATTACATGCACGAAAAATCAATGAAACTGATACAACATTATATCAAATGTTGCAAGTGTTTGCTTCTGGTTTAGATGATCGCGCTCAAGATTTAGATTTAAAATGTTTTCCTGATCTTTATCCTTTCGGAATGTATGGTCAGCATGAGCGCAGACCCGTTCAATTAAGAGATTATGATTATATAAAATGTAGGTTAATTTCTAAACATTCACAATTCAGACTGAATATACAATATCTTTTTTATTTATTGCATAATAACACTATTAGACAACTTAGTGCTGGAATTTTTCACAAGTTAAATGTTGTTAATCCACGTTACAAATATACGGCTAAGGAACTTATAGAACAATTAGAAAAAGATCAACTTGACTCGAATTTAGAAAGTATCTTTTCTCGTTTACGAGGTACTGCAGCATACTGGAAACAACCTAGAAATGATTTAAATTGCATGATGAATGAATATGGACCTGCAACTTTTTTTATTACCTTAAGTCCCGGGGAATGGATGTGGTCAGAAATGGCTGAATATATTCGCGAAGTTAATGATTGGGAAAATGACAAAAGATCTATTAGTGAATTGATTGCTGCTGATCCAGTTTCGGCGTCCAGATTTATTCATAATAGGTTTCAAGCAATGCTGAAGTATATTCTTTCTTCAGCTAATCCAATAGGGAAAGTAAGTCACTATTATTACGCTTGCGAATATCAAGGAAGAGGATTACCACATTACCACTGTTTATTTTGTATTGAAAACGCACCAATTTATGGCAAGGCATCTAATCAGGAAATACAACAGTATATTTTAAGCAATATTACATGTCGAATACCTGATAAACGCATTTCTCCCGAGCTCCACCGACGAGTCATGTCTTATCAACAGCATAAACATAATAGTTATTGTATGCGTAAGATAAAAACCAAAACAGGCTTTAAAAGCGCTTGTCGTTTTGGATTTCCTCGTCCAATAACACCTCAATTAATATTAAGATCTGTTTCAATAGCGATTGCAAATCGCAAACATTTAAAAAACAAAAGTAGGTTTTACGATTTACCACGTAAACAAGAAGAGCAATATATAAATGATTATATGCCCGCCCTTTTAGTTCTTTGGGAGGGAAATAATGATGCACAATTTATTTGTGAATCTTCTTATCTTTTAACTAAATATGTATCTAGTTATGGAACTAAAGGAGAAAAAAGTGTCGTGGATTTCACAGATATACAATCTAATAAATCGTTATGCAGTCGCCTTTGGTCTTTTTCTTTGCGTGCTTTAAATCACAGAGAGTGCGGAGCGATAGAGGCTGCTGACACACTTATAGGACATCCTCTTCATGCTACTGATCCTGATACTATTGTTAGGTGGTTAGATGTACGAGCTATACGAAGTAGAAAACTCAAACCCTTTACTGATATAAAAAAACTTAAACCAGATTCAACAGATATATTTTATGATTCTTTTATAGATACTCATTATCCTAATCGACCTAAGGAATTACAATCGATGTGTTTGTACGATTTTGCTAAATGGTTTGATATAATCAAAACGGAACCAAAATATAAGGCAGAATATTATTCAATGGGACCTGGCCTTTTTTGTAAAAAGAGAAAGAAACCCTATATAATAAATCATTGGAATTACAATCCCATGAACCAACCAGAACCATATTATCATGCTCTATTGTTATTATTTCAACCATGGAGAGACATAGATGAGTTAAAAGGTACGGAAGATACATATGCAAATGCATTTTCAATACAGCAATATAAATTAGCTGAGGCTATGAAGTATCATGATAAATGTAGAGCCATAATGGAAGCTATGGAGAAGATGAATGAAATAATTCAGAATCAATTATTACTTGAAAATGATAATAACAAGCAGGCTAATTCAAATAATTTACCAGAAGGCTGTGTTCCAATTGAAATAGAAAATGCTATGAAAGATTTTAAAGATATTGCAGAAAAAGTTGTCGTCAGTAAGAAGGATCTTCTTGATTCCATCACGAAGTTTAACGAAGATCAATCAAGAGTGTTTAAAAAAATAACATCTCTTTTGCAGTCTGATAACATTTTAAGAATGTTCGTAAGTGGACCAGGTGGTACGGGGAAAAGTTTCATAATTGAAACGTTGGTTGCATGGAACAAAATAATTCGTGAAAAAGAAACTGCTGTAACGGCTCCTACTGGAATAGCAGCATATAACATCCAAGGTCTCACTGTCCACAGATTATTACAGCTGCCAGTAGAGCATGGTTGCACGGCAAAATATAAGGAGCTATCTGCCGCAGCTTTAAAACAAATAAGACAGAGTTTGCAAAATGTTGACCTTATTATAATCGATGAAATTTCTATGATATCAAATATTATGTTAACTTATATTCATTTGCGTCTTACTGAAATATTTGACACATCTGATTGCGATGATGGATGGTTTGGTAAAAAAAATATTATTGTTTTTGGCGATTTACTTCAGCTTCCTCCTGTCAATGAAAAGTTTGCATTCATAGAATTAACAAAAGAACAAATTAGCAAATACATAGGAGCAATGAATACTTATAATTTATGGGATTTGTTTAGTTACGACGAATTAACTATTAACATGAGACAAAAAGATGATCCAGAGTACAATGACATTCTTTCCAGAATGCGTCTAGGTTTTGTAACGGATAAAGATATACATTTTCTGCAAAAAAGAAAGATAATATTTAAGAGTAAGAATTGCGCTGAAGTAATACAGGAATTATGTGAATATTTGGACAATTTACCTAGTGACACTGTTTGTTTGTTACCTACTAGAAACATGTGTGATGTTTTAAATACAGCTATGCTGCGTAGAATTGATTCAGAAGAAATAAGTCTTGTAGCTAATGATTCTTTTAAATGTGCAAAAAATTTAGAAAAGAAAGTTTTGAAAATGTTAAATGAAGATGATAATAATGCATGTGGAATTGAACGTGTTATAACGATAAAAATTAATTCACGAATTATGATAAGAAGAAATATTGATGTTTCTATTGGTTTAGTCAATGGAACTATCGGTAAAGTCATTTCAGTTGGTAAAGATAAAGACGGTGAAAGAACTAGTATACGAATTAAATTACAAAATGACGAAGAGTATGACATACCGCGACTTGAGTATAAGTTCATTATTATGGATAAAGTATACATAATACGACAACAATTTCCGATATGCAATAGTTACGGAATACGGAGGTCATTGATTATAATATAGGAAATTGGGAAACACTAGAAACATATTGTAGTGAACATTGTAAATGTAAAAAACAACAAAAAATTGATATTAACATCACAAACACAATTTTAGTAGTACAGTTACTGTTGTTTGAAAGTACCAAGTCGTTACTCTCAAAGATAACTAATTTTAGAATCAATGAAATACCAAAGACAACAATTGTTATTAAGAAAAAAAAGTTTAGAGTTATTAATGCTATATTACACCATGGAAGAACTATTTCTACCGGTCACTATACCAATATATTACGTCAGAATAATCAATGGATTAAAGTAAGTGATTTGTACTTAAAGAAAAAATCATGGCCTAGAGGTTCTAAAGACGCTTATATATTTTTCTTAGAAAGAATGTAAATTTCGTATTAACAAAATTAAAAATTTAATGTACGTTGTAAAAACTATGTCTAATAAAATATACTAAAATAATAACTATCAAAAAGAAAAACTCTTCGCAAATATGAATTCATTAATTACAACTTATTAAATTTAAAATAAAATATTTATTAAAAATGAAAATGATTTATTCGTTTCTTCATTTTATTTTTTGACTCTACAAAGGGAGTTTAGTTACATTTAAACCTTACTTTTTAAAACGTCGTCAAGCCTCTTTAAAAATACTTTTTAAAACTGATAAATCTTGGCTCGTATGTTTTATTATTACCAAAAAATTTATTTAATAATATGTACTACATTCAAAACTGAATTTTATTAATTAAATCTAACCAAGAAACGAGACAACTTGTCTTGGGAATTCTCAGTCTCTGGAATAGTTGTGAATCTATAAAAAATACCTTTTTAAAAAGTAAAATGTTGGCAAGTATAAGTATCATTATTATTCACAATATAAATTAAAAGAAATATGTTATTACCAAAATAAGACGTTCAATTATGAATTTCATGAATACGCTACAATTAAAATAGTAAATATAAACTAATATTCTATTTTTAAAATATTTCTATTTTTTCGAGAATAGTAAGAATAAATTTCCAGTCTCTGGAAAAGTTGTCAAATCTATAAAAAATACCTTTCTAAAAAGTAAAATCTTGGCAAGTATAAGTTTCGTTATTACCCACAATACAAATTAAAAGAAATGCGCTACAATTAAAATAGTAAACATAAACTAATATTCTATTTTTAAAATATTTCTATTTTTTCGAGAATAGTAAGAATAAATTTCCAGTCTCTGGAAAAGTTGTGAAATCTATAAAAAATTCCTTTCTAAAAAGTAAAATCTTGGCAAGTATAAGTTTCATTATTACCCACAATATAAATTAAAAGAAATATGTTATTACCAAAATAAGACGTTCAATTATGAATTTCATGAATACGCTACAATTAGAATAGTAAACTTAAACTAATATTCTATTTAAAAAATAATATAGTTTAAAATATTTCCATTTTTTACTAATTCTGATAATCTCAAATGAACGCTAAAGAAATTAATGAAATCGATTAATAAATTGGCAAGTATTGTATTTTTATTTGTATATCAATTTCCTTCTTTTATTAATTAGTATGAAGTATACAAATTATTTAAAAAATATTATAGTTTAAAATATTTATATTTTTTAATAATTCCGATAATCTGAAATAAACGCTAAAGAAATTAATTAAATCGATTAATAAATTGGCAAGTATTATATTTTTATCTGTAACTCAAACTCATTTTTTTATGAATTAGTATAAAGTATACAAATTAATAATACCTTTCAAATTTAATATTGTAAAACATTAAATTTGACATAAATACATGTTGATAAGAAATAGGTCAAAAAGTCGAACCTCAAACACTGATCTATAATACTCTCGCTACATTACACTCGCGTTACATGTAGTGCGCATATGGAAATTCATTTCTATTATAGGTAAGCTAACTGATACTTTTTAAAATCAAGCCAATATAATATTACGGACAAACAGTTTATACCTTATCCTGGCTCTGACTTGCTGCCATCGTTAATTGCTACGAACCTTAGGTAACTCCAGCACTGTTCGAGGTTATTTTTCCCAAACTCGAGCAATGTTCCAGGTTTAACTGTAGTTCAATATAAAATATAGTGCATTGACGGTCTCTTTAATTTCGACATATAACTATGAACATACTTGACGGACCCGTCGTCTCGCAGTATATCGGTGGACTACCTACCTTGTTTAAGATCAATTTTTGATCATAAACATCCAACGTGTATTACTCGATATTTTTATATTTCATTTATTTTATTCTTTTATAATAAAACATTACGTATTTTTGTACCCTTTTAAAAACTTATAATAATATCCAAAATTACAGCGCTGTTTGTGTTTTGTGACATAATAAACTACTTACTATTTCTTGCATATGATACTTTCTTTTAGCTTTTATCTCAAGAGTTCGTCATCATTATTAATATTGTCTTATTCATTAAATATATATCACATCACATATTGCATAAAACAATTGTATACATATATGTTTTCAGCATCTATGATTATGCTAATGCGCCGTTTCGAATACGCGTATAAATGAAACGGGTTAAACTGAAATTTTAGATTTATTCCAGCTCTAGGTAGAAGCGGTTTTGTCAAGATGACACAAGAATGGCACCACCTTGAAGTAATGTAAGCAAAAATTTTAAGGTGGGTTCCGCCAGAAAAGGAAAGGGAGGTAGGTTTTAGTGGGTAGGTTTGCGATGCAATGGCCGTGTAGTTTTCTCGGGTTTTTGTTTATGTTATTTTTCGTTCTATATTATACACGCGGTGGGTGCATCCCCAACCAACCCCGCACTATCCGGTTGTGCGGACCCAGTCGGGTGTGCCTAAGATGACTTTGCCCTAAAAAAAATCTATGATTTTGCTAACTTCTTTTACTTAGAAATATTACCTTCTATTCTACGAACACCGTAAACTTCGAGACGACGGGTCCGTCAAGTATGTTCATAGTTATATGTCGAAATTAAAGAGACCGTCAATGCACTATATTTTATATTGAACTACAGTTAAACCTGGAACATTGCTCGAGTTTGGGAAAAATAACCTCGAACAGTGCTGGAGTTACCTAAGGTTCGTAGCAATTAACGATGGCAGCAAGTCAGAGCCAGGATAAGGTATAAACTGTTTGTCCGTAATATTAGATTGGCTTGATTTCAAAAAGTATCAGTTAGCTTACCTATAATAGAAATGAATTTCCATATGCGCACTACATGTAACGCGAGTGTAATGTAGCGAGAGTATTATAGATCAGTGTTTGAGGTTCGACTTTTTGACCTATTTCTTATCAACATGTATTTATGTCAAATTTAATGTCTTACAATATTAAATTTGAAAGGTATTATTAATTTGTATACTTTATACTAATTCATAAAAAAATGAGTTTGAGTTACAGATAAAAATATAATACTTGCCAATTTATTAATCGATTTAATTAATTTCTTTAGCGTTTATTTCAGATTATCGGAATTATTATAAAATATAAATATTTTAAACTATAATATTTTTTAAATAATTTGTATACTTCATACTAATTAATAAAAGAAGGAAATTGATATACAAATAAAAATACAATACTTGCCAATTTATTAATCGATTTCATTAATTTCTTTAGCGTTCATTTGAGATTATCAGAATTAGTAAAAAATGGAAATATTTTAAACTATATTATTTTTTAAATAGAATATTAATTTAAGTTTACTATTTTAATTGTAGCGTATTCATGAAATTCATAATTGAACGTCTTATTTTGGTAATAACATATTTCTTTTAATTTATATTGTGGGTAATAATGAAACTTATACTTGCCAAGATTTTACTTTTTAGAAAGGAATTTTTTATAGATTTTATTACAACACAAAAAAAACGCTTTAAGTCGCTGAACTTTCGCTTGCTCGGGTACTGTGTAAAAAAAATTTTCCGACTTTTCCCGAACTAACTACTTAATTAATTTATTCTGTCGCTATTGCTCCTGATTTTCCTGTTTCACTAGCCCCCGTTGGTACGTCATTTGTAACGTGGTATTTGGTTACTATACTTTATTTATAACTTTTGCTCAGCACTTTACCGAATTTATCAATACTAATGGGCGCCAGGTAAAGCACGGCTAGCCCTGCACGAGTTCCTTTTCCCAGAGGAAGTTCCGTGAAGTGGAAAATCAGGAATATATACTCATATAATAATTACACAAATCTCACTCTTTAAGTACCTAGGCTTTATTATAAATCACAATATGTACGGTCGCCAAATTTACAAGTTTCGCACAATTTACCGGAGGCTAAACAATATGGCTACGCTAGCCCACGCACGCGTCTTCCGCGACGACCAAATCACCGCGTTTCTCAAATTTCCGAATATCGCGTAATATCCCCCTTTTCCCACACTAAAATTCGTAATCTTCAAACGGGCCCGGCGCGCACTGATTCTAAACGACGGTGTCACACCACCAACGAGTTTACTCCATAGTAAAAACTGATATCAACTGGCTATTAAAAAATGTAAACCTTTTGTTGCCATTTTAAGAGGATCGTCTTTTCATTTTGATAAAGCATCAACTACCTTATCCTGCTCGATGGTAACCGAAATTTTTTCTTTTCAATATTGAAATTTCCACAGTCCATTTCTATTGGCGATAGCTTACTTGTGTCTATGCAAATTGTCAAGATACTGGAGCTAAGAGTTTCAGTTCTTTGCAGAGCTAAAAAATAAATTCAGTAACTTAAAGAAACAATATTTTATTATCTATAAAAGAGTTATAATTAAAGGTATGTACTGGTAGCCCATGATCTTGAGATTTTCGTGCGATAAAATACTGTGAAACAGTTATGCAAGATAAAAAAAACCACCTCCTAAGCATCAGTGTCATAATAATCATAAAATATTCAAAAACCAAACAAAATTACCTCTCTGATCAAGTAAAAACTGTTTATCAGATTCATCTTCCATCTTGATCTGTGCATCTGCGCCCGCAATGTCAAATAATTTGTTTATGCTTCCTTCATATGCTTGTTCATTTTCTTTTTGAGTGTCTGATCTGCGTGAAGCATTTTTTTGTATTTTTCTCCATCTTTCATATTCAGCTTCTAGTTTAATAACATATTTTTTATCTTCTTGTGTAGGAATTCGAGCTTTTTTCCAAATAATGAGACACTCTTCAATAGTTAAGTTTGCACTTTCACGTAAAGACTTTGAAACTCTTCGTAGGTTATAGAATAAAACAGCTAGTACTTGTTTTATCGTTGGTAGAATATTAGTTGCAACTATTTGATTAGTGCAATATCCAATGTGATTGACTCTTTCACGTAAATTATAAGCCATTATTGAAAAACTAAATAAAATGTTTGATGGACACATATCTTGAAGATGAAAACTAGCGTATTGTATTGTCACATTATTTTGTATCAGCTGATCCGAGAATACTTTAAAGTCGTTTGTACTATATTAGCGCCTTCTATCGGAGTTTTCGAATAGTCAAAGAGCACGCAGCGTTGGCCATGAAGACTAGAGTAAAGGAGTGCGATCGAGATATAAATATCCCTAGATTTATAAGATTAAAATTTGTATAGATCGTTTGGTACTTTATACTGTAGAGTGCGTTGTCGTAGGTACTGATTGACTGAGATATTAGGCTACGATGATTTGTTTACTTTTTTGAATTCGCTAGTTATAAATAATACGAGTTAACTGCTTAATATTACTAACATAACAATAATTTTATAAATAAAGTTATTTTGGTGTGGGACGAAAATGTGCTGTTAAAACGTGTGAATTGGAAGTTATGCACACAAAAAAGCAAAGACGAAAGCTGGTGGACTGTGAAAAATGACAGATATGTAAAAAATTTATAATATTAATTTTTTCATAATGTTATAACGCTTATTTAGGTATTAACATATATCAAATATGCCTATTGAATCTATATGCACTTACAATAATATTTGACAAAAATGGTCAACGAAACATTTATAATAAACTGTTTTTAAACAAAAAACCAGTGCTAATATCGATACAGAGCTAAGTAAATTTATAATTTTTCATAATATACTATGCATTAATGTCCACATATTTCATTTTTGTTAAATTATATGATATTTTTTGCGTTTAATACTAGATATTTGTATTTTCGAACATAATTGTATCGGTAATTCATTAGTATATCTATATTTATAGGAAACCGGCGATTTCAGCTCTCCCTGCTGCTTGAAGTTCTACTTAGGCGTATTAAAAAATAGAATATTCCTTAAACATTACGTTCGTACTCCTTTACTCTAGTCTTCATAGTGTCGGCGTTGAAATATCACTCCACGTCACGAAGCCAACTTCAGAGCGAATAGAGCGAATATTTTTTTTTTTTTTTTTTAACGTCGCCATGTTTGTGCTCCCATGTGGTGCTAATCGACGACGGGGGTCTGCGGTGTGTTTGTAAACAAAGCACATGTAATTTTTACAGAGGTGCTTGTATCAATCGGCAGAGACAAGGATTCGAACCCGGGTCACCGGCGTGGGAATCCGACACTCTACCGACTGAGCCGCCGCAGGCCCCTAGAGCGAATATATTTGCGTGTTGACTAGGGATAGGCGATACCTAAAAAAATTACCGATACCAAAGTATTGATACCGGTATCGTTGAAAGATATAATTATTTTGTTATTATTAATGATTTCTTCGATTGACTGTAATCAAGTAATTTTTCCAAATAAAAATTAATTCTATTATGATTAAAAACAAATTATTAAAAATTAATTGTTAAAAATGTAAGTAACTATTATCAGATAAAAGTACAAAGAATTTAAAAGTGAGAAATACTTTTAATATACATTAAACATAATAAATATATTGAATTTATTCAACCAGAAAAAATAATAAACTTTTAATAATTTTTAGTGAATTCAAAAAAATACCTAGGAAATGAAATGTGACAATTTCTTTCTCGGTCTCTGAAAAATTATCATTATTTAGACATCAACCATTATAAAATGGATTTTCTTTGTTTTGAAATGAAGATACTCACCTAAAACAGAAAATAACTATACAAGTATACTTTTTATGTTAACCCTTAGCGGCCACACGGGGTAACTAGTTACCCCAGGCTCAGAAAAAGTGAAATTGGAGGTCTAAAACATTTAAAACATTTGACCGATAAAATGAACGATAAAACTCATTAGAAATATTGAAGAACTCTTCAACAAACATGAAACAATCGGTTACAAGTGTTAAAACACCCATATGTCTTGTACAACTAGGTTTTTCAGCGTGGGGTAATGAGTTACCCCATGTGACCGCTATGTGGCCTGGCTGAGGTGTGGCCGCTAAGGGTTAAAAAAATTGACGCAGTATCAGTAACATTGTAATAAACTCGTTGTTTGGCCTTTTTACCGTGATTTTCGAGTTTTTCGACGCTTTTGGTTTGTAACTAGTTTTCTCGATTGAACCGGCAAAAGCCAATAGCACTATTTGATTTAGAAGCTCAAAATACATGAAAATATATGTTATTAAAAAAAATTGTCTATTTTTCACTGATTATAAACGTTTAAAGTCACTTTTTTACGCGATTTTTTGCGATTTTTCGAGTTTATCGACGATTTTGGCTTATAACTTTTTTATTTCACTATCCTGGCAAAAACTAATAGCACCATTCGATTCAGCGGCTCAAAATACATGGGAAAATATACTTCTCAAGTTAACATTCCACAATTTTCACTGGGTTTCCAAAGGATAAACGTTTTGGCCCGTTTTTTACATGTAAAATCCATAAGAAACTTCGGGTGCTTTGAGGCACGGGAAAAGTCGAGGCTATGGGTTTAAAACCTATGCGCGCATGGTTTTTTAAGTCTCTAGAAGCAATTTTTGCCCGGCCCGAGTGAAAATAAAAATAAAAAAAAATAACGTCCGGACTAGTGCATAGTGGCTCAGTGGATTAGGGCTCAGACTTCCACGCTGGTGATCTGGGTTCAAATCTCGGTGAATACCCCCACACTTTTTTAGGAAGAAAACTTGTTGAGCGCATTAACTGAGGGTCTCCATTAAAAGAAAACATAAAGAGGAAGGTATGGAGAGGTTATGCTAAGCGGAGAACCTCACAGGTGAGGCGATGGTCGGGGCATTCACCCCTCCTCTTTAAAGGTAAGCATAAATAATCTACAATATTATTCTTTCAGGTCTATACATGTATGCTAGGCGATCGAGTACAATCTTCACATCACTAGTTCTTGTCTCTGCAGCTCGTTCTATTGGATTCTCAAAAATCTCGTTAGGTCTCTCTCAGAAGCGGTGAGTTTGTGGCGGTACGAGTGGCCTGACGCTATCTCAGCAAGTCTAGACAGGTCCGCGCACGCGTCAGCGCTCGCCGACATCTTGCATCTTCATAACCTTACTGACGGCAGACAACTGCGGATATCCGTCGGTGAGGTAGATTCCCCCATACTTACATATATAAACACTAGGCTGGTGCTTATTTCCCAAATTGCTTGAATACCGGCTCCCGCCCCGAAAATCTATTGTTTCTACCCAAAAACTATAATTGCAACCAAGAAACCCGAAAAAAAATGTTTAAAACCCGTTTCACTTTCCAAAAAACGCTTTTTTCACTTTTTTTTCAAATTTTTCATACCTTTCCGCTCTACTTTTTCTATTAATTTTTTTAGGGACCTCTAATATACTTAGATGATTTATGTGAGTAAAAAGGGTGTCTTTAACAGTGATATTGAAGCAAATAAAATCTTTTTAACCACGACTTAGTACTTTATTTCATTAAAAAACTCACAAAACCTACTTTTTTTCGCGGTTTTTTAGTTTACAGACGGGTTCTTATCATTAGAGGCTCAAATAAGTTTTACTATAAAATAGTAGAATTATAAACCTTTAATCTCTGTTTTTTTAAATTTTCAAAGTGGTTTCAGTTACCGAGATATGATCATTCAAAATTGGTAAGAAAATGAAAAAATCAAAGAATTTTTATATTGTGAAGTTAGCTGCTCGCCACGAAAATCGCTTCAGGCCTCTGAAGTTGCCGATAAAAACCCACGATAAAATCCTTGATGTCCAACGCAGACTATTTTGTTTCCTTGATTAATAAAATTCCTTACTATAAGGCCCGTTACACGCAAAAAGGAACAGCTAAAAGGGACAGTTACCGGAACAGATACAAGAAGATAACATTGGTTAGTATATCTATATATGTAAGGAACAGCGTGTTGTTCTTTGTATCTACGAGAAACAGCGCCCTGTTCCTTGTATCTGTAGCTGTTCCTCACATATATAGATACACTAACCAATGTTATCTTCTTGTATCTGTTCCTTTTCGCTGTTCCTTTTTGCGTGTAACGGGCCTAATGCTTTGGTTTCAAAGTATCGATTGGAGACTAAGTGACAATTAATAAAATTCCTTGCATTTAATACTTTGAGGTTAGCGTCAAAGCTTTGATTCTAGACTAATAGATAATTAGTAATTGTAGTTTATAGATGGAATACATGTATAATACATGTGTATTTCTGCTGTGACTGTAATCAGTCTGCGAAAAACATTCAGTGAAAAATATTATTACTAAGAATTTTGGAGCACTATATTATTGAGGCAAGTAAAACAATATATGTGTAAAAAATAAGTTATTTAGAAAAAAATTGTTGTTTAAATCCTTGGGATACGATGTTTAGGTTAGATTAACCTATATTAATAAAGTATAAATAACAATAATAGCGAGTAATTAAAGTAATTTGTTTACATTCAAAATTATTATTGAAAAAAATAAATTTATTTAAATTGCAAAAACATTGCAGCACTCTTAAAATAGATTAAGTGTACGTCAGAAGTTCTTAGTTTAAAGACTACACAAATATAGGTAAAATAATAACTTGAATAACATTATACTCATAGGTCATAGTTAATCGCATAATACGCAGAAAGTCTTGTACTTTTTATAAAAATTTAATTCCCGCTTAAAAAAGTTTAAATTTGATGCTTAGTACTAGAAACATCTCGACAATTGAAAAGTTTTGCAGATATTGAAAAATTATTTCAAAACAGTTTTAACTTAACTGTCTCTATTAACATTGACCAGTCCAGGCCTATGGGAATTTGTGCGTTCATCGAATTATATTGCTAATATCAATTGTTACTATTAGATTCTCTGTACCAATTTTACGGTACCAATTTCTACCATGGTGTAAATTTATGGAAAATTCTTTTCAAACGGTAAAAGTTCTTTTACTAGAAAATAATTTTTTTAATACAAAAAATACATTAATTTGCTAATTTTAAGAAACATTTATTAATTTTAATAACCATGGTACAAACGTAAGCAAACTGATAGCATTTGGTTAGCAAAAATTGATAAAATGAAGTTAATTATGTATTATTTAATGACCAAGTAGATCAGCAGAATATTATTCGACATAAATAATCTACTGTGAATGAAAAATAATATTTTTATAGTCATTGAAATTTGTATACATATCCAGAGTAAAAGGAATTTTAAGGTTAAATCTTCGTGTAACTATAGAGTGGTGTGATTGGCATTGTTACGATAGACATCTAAAATGTTGTGAAAAATCTTACTATATTATGTGACGTGTATTTCACGTCCCAATGTTATTAAAACACGGGCAGTCAATCGCGACCGAGTCACCCGTCACCAGAGCCGAGCATTTTTGAGTAAATGGTTATTGTTATTAATGGGAGGAATTGTTATTTATTTGTTGAGGGAATGAGGATAAGGAGTCGCGACCGAGGAAAGCCGCAAACCGGCACACACACGTACACACCCATACCAGCGGCACCAGCTGCTCGGAGCGAGCAACGACGACGAGCCTCTACACACACATGCACAGCACCAACACCACTGCACACTGTACGCGCGACCCTCTGTCTCTCGCTTGCTCTTTCTTCCTCGCCTCTCGAGGATGATGAGCCACTGCACGCGCCCACACATACACACACGCGCGCGCGACCGCCCTCTCTCCCGATGCACGCAGACGCGGGAGGAGAGAGGATTCACAGCTGCAGCGGCGGCTTCCTCGAGGCACACCATCTCGGCTGTAGCCACGAGAGAGAGAGAGAGAGAGAGAGAGACAGAGAGAGAGAGAGATTTATTTAGATTTATTTGTTTATTTCCACCCTGGGACTGAAATTGTCCCATAGGGCATAAGGAACAATATGTACATTAGGAATATACAATATGTAGTAATATAATAATATAATATGTAACGTGATCGGTACGCTCGCAATAATAGTGTTTAACAATAGTATGTACAGGTTCGAACAATATTCGCTGTAAAAAATAAAATATAAATAAAAAATATAAATATAATAAGACATAAAGTAATCTGATCTGAACGGCTCTTTGGCCGCAAAATATGACGCAATAACAATATGAAAATATAGAGATATGCAAGTAAAATTAAGGCTAGAATTAAAATTAAAATTAAAGCAGTAATATGTACGTAGCATTAAAGCTACTAGGAACCTTTTGTATTTAGAATTTTTGAGTTTACTTGTGTGCGAGATCAGACTGAACATCACAACTGTTGAGGTAACTTAGTAATAAGGATTTGATGGTTTGGAGAGAGGTAGTTTTGGGAGGCAGGGAGGTAATGTGTTCTGGTAGGCTGTTCCAAAAATATGAGGCGGCTATTACGAAGGAATTGGCATATAAGGAAGTTTTGAAGTTACGGATGAGGAGGGGTTCAGTGCGGAGTCGAGCTGATCTACGCACATCACTATCTGCCGTGAGTATGAAGTTAGACTTCAAATAATCTGGACAACCAGTCTTAAGTACAGTAAACGTCAGCGCACCCATGAAGTACTCTCTTCGGGCCTTCACCGTGAGCCACCCTAGCTGTTTGCGATAGGGGGTAACATGAGCCATCCAGGGAATGGTACCAAAAACAAAGCGGGTGCATGCATTCTGCGCCCGCTGAAGCTTCAGGTTCTGTTCACCAGTTAGGTCATGGTAGACAAGGCAGGCATAATCAAAGTGAGGGAGGATAAGTGAGTGCACAAGTGATTTACGGACACCAAATGAAAGAGCACGTTGATGAGGGCGTAGCTGTCTGAGGGTGCGAAACACTTGCTGACAGATGTGTGACTGTAACCTTAGGTAAGAGTTCTAAATCGATCAATGAGATGTTTAATGTGCTACCAAAGAGCATTGCTTTGGTTTTGGACAGATTTAGAGTGAGTCCATTGCAAGAGGCCCATTTGGCAATCGCAGCACAATCCTCAGATACCTTGTTAATGGTGTCAATGAGATCATGGCGTTTGCAGCTTCTGTAAATTTGAGTGTCATCAGCGTAGATCATATGTCTGGTGAATTTCAGTACAATGGGGAGATCATTGATCACTGAGGAACGCCAGCCCAAGTATCAATCCAGTCCGATATGCGGCCACCTTAATCAATAACAGCCTGGCATCTATCAGCAAGGTAAGAAATGAACCACTGTATGGAGTGATCACTGATTCTAAATGATCGAAGTTTATGAATTAATATGTGATGGGGAATCGTATCAAACGCCTTGGAAAAATCAGTGAAACCAGAGCTATCCATTTCGAATCTTATGTCATCAAGAACGCCGAGCAGAGCAGTTTGAGTACTGTGACCTGCTCTAAAGCCAGCTTGCCGTGGGATGAAAAGGTTGTGTTTCTCAATGTGACACAGAAGTTGCTTTGATGGAATCTTCTCTAACAACTTAGAGCACTCAGACAACCAAGCAATGGGTCGTAGCTCAGATATGTCGGATGGAGCTGGTACTTTGGGAATAGGAGTAATAAGAGTCTGTTTCCAAAGCGCTGGATAAGATGCATTGGTGACTGATAAATTGAAAATTGTGGTGAGTGTTTCGAGAATGGTGGGACATGATAGTGAAAGGTGTTTAATAGTGATTGCATCAAGCCCGTAAGTCTTGGACTTGGCTGAGGCAAGTGCTTCAGAGATATCACTGGGGGTGATGTTAGAGAAAGTTAGTAAATGTATATGAGACGGAGCTGAGGGGAGGGGTGGTAGTAGAAGTGCAGGAGATGATCTAGATGCGTTGGCGACGGATGCAAAATGATTATTGATATCATTGTGTGAAAAGAGCGAAAAAGGCGAGGTTGATCGAGAGGATGTTATGCCTAGCCTGTTGAGAGAACTCCATAGACGATTTGAGCGTTGTGCTCTGGCTATTTCATTAGCATAATAAGTGTTTTTTGAATTTCGAAGCATTTGTAGGACCCTTGCATGCAGAGCTCGATATTCAGTAAGTTGCTGTCCCCTGTCACGTGCTCTCTTATAAGCTCTATCGCGTTCTTTCATGGCGAAGCGGATGTCAGATGAGACCCATGGTTTTCGGCGATTACATATATTAACGGAACGAAAAGGTGTAAATTTATTAAGGGAGCAAGTGACAGCATTGTTAAATCGAGTGATTAATTGATTAATATTATTGTGTTGTTTACCATCATTCAAATTATTGGATAAATCAGCGAGATACTGAGCTCTGTTGAGACCACGGAGATCACGAGTTTTAATTTGACGAGAAATATTGCGCATAATACTAAAAGGTATAGTCAATTCTATACTGTCGTGCCCATAGGTAAATGGAGCATCTGATTTGCTATATCTTATAACCGCTGAAGGCGAATGTACAATAAATAGGTCGAGCCATGTGTGAGATTGAAGACGTAGTGCGTTGATCGTATGGTGAGTTGGCCCAGAAGGAACAAGGTACAGAGCATTCGATCGAATGATGTCATACATGTATTTGGCTTCCTATGACGCAGTAGATAACATGTTCACATTGAAATCACCCGTGATAACTATACTGTCGTAACGTGTGAAAAAAGCTGAGAGTTTGTGAAAAAATTCGTGCGGCATTGCTGTTTTTGGTGGCCTATAAACTACTGAAAATAAGAGTGATTTGCAATCATGGGTGATTTCCATTATAATATACTCAGGGACGCTGTCATCACGGACATCGGACGTCGCAAGAGTCTTAAACTTAAAGTTATTGTTAATGTATATAGCGATTCCTCCACCTGCACGTCTTACGCGGTCGTGCCGAATCAGGACATACCCGTCAATGGCCACAGATAAGTCTTTGTCCTCACTAGACAGTTTTGATTCTGTGATGCCTACTATATGTTTGGGGTGAAGGTCAAGATATGCTTCTACTTACTCGAAATGGGTTGTAAGACCATTGACGTTAGCATGCATGATTTCGACACAACCGAGGAGGACAGGGGGTGGGGAGTGTACCGTATTCGTATTAACCGATCTTAATTCTAAGAATTGTCGCTCGCGTTGGCATCTGTCGGAAAATGCGGTGAGACCGCACTAGCACCTGACAGATCAGACATCTCAATAAGATCGCCGGACAAATTATTTGAGACCTGAGGGGCCCGTTTGCTAGCTTCTATTATCGGCTGGCAAGCTAGTAAGTCATAATCACTATTGATCGGAATAAGAGGAGATGCATTATCTTTGCACATGTGTACCACCAAGTTGATAACTCTGGGTCGTTTGTACCCTAGTTTACTAGATTGCGATCTGGCTTTTAATAAAAGATTATATACATGCCTAGGGTATAAAGTTCGCAGAAATATCAACGAGGTGGAATCGTGACCGAACACCATTGCTGCTGTGAATGATTTTAAATTAAGCCGCGTGAAAACTGCGTGGTCACGAATATGAGCAGATTTAAATTTCACTACTACGCTGCGAAAATTTCTGGAACGTGATGATAATGAATTACCATTATGCGGGTGCGTATTGGACTCTTGAGACCGAAAAACATGAGCTGGTTGTTGTCTGGTGTCCGATAATGTGGCCGAAGTCCGCGGAAAATCCTCCGCTGACAAAATATCCCCAACAAGATTGGGCAAATTCAAGGCTTCCAGAACCTTTATGGCAATCTGGTGCGGGATCAGCAAAATGTCAAGTGGGATACCGGAGATTATAAGTTCCGCAGAATCAAAAATAGCTGCAGGCGCTGGGGTTGCAGTGGTATTACCCAGTGAAGATCTGTTGGCAAGTGTTTCAACTTTCTGGTTCAACTTTTGGAGTTGTGCATTTTGCGACTCAGCTGTTTGGACACATTTTTGTATCTGTGATTGATGGTCTTCGAGTCTTGTGTTAATAGCAGTCAAGTCATGTAGCCTTTCTTCAATTAGGTTTTCTTGTCTCGTGCAAAATTGTTCAAACTGTTTTTGTTGCATTTCTTTTAATGCATTAAATTCTGCAGAAATCAGTTGCGTCTGCTGCAGCATAAGTTGTTTCATCATATTTAGCATATCATCAGCATTCTCGGATTTTTCGATTTGTTTGTCACTCGATGCAGTCGCTTTAGAATAAGCCGGTAATCCAAGCGCAGGCAAATTCGTGGAAGAGCTAGCGGCAGTCGACTGTTGCTGTAGTAACAGTGGGGGAACATACTGTTCTCCATTTGGTATTGCGAACGGCGTGGAGCGAGAGAGAGATGGAGATAGAGACGGAGATAGATATGAAGACGTGCCTGCGGCAGCCGTAGTGTTGTCGAGTCCAGCTGCGGTGGAGAGGGGAGAGGCGTTGGTGAGTGCGCCTGCTAGTGTGTAGGTAGGATAGGCATGAGAGCCGCCGGCCGCGTAGCTGTGTGTTGTTATTGTTGTGTCTGTATGCTCTACTGAGGAGACACCGGCTGCTATATTACCAGCTGATAGCGACAAATGATGCTGCATAGAGCGATGCGGATTCGCATTGTTATTAGCCAAGAGCGAATCCAAAAGTGCCGGGGCGTTTGTGCACTTGTTTAGGCGGAGATTTCTGAGGTCGTCCGTACCGTCAGAATTAGTAGCAGATAGTTTGCTTGGCGAAAGAGAAGTGTCTGCTATACGCTTTCGGCTATCAGCACAACACGTCAGAGAGCCATCTCCGTTAAACCACACTTCGCGTACATAGTTTCTGTGATAAAGAACTGCACATTTGTTGCACTGGGATGCTTCCAGATCGCCACGAGTTACGTAGGAAGAGCAGAAACCACATTTTTGAAGCCGAGCAGACATGTTAGAGACCGGTTGAAAACAAAACGAGACGTAAGGCGCAGCAGTCAAATGTATTTGAAGACCAGTCCTTGCGCGTGCGCAGAAAAGTACAGAGGCAAGACGACAAACAGCCATAGACAAACCTCAAATTTCTTGTGTTAAAGAATGGATAATCTTTGAGTATGACAAAGATATTGATGCCTTCGAACACACGAAATGAAAGCCAGCAAAGTGAGCATTCACGTGACCGATTTATGTGTTTATGCCGTGTTTGAAATAAAACTTAATACAGTTTAAAGACGGAGCACTATTAGAAGCGTCTTCTCAACTCAAAAGAGAGAGAGAGATACCGACACGGCTGTCGACAGAATGGGTAGAGCTAGCAACCGCCGCGCCGCGAGCCGCTGCCAACTGTGATGATCCGGCAGCGACAATACCGAAAGCGCCCGATATAGATATACACACCGGGTTGCCCGCGCGTGTATATTTAGCAATTCATATTGCCCGCGCTTTGGGGGCAGGGCGGCAATCGCGGAGCGGACCAATGGTAATTAGCGATTCAAATTGCCGCAGACTTGGCCTTGATTTTCGCATTTAGGGAAAATCAAGGCCAATCACCATGAAGAAACGGGCGGAAGCAACAAGTGTGTGGGCTGAAAGTGGTCGAGAAGAAGAGCGAAAGTTTTGGAAGAGATTTCCGCCCTCTGCGATTTTGAGCATTGCCTGCCCGCCCGTCAGCGAATATAGACGCACGTTGAAAAATTGCCTGCCCGTCCGTGACCGAGTATAGAAGCAGCGTCAGAACACTTTATTATTGAAATCGGCAGACATTGTTAGCGGTATTCTTATCCGAAGGACAGATAGCGACCAGAGTGTGAGGAGCACCGTTAGGCGTCTAGGATTAGCGACGGTGAGTGGACTGTAATTGTGGAGCTTCCCTCGGCACTTATAGGTAAAAATTTACTGAACAACTATCGTACATTGCCGCCATGTGCTCGGGGTTAAAAGAATAAACTCATGGTGGTGTGACACCGTTATATAGGATCAGTGCGCGTCGGGCCAGCAGTAAAATTACGAATATTAGTGTGGGTAAAATTACGCGATTCGGGAAATCTCGGGAAACGTGGTAATTTGGTCGTCGCGGGAGACGCCTGCGAGGCTAGCGTAGCCATATTTGTATAGCGACCGATTAATTGTGCGAAAATTGTAAATGTGGCGACCGTGCGTATTATAAGTGTAATAAAGCTTAGGTACTTAAAGAGCAAGATTGTGTGCATTTATTATATAATCAGTGACTCCTGATTTTCCACTTCACGGAACTTCCTCTGGGAAAGGGCTCGTGCAGAGTTAGCCGCGCTTTACCTGGCGCCCATTAATATAGAGAAATTCAGTAAAGTATCGAGCAAAAGTCTAATAAATAAGCCCTCGTACGAAAAACTACGTTACAATTATCAAGATCAAGAAATATGTAATCTCGACAGTTTTGACTTAACTATTTATATTTGTAATTTTCTTATTTATCACTCTATATAATGTATTCAATTAGGGTATATTTCTCGATTTTGTAAAGTAAAACCAACAGTTCAATTGTTAGCGACGTTTCGATGATTCTTCACCATCTTCATCAGGCTATACCTTTATTCATAATAATATTTACAATTGGAATGTGTTATGTTATCACAGTTTACCTTCCATTTACTTTTTCTCTCATATACCAAGATTGTCAGCTCGATTTTAAATACTATACACAAATAATTACTTAACGGACCATACATATTAATTACATAAATTAATTTACACACTAAAAGTCTAATCTTACAAATTTGCTTTCAAACTTAACGGCTGAACGGCTTCTATTTTTGAATATTATATACACACACGCACACACATATACACATACATATACATGTATATACATCCACATATACACATATACATAAATATAGATATACATACACATATACATAAATATAGATATACATACACATATACATATACATATACACATATATACATATACATATACATACATATATACCATACATATATCTTGTAATACTGATTGACAGAAATTAAATTTTCCCGCCAATCATTGTTTCTTATGGAGTGTGCGTACTAGTATACATAAGTAATGTGACTAGAATTTACCGTAATTATATGAGATCTTTTGAAATGAAAACTAACCTACAACTAATCCTTTTTGGTTTTCAATTTATAAATAATACTATTATAATGTAGACTAAGATTGTTAGTATCTTCTTTGATATTTATAGGTTTATCTTGCATTTTGATATGTACCATCTCAGAAACAAGTCTTTTCCTCCAATTACTCTCTTTGTCTAAAATATCAACCTTATCAAAGTCAAATTTATGGTTATGTTGCTTCATATGTTCATTGATAATAAATTGTTTGTCTGTTTTTTTGGTGTTATTTGAGTGTTCTTTAATTCTCGTTTGTAATTGTCTTTTTGTCTCACCTACATATGTCGCATCACAATCATTACAATTAATTTGATACACTACATTCGTGTTTTCCATCCTGTCATGTTTATCTTTACCTCTTTTGATAATACCATTTAAATTATTCTTTATGTTAGGAACAGTAAGAACGTATTGATTTTTTAACGTGTTCTTAATTTTATTATAAAAACCAGGTACATGTGGAATATTAATAAGAGGAAGCCTGTAATTTATATCATTGTAATGATTGTTATTTAGATTAGACTCTTTATCACATTGTTTATATTTAATACTTCTCAGTCGTTTCTTAACATTTATATCTATAAATCTACTAGGATATTCATTATCCATTAAAAATTGTTTAACTATTCTGAGATTATCATCATGAAATTTCTTATTTGCTAAGACTATGGCTTTGTCGACTAAAGTAAAGATCATTGCTCTTTTTTGTTCAATAGGATGACTAGATTTATAATGTAAAAACCTTCCTGAAAACGTCTCTTTACGATACCAATTAGTGACTAATTTATTATTATGTCTAATTAACATTATTTCCAGAAAATTGATACAATTTCCACTTTCAATTTCATATGTAAATTGTAATCTAGGATGGTATGAGTTAAAGGTTTTAACCATATTTTGAACTTTATTTACTGGAATACAAGTGATTACATCATCAACGTATCTGAAGTAAAAAAGAGGTGCAAATCCTAACATGTGCAAACATGTTTCTTCTAAGTCTGACATAACTATATCAGCTAAACATGGACTAATTGGATTACCCATGGGAGATCCAAAAATTTGTTTATAATATTTAGTGTCAAATTGAAAGAAAGTATTATCTAACACAAACATTATAATTTTAATCAAATCATCTAACGGTATGTTATATTTTTTCCTTATGTGATGATATCTCTTTTATATTGCTTTTACAACAAGTTCCCTGGGTACAATCGGAAATAGTGATGTAACATCTAACGATATCAGAACATGATCTTCCGGAATATTACAATTTTTTAGTTTATCTATTAATTCCTGGCTATTTTTATATAAGATGCTGGTTTTGGTATGCTGCTATTAATAATGTCGACTAAAATTTTTGATATATCATATGTAGGACTACCTATACATGACACAATAGGTCTCATGGGTGTGTCATTCTTATGTATTTTAGGAAGTCCATACATTTTAGGTAATAATGTATCTGTTTGTGTGAGTTGATTATTGTGATATTTCCTGTCTAAATATTCTAATTCATTCCAGCGTTTCATAATTTTTTGCGTATCCTTTTGTAGTTTGGATAAAGGATTTTTCTTTATATAGTTTTTATCAGACAGTAATTTATTCATTTTATCATTGTAAATTGCTCTATCTATAGCTACTGTTACATTACCTTTATCCGCCATTGTAAAAAATATATTGTCATTCTGTTTTAAGAAATGTTTAGTTTTATTTAATTTTTGTGCAAAAAGTCTGTCTTCGTAACTTATATGGTTCTTTTTTCTTAAATGTATATCTATGCTTTCTATCACATTCTTTCTTATTATATTCCCCATTAACCAGATGTATTGCAAATTGTTAGCAATTTGACATACACGTTTTGCTATCGATTTCCGTAAGTTTGACGTAAAACTGCGTCCGTATATGCTGTAAATTTTGTATCAAGTATTGAAGTAAATTATGAGGGCAAAGTGAAGGCAAAATTACAGCAACTATTGCTCATGATGTGCAGGCGTATCATAGGCAACATTGACATCATATTGTCGTCACATTTCTCGATTTTTGTGTTACACAAATTTCCAACAATATGCTGTTATTAATTTCTTCCCTTTCTCTCTTGCACTGTCGCATATATGAGTAATTTTATTGATTATTACGTGAATAATATTGAAAATAAAATAATATAATATATTAATAATATTGAAAACAAGTTCAAAGCAAATTGATGTACAAAACTTGTAGCAACAGTTACACATCAAATGTAAGTAAATCTGCGTCCGTATATGGTAGCAATTTGGTGGCTAGCATGTGCAGACAATTTTACGGCACATTCACATCAATCCTTGATATTCGTCATTTCTTGAGCGTAAGTTGGAAGCAAATTGTTAACAAACATTGCACAGCAACTATTGCCGCGATTTTGCCGCGGCAAGCCTGGTTAATGGGGTTATTTCGTTCATCTGGAAATTTATTACAACCAAGTAACTGTTCAATATTTTTAATAATTTCAACTATATTTTGTGTATCTAAAATATTATTGTTACTAAATTTTGGACCCATAGATACTGTTTCTATTACTTCAATTGGAATTGTATCATTTGTCATGTTAAAAAACCATTTATCATTATTTATATTATTATTTGATTGTAAAATATTTCTACCTTTAACATATAAAAAAAATACAATACATTTAACATATAAAAAAATACAAAAATATCATATGTAAGATTAATAAAAACAAAATATAGTTGAAATTATTAAAAATATTGAACAGTTAATTGTTTGTAATAAATTTCCACTATTATTATTCACTAATTGGTATCGTAAAGACACGTTTTCAGGAAGGTTTTTACATTATAAATCTAGTCATCCTATTGAACAAAAAAGAGCAATTTGGTCGAAAATATAGTTCGTAATTGTTACATATATGAGGTAATATGGCCTTCTTTGTTTATTTGCCATTACAAGTGAGTTACTTTTATGCAGATTCTTATATGGTTTCTTATGGACGTGTATAAGATCCAACGCGGTTCGTATGTAGTGGACATGTAGTCGTTGCTTTAATAGGTTTTTTTTTTTTTTTTTTTTTTTTTTTTTTTTTTTTTTTTTTTAGGAAGGTTAAGGAGTGGTGTGAAGGATATGTGGAGTTATAGGTTAAACATGCTCTTGTTAAATTCCTGTTGTTACATTGATAGCCTTATTTTCACTAAGGGAGTGATTATGTAACTTAATATAACCATTCTTTTACGTTTAATTCAACTCCGTTACTACATTACACATAGATTGGCTATAAATTCGAAATTATAGTCTAATTGGGTACGTCAGACAGAGAGAGAAAGAAAAAATTATTTTGAATTGTGATGCCTGTGAAGTAGAAGTAGAAATGAGTGTAAGTAAATTTTAATAAACTTAAATATGTTTGTTAATAAAGAATACTCGAGGTTGGATGACAATTTTAATAATCTTGGCTTTACCCTATGTTAGTGTTTATATAATTTTTGTTTACTAGGTTGCTCGAAATGTTGCTTGTGAAGTTAGGGTAATCCCCCTTGTTTTTATATGTGTACCTTATGTGCCGTTATGTGTAATTATTTAGTGCGTAATTTTTGAGGACATAAGTGCTTAGAGATCGTTGTTGGAATGTGTGTAAAAGAGGTTAGCTAAGTTACAAGTAATTTCCAAATTTCCGATGTTTTAGACAGGTCTTAATATATATATTTTAAGAAACTTGGTGTCACCTCTTCATTAGAGCTAGTTTCTTGGTCGTAGTTCTGTCTGTTTTCTTCGTCCTTGAATCTGCTTACGGTGAAAACTTCGGGGGTGTTTCTTGCGTGGCTTGTGCTCCTCCTCTTTTTACGTTTAGGGAAAGCATTCGTAGAGCTCGTGGTTTAATGGCTTCCTTCGTCTTCCTGTGCCCCTGCTACTATTTTGGGCTGCATGAACGTGGGGCGAGACGACCCCATGAGAGATCCGAAGGGTAGATATGCTCTTTGCTTCTGATGTTCTCCTGATACTTTTAGTACCGATCAGCAGCTGGCAAGAGCCTCCCTCCTTTTTGCATACGTAATGCTCAAAAAATGAATTTTGATTGTTTTTTTTTGTTTTTTTTTTGTTTGTTGATTTTTTTTTGTTTTGGTGTTAGTTTATTAGTGTGTGACTCTTTTTGTTTCGAGATTAAGTGTTCGTGTAGTGTGATGATATTTACTTATTTATTATTTATTCATAGATACATATAGTGCGTCGCTAAATATTCGATGAAAATGTAGTGCGATGCTGCATAGTGGCATTGTGTGCTAGAATTCAAAGAAACATCACCCCAGCTTCCGCTGGGCCATCGCATAATGGACATAAATTTATTTGCAATTCTCGTTGGTGTTGAGCATTGGTGCATTCGATAGCTGTAGTGAAGATGTCACGACCTCTGTGCCTAAAAAATTTCATCACGCACTCTGAACATCCTCTCCAGACAGGAAGTTCATCTCTACATATTTCGCATACGCCGTATGTGGCTTTGTTGGCGAAGCCCTCGCCTCCGAATTGCTGTGATTGCAAGAGGTGACCTTAGGTGACTCCCCTACTCTCGTTCTCGGCTTCTCTGAGTTCTGCTGCATATATGGCATTCGTACTCTTCTACCTTGCTCTCGTAGTTGAGCCAGGCGGTACTGGCGCAAGATATCCTCCGGAATGTCGTGTTCAAAAGGTTCCTCGTAGATGTGGTCGTCTTCTTCGTCTGAGTTGTAGGTCGTCTCGCTGAAGTCTGGATGCTGGTTGAGGTCATTTGCGCTTCTAAGTATCCTGCGGCTAAGTTGGATTGCTTCGAGAGCCGATGCCGCTGCCTCCCTGATAAAAACGCTGCAGTAATAAGCGATATACGCTATGAAACTGATTTGTCCTCGCCGGGACAATTCCCGGCCTTCCCGTTGTGCGGCAAGTATGGCCATCGCTTCCCTGATAAACTTATTTAGCGGCATTATAGCTTAACTTCCAATAGTATGTCGTCGAGGAGTGGTTGCTGCCGATGTTGAGGCTGTGAGGGTCTGCGGTCGAATGCTCTGCCGTGTGCCTCTGCTGCGTCGCTGGAAATATTTTCGGTTTTCTTTGAGGTAAGGGGAAGTGGAAGGTAAGGGAAGGTAGTAGCTTAAGTGTTTTTTTTTGTTTTCTCTCCGCTCCTCTCGTGGCGCCTTGGTGGTTCCGCTGGTCAAAATTCTTATTATTTTAGCGTTCTTGTTTCATATGTGAATAAATCTTTATCGATTATAACAATGTTTGGTCTTTTAGCTTGTAACACTATTTATTAAAAGGCGAAAGAGTAATAACGATTATATGATTAAGGTAATTTATAACAATTGCTAATAGTACATACTATTAGTGAGGTAGAAGGTTTATTTATAACAATTACTCGTTCGCATTGCACATTTGTTTCACAAGGTTTGTGTATTATTTTCCGGTATATCTACATAATCGTGTACTTTTTTCGACGGGAAGTGCTTCGGAGACGCGTATAAAGGAAAACCGGTGAAGCTTAATCTTATATTTTTATCTAAAAGCGTCATTGGTATGTACGTATTGTTAGTATCAACTATTTGCACCTGTCGCTTGGTACAGTACAGTAATGTTGTAGTAGAAAGTATTAATATTATGATTATTATTGTAATCATGGAACCTACGTATAATGTGATTTGCACATAGTTTTCTAAATGCTGGCGGAAGTAAATCGGATTATGTGGTACATTATGTGTTATATGTGTTTGACTAGAGCCGTTATTCTGATGGTTTTTCTCGGCTTGCAATATCGTATTAATTTTGTGTATAGATAATTGTAATGGTGGGATTATTGGTGAGAGATTCTTTACGAACCCTTTGGCTCCTAAATAATATTCGTTTTGAACGTTAGTTGTACATGTGGGTGGTAACTCAATTATTCCTGATCCATTAAACGGTGCATAAACAATTGAGTTTTCACATTTGCCGAAAATCGTGTTATTGTTGTTTGTTGAGAAGAGCCAAGTGGATGGGTTATTTGTTTTTATGATATAATTTTGTTTTTCTAGTGTTAAACCGATATCGCAGCCTTGCAACGCTTTGTATGTAGATGTTTTCAATAAAGTGTATTCACACGTCGCTTGTGTGATGAACTCTATATCATTCGTGCATAAATATTTATCGTTTAATTCTTTGCAATTTTGAAGTTTCGATTCGCTCATATAAAAATGCGTGTTATTGTTACCGGATGTCGCAATATAATCGCTTCGCGTATTAATATATGCAGCTACGTGTGGGTGCGTAGCTGACTTCTGAAATGCTGGAAAACGTATAAGCTTGTACGAGGAGTAAGTTTCGGAGTCGATTAGCGGGAGAATGATTTCGATTACAATTACGCCGTTCATTGATACAATGTAAAAGTCGGATACTTCGGCTAAAGTAGCTGAATTTAATTTTTGTATATCCAAAGGTAATCTCAAACCAGATTTTTCGACGATATCGTTAAGCACCCGCTTTATCACGCTGGTTCGCAATATATATTTTTTGTGATTCAAGATTTCATTTATCTGTTTGTAAATATTGGTTAATTGCATGGAAATTCTCTTAATAAGGCTTAAGGCTATTTTTGTAGCTGAGATTTTATCTTCTTTTATTCTTCTCTTTGAGAATGATCTTTATTTGAAATTGATAATAAAGTTTTCTCTAAATTAAATTGTTCTACGGATAATTGTGTAAGAAATGTGGAAATATCGTTACGAATAAAACAAGCGTTTGATTCGTGGCATTTAATTTCGTCAAAGTTTTGTTGTCGTAAACTGTCCAAGGCTTGAAAAACTTTACTATAATCTGCGTGTATGAGGCTTTGTTTGCCGTTGAATTCGTATTGCGAATTTTGAGAGTTATGCCATTCGTATGTGACAGCGAGAGAATCTGTTAGTTCTGCTAAAATGCTAGCTTTCTGCATGTTTTCGATGATGAGGTAAGATGTGCTCACTGCGTGTATATCGAAGTTCCTCATGTCGTGCATAACGGACGTGACGTTGCCCGATGCTTCATATACCATTTCTTTTTTCGGTGGATTTCCTCCACGTCGATGGAAGTTATGATATGCCAATTTTCTCTTGTTATACTAATGTCTTTGACTGTGGCGTATGCAATTCCTGGATTTCCGCGGATGCTTCGAAATTTTGCTTCTTTGCCTGTTGTAGACGCTAATTGCAGCAATGCAAGTATTACTGACATAAGTAGCGCGCCCATGATACCTTAAAATTAAACGATACAATGAGATATTATGTTAAATTATATAATTTAGTTACACTAGAAGTGCTGTTACTACGTTTGACAAAATTCGGTATATACGGAATTGTTTATAACTAGACTACGTGCTGTTATTATATGTTAATTCTAGTAGCATCTTTTATAATTATTCCTCTCCCTTTTCTAATGTTTTCAAGTAATTATGGATTACTTCGTCCATAGAATTCAGTTGTTCATAGTGCATTTCTTTTGTGATGGTCTGTATTAATTCATTAACTTCTTGTGACGAGCTAAGCGAAAAGTCCACGCTGTTTTCCGAATTATTTTCCGAATCGCCCGTATTCTTTTTCGGGGCTGTTTGGTTACTTAAGTTTTTTAATAGTGAATTTCGGCTCGCCGCAAGAAGTTGATTATTTATTCTTTCTACAATTGAACTTTCTGCTAAGTTAATAAAAGTGGGTAGTGCTATGCGGGTCATCATTGCTGAGTTTTCCAACATTATTTTAATGCCACCGGTGCTAGTCCCAATTTGCGTAATATTTCTAACTTTGTGAACAATTTCGTTTTTGCACATACTACAACACAATTTTGAAGCGATTCCTATTATGGGATTACTAGTTCTGGTTATTACTACCGAATAAAAATTGCGCATACATGGACTAAGATGTTGGCGGTAACATACTTCGCAAATGTCGTATAGAGCGCATTGGTAATGCAATCTTTCAACGTTACGAATAATCTCCATTTCGCTCGATTTTGGTTTTAATTTGCTCTAGAATATCGCAATGTTACATAAAAAAAGAATATCGATTATTGGTAATGCTGAAGGTTTTGCTTAACTCTTTGATTGATTGAGTTAATTATTTCGGAGTGACAATAAGTTAAATGTAGTCGATGTGTGCTAAGGGTGCCTTTAAAATGGCCGGGCCAAATTCAGCATAAGCTTTTATGCAGATTTCACAATTTTTACTCGCCACTGGGAACAGAAGTCGTTTTTTATAGGTTTTACAATTAGTCGGAAATACGTATTGAGGCTGGATAAGCATGTGAAAGTTGTAATAAAATTTTAATAAACTAAATGGATCGTGAACATAAGTGTCAAAGCATTTTTTGCAAAATATCGAAGTGTTCTTTTGGTCGACGTAAACGAGACTATATTTAGGAAAGCGGCTATAACATAAACGGTCGCCTAGCTGCAATATAGCAAACTCCCTTAGCCCGTCAGCGACTGCCATGGACTCTAAAAAAAATGATTTAATGCGTGTTAAAAAAAAATTACATTAAAATATAACGGAATTTTCAAATATTTTTTTTTTTATAACTTGGAGGATTTTCGTTGCGGAGTGGGATTCATTGTACGGGAATTGATTTTTATGGACGCGTGTGATGTCTTGAATTATGGAGCGGCGTGAAAGATTCTGTAAGTCCAATAGATGAACATGAATTTGCTCGGCATGAGTGCGCGCGTGATGTAGGTCGTGATAAACTTCAGGTTTGCAAATGTATCTCTTAATTTCGGGGTGCAATCCGCGTAAATAGGTGTAAATTGCGAGTTTTTCTCTTTGACCGGCGTTCATATTTATTTCAGTGATTTCTATTTGAGCTAATTTCCCGATATTGTTAAATTCGTGTAACAATCTAGTTACTCTATCACTATATTCGTACACCTTTTCCTCCTTTTTCTGAGCAACCCACAATAATCTCTGTCTGACCTTTAGCAAATCATTAAGTAGAATGCGTTTTTGTTGATTATTCATATTTCTGGCCGGCGCCCAAGGTAAGCGACTTTCTGCAAAGGGTGGAGCGTGTTAATCTCAATCTAATTATCGTCCCTAAATCTCTTCTTTCTAGGCGGAAGCGACGGTATGCGGGGTTCCTCTAAAACAGGATAAAGGCGGTTCTCGACTAACTGTAGATTTATCGCCCCGTTTCCTTCGTTTACGTAGTGACATTCGACGTCGAACGTCTTTCGCTCTTGGCTCTTGTTGGGGCTGTCCGAGCTCGGCGCTGTAGGTACTTGTTGCGCAGGTGGTTGCGGCGGTGACGGCGGCACGGGGGGCGCGGGCAAAGTACCTCGCGTTTGACTCCGCTCGACGTCCTTATTGTTTTCGCTTTTTGGCGATCTAGCTAAAAGTAGAAGTAAATGTGTAAGTGAACTCCATAACGCTCCAAACAGCATAATAGAAAACCCATACAGTGAATGTAATGCATACCCGTGTATGATGGTATCAAGGACAAATTTAATTAATCTAAAAATCATTAATATCGTAATAAGAGCTACGCTTGCTGACCCGAAGGTTATGAACTTTCCCCAAATTTTATTCCAAGCGGAATCGGCGATTTGCGATAATGCGTTCTCGTCGAGTAAACGCGCAATCGATACGTCCCCCGAGGTTTTCCCTTTTCCGGCGAAACCTAATGCTAATTGATTCAAAACTGCAGTTCGCTCGTTAGGAAACGTTATGAAAGTTTTTAATTTTTCCATGTCTCCGTACGTGTAAATGCCACTATTAGCTAAATCTAAAGGGCCTTTATATTTCCAAGATTGTTTTGTTTGTGGTCTCAATATTTGCGGCGCGTCTTGAGTCGTGATTTTGGGTAGAGCTTTGTACCATTGACTTCCAAAAACATACATAACCGGAATAACTGTATCGCAGATCGTACGCGTTCCGTACTCGCGCAAAATATGCGTACGAGGGGATAGAAGGAAGGGGAACAAAAATTATGAATTTCGAAAATTGATCTTGCATGCTAAGTATGTATTCATTACCCATTTTAGTTTTAGGCAATGGTCCGACTATATCAAGAGCTACTTTAGCAAACGGTATTGCTGGATAATCAGTAATAATTAACTTTTGCTTGGTTTTGACTCTAACTAATTTTTTTAATTGACATTGCTTGCATTTTTGAATGAGTTGTTGTACTTCCTGCTTAAGATTTTCCCAATTATATTTATGTCTAATCATATTGTAGGTTTTATTGACGCCCTTATGTCCACCAATCGTAGAACAATGCATTTCTTCGATAATTTTTGCACGTGCAGACAAGGGAGGGTGTTGTATATGGCCAAGACATATAATGACTTTGATGTTTGTTGAATATAATTCTCTTTTAATACTGTTTAATATTAAATTGAATTCAACGTTTTCAATATTTTTACTTTTTGCTACGCTAAAAGTATTAATATCCTTTTCAATTAAGATGAAACTCAATTTATTAAGTAAAATTTGCAAAATATTCGTGATATTTATTAAACTTTCTCGTTGTTCGCTTCTAAGTGGCATTACTATAGCTTCAGTGGCCGTGTCATGTGTCACCGGCCTCTCTTCGTCACACATTTTACGACCTCCGGCTGTTCTCTTGCGTGGTGCGAGGGCTTGGATGGCTACCGCGTACCGTGTGCTTGGCTGTTTGCCTGCACGTAAGCGGGTCATCATGCCAGATGGATCGGCGGCGTTTGGTCTTGCCTGCCTTTCCGATGCTTGATTATTCATTTCTGTGTCTAGCTCACTCTGGTTATTAGCTTGCTCATGCTCACTTGCTAACAAATTGCTATTTGTGGTATCGTTAATGATTAATATTTGTGATTTTACTGAATTTCGTGAAAGTGCATCGGCATTAGTATTTATTATGCCAGGTTTATATTTAATTTCGAAGTTGTAATCTGCCAATTTTAATCTCCATCTAGTTACTCTAAAGTTTGGATCTTTGTGCGAATTTAGTCAGACTATTATAATGATCTATGGTCTGTAACAAGAGTGAATTTTCTGCCATATAAGTATGGTCTGAATTGAGTTATACAAAATACTATAGCTAAAGCTTCTTTCGCAAAAGTGCAATAATTTACTTCAGCTGGGGTGAGGCCTCGTGACACGAAAGCTATGGGGAGTTCTTGTTCGAGTTCTTGCGAAATCACTCCACCGATAGCGTACCCGCTGGCATCGGTCGGAACAGTAAATTCTTTATCAAAATTAGGATGTATTAAGATTGGCGGTTCACATAATCGATCTCTCAAATTTTCGAAAGCTTCTTCAGAATTTTTCTCCCAGATAAATGGTTGATTTTTCTTTAGTAGAAGATTCAAGGGTCTGGCTATTTTTGCAAAACCAGGTATAAAACGTCTATAGTAATTGGCGAGTCCCAGGAATTGTTTAATATTTTTTGCTGTTTTGGGTACTGGGAATTTTTTTACTGCTTCTATTTTTTTTGGATCGGGCTTTAAGCCATTACTGCTTATGATATGCCCAAGATAATTAATTTCTTTCTTTAAAAATTCGCATTTGTCAGGTTGCAATGTCAGGTTAGCTTTTATTAATCTTTTTAATAGCTCAGCTACTATTTCCCAATGTTCTTCGATGGTTTCAGAAAAATACAAATATCATCAAAAAATGCTACTACACCTTTCATGTCTGCGATTAGCGCCGTGATAAGAGCGAGGAAAACTGATGCACTTGTTTTTAGTTCAAACGGGCTCCTGCGGAAATGAAAAGCGCCTAAATTACAATGAAAGGCTGTTTTGTGTCTATCTTCTTTTTTATAAAAATTTGATGGTAACCGGAAGCTAAATAGAATACCGAAAAATATTTTGTACGCCCCAATTTGTCTAAAATATCAGTTATATTGGGTACCGGATGATTGTAATCAGGTATAATTGCATTAAGCTTTCTGAAATCCACCACCATTCTATAACGTTTATTGACTTTAGAATCGGGCTTTTTATCAACGCAAAATACTGGTGCTGAGAAAGAGCTGATTGAGGGCTCGATTATATCGTTGTCTAGTAATTCTTGTACTTGCTCATTTATTTCCTCACTTAATTCAGGAGGGTGGCGGAATTGTTTGATACGAATGGGTACATTACTATTAAGGGGGATTTCGTGCTCAAGCACAGTTGTTGCCGGCAACTTATCTCCAGTTAGATAAAATCTATCTGCATATTGGTCTATTAACCGCTCTACCGAAGCTCTCTGTTTGCCGGTCAGATGGTCGAGGCGCAAGAGTGCTTTTACCTTGTGTGCTCTGCTGTCGTTACTCTTCGCATTCTTATCGGAAATGGTCATTATCTTACTTTTCTTAATTTCATTTGCATTTTTTATGATTTTCTTTCCTTTTATGTGACTTTTGGCTGCGTTAATTGTATTGCTTAAAAGCAAAAATGAGTAATCGCAGCTGTTATTTTTAGACCTTGCGTGTACTGTATACATAACTAGTTTTTTCAGCTGCATAATTAATTTGTGGATTTCATTAACTTTCTCATATTTTAGCATATTTAGTATCACTAGTATATGCTTACAAATGATTTGAATATTCTCGAATTGTTCTGGTAATAATTTGTTTATTTGTTGACTTTCTTCAATAACTTTCAATAAGTAATTCAATTTTTCTTCAATTTTTCGTCGTATCTTTGATTCATTACTGCTAATTCTCCTAGTAATTCGTGAAAACGTTTTGCGGACCCGTATGTATGATCAAAATACATTATAATCTCCTGCATATTAAGAAAAATTCTTTGTTGTGCACTTTTTAATGCTTGTCCGGACAAGTGCATTTTTATCAATCTTGCTAAATCGGGCTCGTTACACGGTGGTATCATACTTCGCGCTTCTCTACATCAGTCCAAAAAAATTCTAAGTGGGATATTATAGCCGTTAAATTTTGGAATCATTTCGACTGCGTCTTTAATTGATAGATTGCGAACCGGGGTGAGAGTGTTGTTTTGAAAAGTTTGTAAAGTGCTGTACGTTTGTCTACGATAATTATTTGTTTGGTTTGTATGATACGGTGTGCTGTGTATATTTGGAGTAGCAAAAAGTGGAGATGTTTTTGTAACGTCAATTTTTTGGGTGTGGTCATTATTTTGTAGTAGAAATTTAGAATCTGTTTTGGGTGGGTTTGTCGTATTTGTTGAGTTAATAATAGATTGATAGGCAGTTACTTCCGTCATTTCGGCGTTTTTATTTAAAAGCGTGTGTATTTCGTGGTCAAATTTCTTAATTGATTTATTATCTCTAATAGTTTCTATAATTTCTTTGCAACTAATATTGTAGTGAATTAAGTCTAGAAGTATGTCTATCATTAATTCATCCTGACACGCGTCGTGCACGTTTGATATGTCAATGATATCTTGTAAAAATTCGAAAATTTTACTTACGTCGTCCGCGCGTTCCGAAATCTGTTCGCTCGCGATTTGATATCGTTGTTGTAACAATGCTAATAATTCTCCTAAATTTGTTTCGCGATTGCCCGCTGCAAAATTTGGGTCAGTTGCCGTTACATATTTTTTTATAATGTCGGTGGCCTCTTCATTTCTTAATTTCTTTTCCAATTCTACGTTGGCCATGTTTGAATTTCGAAAAAAGATTTGCTATCCGCGCTAATTGCTATTAGAATATCCCGGAGAGTGGGCCCCCAATTGTTACGTCGTGCGTAAGCAATAAATGGCGCGAAGTTAATATGAAATTAAATCGCGTTCGCCTCTGGTATTTGGTCAATACTTTCGTAATTTACCTGGGAGTCGAGGCTTTAGCAAAAGCAGGATAGCGAAGATGATATTCAATATGATAGTAGTGAAAATAGGAAGTGCGAGTTTACAATAGGATTACAAAGGCTTAGCAAGGTATTTTGCTTACGTTGTATGCATGTGTAGGCCTTATTTCCCCGTAGTCGGGCCGGTTGAGCTGCGTTGCGCTGCGGGCGGTGTCGTACTCGAGATGATGGCGGGAGATATGAATAGGACCGCAGGTCCAGCAAATAAATAAGCGCGAGCAAATAAGTTTAAGAGCAAATTTATTATATTAGAAGTACAAATGGTTTTCTCCCGTTAACTAACTTCACGAGTAATAAGCCTTTCAAATTAAATAATATCACAATTAACGAATGGAAAGAAACAGCTGATTTTAAAATTCGACTTGAACCAAAAGATGCAGCCTATTTTTATGGCAAATTTAGTACACCGAAGGAAACTCCGAATTGGCATGGATTCATGAACAATTATTATTGCTTTAATGATGACTTCAAAATAACACGAGTAATTGCTTTACTATTCATCAAAGCTCCCGCGAGTGATCACAATACCATATTAACAGCTTTAATTGACGCTAGACTAAGAGCGAATAAAAATAATCAGAAGCACCGTTTAGTAACGTTTGACTTGCCACTTTATATGAAAGCCTGTGAAATTTTAGCGTCCATAGACCCTGAAAACGACCCTTATAATCTGCGATCAGTAATCCCTCGTTTAGGAGGATTCCATTTCCTCGTCATTCCTAGGATCTATTAGGCATATTATGATGGGCAGCGGTCTAAAGGAGGCATTTTGCACTATATACGCTGACTTGTCAGCAGACAAATGTTTAACTGGTCATGCTTATTCGAGATGTATTCGAGGTCATTTGATAGTGCAAACAGCCCTAGCTACAATTATTTTTAAAAAAATTGAATTGCAAGATGATGAAAACCCGTATTTTAAGGGAATTCTTGAAAAAATTAAAAAAGGAAATATTGACGAATCTTTAAATGATCCTTTAGTAAATAACGTAATTTCAAAATTTTTATCAGTTACTGAAAAATTGGAAAATAATGGTCCAACTAGTCAACTATGGATACAATATTTCAAATTAATTCAATTAGTTCAAGACACAAGGATATCTATAGGTGCAGTTGTTTCAATTCTACATGAAAAATTAGGCATGAAAAAGCTATCGGCAAGATGGGTTCCGCGTTTGCTCTCAGCTGAGAATAAACGCAATAGAGTGGTCGCCTCTGAGGCTCTTTTGGCGCGCATAAGTCGGAATCCTGAGGAATTTTTTCGTCGATTTGTGACTGTGGATGAAACATGGATACACCACTACACTCCTGAGACAAAGGAACAATCCAAACAGTGGATTTCCACAGGCGAACCAGCTCCAAAGAAGGCAAAGACCGTAAAGTCAGCTGGTAAGGTTATGGCTACAGTTTTTTGGGATGCACGTGGAATTATACTTATTGACTACTTGGAAAAGGGTAAAACAATTACTAGTGAGTATTATGCATCATTATTAGAGCAGCTGAAAGAAGAAATTAAAAAAAAACGACCACATTTGGCGAGAAAAAAAATTCTCTTTCATCACGACAACGCCCGAGTTCACACATGCTTCGTTTCAATGGCTAAAATTGAAGAACTAAAATTCGAATTGGTCGAACACCCACCGTATTCACCAGATTTAGCCCCCAGTGACTTTTTCTTATTTCCAAACTTGAAAAAATGGCTCGGTGGACAGAGATTTACGGACAACGAAGACGTCATTGCCTCTGTAAGTGCTTATTTTGAGGAACTTCCGAAAACGCACTTTTCTGAAGGATTAAAAAAACTTAAAAAGCGATTGACCAAGTGTATAGAGCTCCAAGGAGATTATGTTGAAAAATAAAAAAAAATTACCCAAAAAAAATTGTTTTTATACTTTATTCTAAAGACTTATTGAACTACCCTCGTATCATGTAGTTGTTAGTCTGTAAGATTGTAAATATTGTACATATATCTAACTTAAATAAATGATTTCATCTGTACGATATTGGTTTTTCTTTTCACATGCTGCCTTGGTGATAAAAATAATCATGTAAATGAGAAACTAAGAATATATCACACGTTCATTGCATTCGTATATACCTGCCATAAAGTGAAACGTAGCTCTGGATATTATTTTATTATACTTCAAGTTCGAAGAAGTAACCTTTTGAACTGCATTGTAAAATGGTGACCATTTGCTTATTACTGGCTGCATTATAATTCCAGTCGGCGGGGAGAATACTTTCGGAAGAACATGAATAACTTCGGGAATGTAAAATCATGAAAGGAAAGCAATTTTCCCGTATAACAAACCATCGTAACTGTGAAAAGTTAACAACTATTGAGAAAAGTTGATAATTTCTAGCTGTTACAGTAATTTTTTATAAAATCGGATGACAAAAATGGATTCTTCAGACAAAATTACCCCGGAATATGGAAAAAAAACATCCAGATAGCTTAATTCATAACCGAGATAAACGAGTGAAAAGATTAGCAGCGCGCGCCAGGCGCGCTACTATATCTATAGATATCGTTTCCCCTCTTCCCCCACTACTCGACTACTCGCTCGCGGACAGCGGCTTCAGCGCAAGTTCGCATCGATTTTTCGACCGTTAGCAATCATCTTTTTTAAAAAAGCGAGATGAGGTGTTCAAGTATTTTATCTATATTCTCCAAATTTTCAAAGAACGGGAGAATCGGATAAATACACGAGCATACAGCCCTCCGCAAAAAAAAGGGTTAAAAATTTCAAATCGCTATAACTCCGAAAGTATTTGTCGGACATAGTCCAGGGTTTGCACTATCAAAGAACATATTAATACCCACTTAAATCCAGAAGAACAGCGCTACATATTAAAAATTAACAAAGTTATGGATTTTTGAAAAATTATCATTTTTTATAGTTTTTTTTTATTTTCTCGGAATCTGTTTAGCCGATCGGGACGTTCGAGGTCGCATTTTATTCGTCTTTTTATTCTCTACAAATCGTCTGTTAACAGTATTACTATCGGATAAATAGTTTCGAAGTTATATGCAAAAAACGCGAAACTGGCTTTTTTTCATAAATAATCGCTAATTACAAAAAAACGAATTGAAAATTGGAGTATCAAACTATGCACCCACTATCAGCAACTATTTCCAAACATAATGACATTGGTCCGATCCTGCTATTAATTTTGTCAAGCTAAAATGCTCTGGTTGCTGGCCTTCGGCATACTTTGGCATAGTGTCGCACATTGTGGCACTTTGTGGCATAGTCACAAATTTTTGAACATATCGGAGCCAATTGATTTTCAAAAAACTACTGAAGACCAGCCTGTCAAGGTAAAGTTTATTATTAACATATTATATAAAATGTGAATATGTCCAATGTCCAATGAATATGTAACTATATAACTACATTATTATAGTATATATATTTATTATAATTTTATTTTATATTTTTATAAAATCTACTAATAATTTATGCAAACTTTTTATCTATTAGGTGAAATTCATCTGTACGATATTGGTTTTTCTTTTCACATGCTGCCTTGGTGATAAAAATAATCATGTAAATGAGAAACTAAGAATATATCACACGTTCATTGCATTCGTATATACCTGCCATAAAGTGAAACGTAGCTCTGGATATTATTTTATTATACTTCAAGTTCGAAGAAGTAACCTTTTGAACTGCATTGTAAAATGGTGTATCCAGTCATAATAAACAGCACAACGACTAACTGTGTAAACCTGTTTGTGCTTGTAGAAATGTTAATGTTGCAGAACTGCTAACTAGACGTTCGTAAACAATTAGAAAGTCTCTTTTTAAATGAAAATGTACAAACAAATATTTTCCACAGATTTCATTGAAAAAAACAAAATGAAGATGCATTAGAAGATATCTAAAAATTGCAAGAAAACACGCATTGACGTGGAATACAATACTTGATATCTTTGAAATGCTCAACTGTGCTTTTGACTCAAACGTTCTACCAGTAACAAAGTATATGGTAAAAAAGTTATTGGATGTTAACAACGATTTAGTTACTTATCATATGTTATGTACTAAATGCAATAGACGTATTGACAAAACACCAAACTCTATATGCAAGTGTGGCGCTAAGCAGGATTCAGGTCAAGCTGCATCTTTTTTCATTGAACTATACATTCGTAAACAATTAGAAAGTCTCTTTTTAAATGAAAATGTACAGAAAAATATTTTCCACAGATTTCATAGAAAAAAACAAAATGAAGATGCATTAGAAGATATTTATGATGGAAACATTTATAAAAATTGTGCAGAAAAATATGATCTCTTAGGCAATAAGTTTAATTTCTCTTATACGATAAATACCGATGGTTGCCAGGCATCGGATTGTTCAAAAATATCTATTTGGCCTATCTACATTATGATACATGAACTACCTGATTATCTACAAAGGAATCATATGCTACTTGCTGGTTTATATGTTGCAGAAAAAGAACCCACCATGAATCTATATTTAAAATCATTTGTTAATCAGGCCAATCAGTTATCATCAGAAGAATTTAAGTGGCATTGGAATAGAGAAGAAATAATCAGTAAAGTATTTCCACTTGGTTGCTGCGTCGATTCAGTAGTTCGTTGTGCTATGCTGTCAATGAAAAAATTTAACGGAACTGATGGATGCACATACTGTGAACATCCAACTGTATCAGTTGATGGCGTAAGAAAGTATCCTATGATACTACCAGTTCCTGTTCCAAGAACTGATGATTCAATAAAAGAAAAAATGCTTTTCGCACAAAGGAGTAACTCACAGGATATTACTGGAATTAAAGGCCCATCATCTCTAATGAATCTCAAACATTTTGATCTTGTTAATGGAATGATTGTTAACTTCATGCACGCGTGTATTTTAGGTGTCACGGAACTTTATACAACGATTATATTAACCAATGCTAAAGAGAAATATTATGTTGGCTATCCAAATAAATTGCACATTATCGATCAGCGTTTATTGTCTATAAGGCCTCCGAATTGTATTGCAAAAATTTCAAGAAGTATGAAGGAAAGAGCACATTGGACTGCGTCAGAATTGCTAACATGGTTAATAGGTTATTCCTTGATTTGTCTGCATGGAATACTTCCAAAAAAATATTATAATAACTTGACTACGTTTGTTTGTGTTATGAATATTTTGTTAGAAGACTCTATAACACCTGAAATGTTAGAAAATGCTAGAAAATTGTTAATAAATTTTATTGTGAATTTTCAATTTTTATACGGAAAGAAGTACATGCATTACAATGCATTTACTTTTCTGTGTGCCAGATTATGCCCAGATATGCCATATTATGCCACATCGTGCCAAATTGTGCCATTTTGTGACAGACTGTGCTATCTTGTGTCAAAGTGTACTAGCTTTTCTGTAAATAATTCAGAAAAGTAATTTTGTTTAAATTCATAATGTGGCAAGTTATGCGAAATCATTCCATACTGTGCCGAATTGTGTCAATCTCTACCAAACTGTGCCAAACTGTGCCAAACTGTGCGAAATGTCCGAAATGGCACAGCTCTAGCATAGTATTGCACAATTTGACACAATTTAGCACAATCTGGCACAGTTTGACACAGTTGTGCACGATTTAGCACGATCTGGCACAACAAGTTTTTTCCACCAGGGTAGACAAATAAGCTGAAGAATTAGCTTATTATACGTTAATTTTATAATAAAAGACCATAACCTTTGCTTTGATTTATAATCATCTTCATATTATTAATTTTATTGTGTATAATTTTCAGTAATCATTAAAAAGCACAATTTAAAGAGAAATAATATCTTTGTGTTCGTTACAGTTAGTAGTCTAAAGTCAGTGTGAGAGCCAATCTTGGATGATGTTTTATAGAACTGTCATTATACTGCCATTTCTACTGCAGTGAAGTCACACATCTGAAATTTTGGGCAGGTACTTTTTACATCAGTCAACAATATGCTACGAATATAGTTGTTACTTCACTGTCTCTATTAGAATCCTTTTATCAAAATTTATGTGAAATTTTACATTGGCGCAGTCAAATTTCTATAAAAGTTGCTATAGAAGATAATGTTGGAATTACCGACCAAGCGATACAATCTCCGGACTGTTAATTCCGTCTGGAATCTCGAAAGACTTTCCCACGTTCGCGCGTCCCGCTTTCTTGTACACTCGTTGTTACGCGTTCGTTCGAGCAACATGTCCACACGTGTGAGACGACAGTTTCTATATATTTTGTAACACCTCTTTTACTATTAATATACAATTACGTTTAAACTTAACCGTTCGTTTGTGTCGTTATTTCCGCAATCACCCTTTATCAATATCAACAGATAAGATAAGTAATTATAGTCAATTATATATCTGGATTATAATATATTTATATTTGAAGAAAATTATAACAATTTGGCCTTTCGCTTAATGCATAACTAAGAATTTTTATTTTTAAAAGTTATAAAAGGTTTCGAATGCAGTTTTCCAATGTTTGTACTTGTTCGAAACCTAGCACAATTGAAAAGCTGATGTTTTATGTATACATTTCTTCTGTAATTGTGAAACAATATTTAGAATATATACATAAAATTTTACACAAAACATCAGCTCTTCAGGCGTATTGAATTTCGAACAAGAAAAAAAATTGGAAAACTGTATTCGAAACCTTTTATAACTTTTAAAAGTAAAAATTCTTAGTAATGCATTAAGCGAAAAGCAAAATTGTTATAATTTTCTTCAAGTATGAATATATTATAATCCGGATATGTAATTGAATATAATTACTTAGATCTTCTATAGCAACTTTTATAAAAATTTGACTGCGCCAATGTAAAAATTAACATAAATTTTGATAACAAGATTTTAATAGAGACAGTTAAGTAAAAACTGAATTCATAGCATATTCCTGACTGATGTAACAAATATCTACACAAAATTTCAAATGTGTAACTTCACCTCAGTAGAAAAGGCATTATAATGATAGTTCTATAAAACATCATCCAAGATTGGCTCTTACACTGACTTTAGACTACTGAACTGTAATGTACTTTTTAATTTGTTATGTTAATAATATTTATGTCTAAATAATAAATTATTTCGTTAAAAATGATAATTTACAACTCATTAATTATAGGTACTTTTTGACCATTTTTGATAGATAACCTATTTCATTTTTTTCCATTTATTTTAGATATTTAATATACAGTAAATGGTCAGTAATAAGTGAGTCCAAAAACTGGGACTGAAATAGGTTAATAAGCGTTTCATTGTGCTCAGAAAATAGCAATTAAAACTTCCCACTTTCTAGTCTCACTGGTCAGAAAATGGCCACTTCATAGATTCAGTTCTTACCAGGAATATACCCATGAAATAATTTAACGCAAAAGCATATTGTTTATATGCATGTCAGAGTCGAAATGAATGAAGTATTTCAGTTAAAGTCAATTTAACATTGTATATAGTTTTATAATCAAAAAAGTAATATACCATGTCAAAAATGAGCTCTCTAGAATAAGAACAAAATCAAGTATTGGAAAATAGGCATCGTTTAATAAATCTCTTATATATCTTAAAAATTCTCATTAGAGAAACCTAACTACCTTAAATTTTTACTAACTTTTACAAATAATTACTTAAACAATTATATAACCTTAGGAATACTTTAAAAAGCTTAAAACAATTTTTATATATACCACATGTTAGATACAACATGTCTTCGAATGCCAAAATTCACTATTTTCATTATTTCACCTATCGCAGACTTAATTAAGATTTGGGCTTTCCAGGGCACTTTTACTCCGATAAATCTATTTTTAATACATAAGATCGTGGATCAAGTCTGGGAATTAAGAAATAAATTAAATTTAAAAAATTTAATTAACAATTGAATAAAATAAATTAAAAATTTTAAAGATGATAAATTTTTTTTATTTGTTTCTGATAAAGAAAATTTATTATTAATCAAAAGTTTTTTGTTAAAAATATGCGGTATAACATAATAATAAGAACCAAAAATTTACTTTTATTCAGAATTATATGTCTAAAATCAGAAGCCGAGTTGCTCATTGTATGAATCATTGTGTGGATAAAAAATAATCCTGCAATTTAAAATTTTTAATTTCAGTAAACCAATTCCTGTTTTTAAGAATTTTTTTTTATATCATGAAATATTTTTAATTTAACAAAACTGGTATAATTTTTTAAAACAAGAAAATTTAAATTTAAGAACACTGCACATTTCAGAAATTTTTTTACCGTTTAAGCAATATCTAACGTGCAATATTTAATGTATGCTTTTGTAAAAAAAAAACATTCCAACGTCATTTCATTGTCCTCTGATGCTCAATTTTAACTACATGATTATTTGTTTTACAGGCCGTCTATCCCAGTGAGACTTTAACAAATACATTCTGAAACCTCGCTAGTATTCATGGAACTCGTACAATGACTTCTGCTCAACAGGATTTCTGAATTTAATAAAATATATTTACCATCCAAATTAAATGTTGTTCAAAGACTACTGTATGAAACTCAAAAGAAAAATTCCAAATTAGTAGATGCTGTTAACATTGTAATAAAGGAAGTTATAAGTATATGGGAAGAATCATCAATAAAAACTAAAAAAATTGATCATTGTAATGACAAATTACGAAAAGTGTACAACTCCTTTGCAGAAGTAAGAAAATTTCAGGACAGAATGTCTAAAAAAGTTACTGATTTTCTTGAAGAATTGCCTGATGTATTTGACATTTCCCAAGACACTGTAATCAAATTACTTAGTTCAATGGATGTTAAAGTACAAAAAGTTTTTCTGAAAAAACCTGTTAATTATATAAAAAGCAAAATACCTATTATTGAATCTGGAAATCTTTCAGGTAAATAATGCTTTTAGAATATGCAACAATTTGAATATTATTCTACTTGGTCTTTTTTAACTTTCATGTTCAATTACAGATGAAGACATTTTTCCCAGGAAGATATTGCAATGATTAATCAATGTGTACCTCCAAAACTAGTTGAGCCAGATGTAGAACTCAGTCAGAAATTCAGCCAAAATACATTATCTGACGAAGCTGGATCTGTTGAGGATGCAAATATTCTCTTAAAGGCAGATATTATGAAAAGTAAAAATAGTTTCGATGTAGTAGGCGTAAAATTCAATTTTTCGCCCTGTTTTTTGGGCGTAAAATAAAATGTTATGCTCTCCCAAAAGAAGGGGCAGGGTACGCCGGCCCTCGGGTGTTATCATTGCTTACAGGCCTAAAATTGTGTTTTACGCCGTTGATACGTAAAGTACTATTTTCACATTCATGTGAAAACTTTATCAATATGTCGAAAATTTTCGTTTTTATTTTAAACAAATATAAAAATATTTTTATTTTATCTAGATATAAATCGAATGATATATATGTTTTAAGGATCAGAAGCTCAATTATTACTTAACTCGCAACAACCATCCAGTGAAGAAACATATTTAAGCTCGCAAAATTCTGGCAGTACATTTTTTGGTGTAACAGAAAGAAATTATGAAAGCAAAAACGAAAGAGGTACCATTACTGTTATGACTCCAGAAGTTGTGGCAGCTTTTGACAAAGCTAAAGTTTCTAATAGGGATGCTGTTTTCATAACCTGCCTTATTGCTAATGCATTAAACATAGACCTGTCGTCGTTAATTCTAAATCGAAAATCCATAAATATTGCAAGGGCTAAAATAAGGAAGCAAGAATATGAAAAAATGAAGCAGTTAATTCAAGATACTCCTGTAACTATTTTAACTGTGCACTGGTATGGCAAACTTATTCCAGATGATATAACTTTCAAGAAGGTGGACAGATTGCCAATTTTAGTATCCAGCGATCAATTCACAAAACTTATCAATGTACCGGCATTACAAGATCAAAAAACGAGTATGATAGCTTCAGCGGTTTATGCATCATTGAAAGATTGGGGATTGATAGATTTAACAAACGTACTGTGCTGCGATACAACAAATTCAAATTTAGGATTAAAAGGTGGTGCAGCCATGATTTTAGAACAGTTGATGGAGAAAGATTTGCTTTATTTAGCTTGTCGCCGTCATATGTTGGAGCTCTTACTAAGAGCAGCGTATGAAGAGAAATTTCCTGGTACTAGTGGTCCTGATGTACCAATGTTTAAAAGGTTCCGAGATAACTGGTCTAATTTTGATTTAAATTCTTTCGAAAATGGAATAATTGGACTAGAGATATCTTTAAAAAATGAAGTTCCTTATGTAATTCAAAATATAAAAGAAGTTTAAAAGAATAGCAGCCTAGAAATGATTACAAAGAATTATTAGAGCTCTGTTTAATTTTCTTGGGTGTAGGAGAAGGAATACATTTTAAAAAGCCAGGTGCTATTCACCACGCTCGCTGGGTGGCAAAAGCTATCTACTCAATCAAAATGTATTTATTCAGAAAACCTTTCGAAATAAGTAAGAGAGATAAAGAAAAATTATATGCTATATGTAAATTCATTGTATTTAGATACCTCACTCCATGGTACACTGCTCCTTTAGCTATTTGTGCTCCAAACAATGATATGAAATTAATAAAATCATTAATTGATTTCAAAGATATCGATAAAAAAATATCAGATGCTACATTACATAAATTCCGAAATCATCTCTGGTACTTGTCACCAGAAATTAGTATTCTTTCGCTTTTTGATAATGAAGTTGACGTCACAACTAAACGAAACATAGTTTAATCATTGCAAACCAAACCATTAGATGATGAAGGTGAAGCTGTTAAAAAAATTTGATCCATCTGATGAGGGCATCCGGGCGTTATGTAATAAAACGCTTGATTATTTTACAAGCAGCCAAAGTCTGAACTTTTTAGTAGATTTAATTTGGACCATAATTTGTTAAATCTTGATTGTTATTTATGGGAAAATGATTCTTCATACGTGGATTGTCGTGAAAAATTAAAACATCTTACTGTAGTGAATGATTGTGCTGAAAGGGCAATTCATTTGGCTGAAGAATATGTAAATACCCGATCTTATGATGAAGACCAAAAACAATACTTACTTCAGTTTGTTGATGAAAGCCGAAAAAATGTACTAGCCAGTTCTTCTAAAAAAGATTTAATAAAAATATTAAGAACTGAATGATACAATAACCGTATTAATGATATATATTTATTTTATACATATTTATATATAATATTTTTGAAAAAATATTTTTTTTTTTCAAAATGTTGTTTGTAGGTTAGAAATTGTAATATTTCCAGTATTGATCCAGCTCTTTGCATACCCAAGCCAATTTTAAAAATAAAATTAAAGTATTTTTTATTACAAGATTGAAAACTTAGTTATCCGCACAAAATACATTTTTTTGGGAACAAATTTAGGAAGATCCGACATAAAATTAAAAAAAATACAATAGATTATTATTTTTCATGTCAAATTTGAGCAAATGCGTAATGTAAACTGCACTCGAAAATGAAAAGAAAACCTAAACCTAGATTCGAGTAGCAGGTTCACAGATTTCATACTTTGATCGAAAAAAAGTAGGTTTTTGTGAGTTTTTTAATGAAATAAAGTACTAAGTCGTGGTTAAAAAGATTTTATTTGCTTCAATATCACTGTTAAAGACACTGTTTTTACTTACATAAATCATCTAAATATATTAGAGGTACTTAAAAAATTAATAGAAAAAGTAGAGCGGAAAGGTATGAAAAATTTGAATAAAAAGTGAAAAAAGCGTTTTTTGGAAAGTTAAACGAGTTTTAAACATTTTTTTCGGGTTTCTTGGTTGCATTTATAGTTTTTGGGTAGAAACAATAGATTTTCGGGGAGGGAGCTGGTATTCAAGCAATTTGGGAAATAAGCGCCAGTCTAATGACATACACACACATACACACACACAAACACACACACACACATACACAAACTCACACACACACATACACACACACACGCCCATGCACAGACACATACACATACATATACACACACACTCACATACACACACTCACACACACACAAAATCACTTGCGGGAGGCACTGTGGAAACGCGCGTGCAGGTCAGGCGTCTGCCTCGCGGCGTCTCCCTCGTGGCGTCTCCCTCGCGTCAGGGTGGAAGGAGGAAGTGTGGTCCGGGGCGGGGAGGGGACTTGGAAACCCTAAGCCGGTTCCGCGCCAGACAGTGCCCGAGCGGCGCGGAACCCGCCCCATCTAAATAATCCTATGCCGGTTCTTCGCCACCTGTGACAGTGCTCAGGTGGCGTAGAACCGACCTAGCTTATCTTCTGACTCAAGTACTCAATTCTTAACTATATTAAAACGATGCATTTAACTGTTAATAAATATTCATTTGACCGTATTCAAATCTTCAAAACTTAACAATTAAGAAATATTCTTTCCCGCAAAGAATCCTTTTTCTCAGTGTAGTACCCATAATTCATTCTTATGGGCCCCTGCTGTCGAGATATGCGGTAACTCACTCGAAAAATTCGTTATTTTCATGAAAAATAGGTGTCTATTCTTCTAACCATAACTCTACAAGTTTCTATTATGGATAAAAGGATCATAATATAACAAAAAGTAGGCAAAGAGACATTTAATTTAAGCTCTGTTACGTATAAAAATATTAATCTCATCAAAAGTTATTAACAAATGAATATGATGACTGAATATACATGGAAAGTCAACAAATTTAAAAGAACTAAATTTCTTTGAATATTTATGCAGTTTCTGTCACCATTTTCAATTGTAAATAACTTTTGATCAGATTAATATTTTTATACATAACAGACCCTTACGGAAGAAGATGTGTAAACACTCAGTTGTGAGAGTTAACACTTAATATTGAGAGTTAACGCTTAATATTGAGAGTTAACACTTAATATTGAAAGTTAACACTTTATATTGAGAGTTAACACTTAATATTTAAAGTTAACACTTAATATTGAAAGTTAACACTTAATATTGAGAGTTAACACTAAAATTTGAGTGTTAAGTCTTAAATCTTGAGTGTTTATTTCCAACGTTCTTGGTTAACTCTCAAAAATTGAAAGTTAACACTTAATATTGAGAGTTAACACTTAATATTTAAAGTTAACACTTAATATTGAAAGTTAACACTGAAATTTGAGTGTTAACACTTAATATTGAAAATTAACACTTAATATTGAGAGTTAACACTAAAATTTGAGTGTTAAGTCTTAAATCTTGCGTGTATATTTGCAGCGTTCAGCGTTAACACTCAAAAATTGAAAGTTAACTCATAACGATTGAGTATAAACACTAAAAGTTTGAGTGTTAATTCCTAAATCCAGTGTTTACACTCAAAAAATGAGAGTTTATCCTCAATGGTTGAGTGTGTACTCTTAAGGGTTGGGTGTTGATTCCCAAATCCAGTGTTTATTCTAAGGGGATGAGAGTTCATTCTCATCGGTTGAGTGTGTACTCTCAAGGGTTGGGTGTTAATTCTGTAATTGAGGGTTTATACAGAATGTTTATAAGAGATTACCTTTGATCATTGAGCGCATACGCACAGGAATTAGCTATTAATACCGAAGTTGCATGGTATGTATTGTAATGGGTTAATATAGTTTGCAAGAATATAGGTACTGAAAAAGTAACGAAGAAGAAATGGAAAGTAGGGAGGGGGAGGGAGGGGGGGCACAACACAAAATATAGCGTTTTGTTCCAAAATATTTTTTTATTACCAAAATAATGTTTTATTTATAACTGAGGCATACATATATGGTTTTATTGTTTAAAGTTTTGTTATAAATTAGAAATTGATTTCTTTACGGTAACTGGTTTCACGGTTTATTTTAAGGTGCAGATTTGGTATGCATGTTCTATTTAAACATTTATTGTAAATCAAAAATTATTTACCATGAGTTTTTTAAGATTATAGTTTTTAATTTTCTTATTTACCAAAATACATAAGACGCAAATTAAATCTTAAAGGTCTCGAACTGCTCTGTAAGAATGAATCAATGAAAATTCACTGATTGTAAGTGAATAGTTACTGATTCAAATAGTGCCAAGTACTTGACTGGGAATCAGTGAATAGTCATTGATTCAATTAGTGAATAAAAATTCACTGACTCAATTAGTGGCCAATTCACTGATTATATCAGTAAATTTTTTACAGCTTTAACAGAGGGATTCACTGATTCATTAGTGAAATTTTCACTGTCTAATCAGTGAATTTTCACTGTTTGGGAAAAGTGGAATTTACGCGCCCACGCTTATTTATTTTAATTAGTTATTTAGTACATTATAAATTGAAACATAGCGATCATGGTAGAGTCATATTTATTAAGAATTAAATTAAATTATTATAATATTAGAAAATTTTTTTTTATGTTGGAAGGATCGAACTCTTGATTATCTGCATGCCAGTCGGATACCTCCCGAATAGAAATCAAATCAGGCTATCATAATTTAAAATCAGGGCCTGGTAAGTATACATGATAAGAGCATGCTCACGATTGTAACACTTATCTGGTCATACCCTGATCAGCCACAAATAAATTCCATGATTTCGTAATGAACTAGTTTATGACGACCGTAGCCTGATCATAATATAGTCACGATATGTTCACCTTTTCAGTACCGGAGTACCGGGCCGACAAAAAACTTGGAAACTTTTCAGAAGATGTTATTCTCATAATATATACATGAATTTTGTGTAAAAAATACCTAATTTCTAAGTAAAAATTCCGGGACTTGAAAGATCAATAGAAATAATATAATATTTTATTCAATGAAACTTTTATCTACAGTTACCCCTGTGAAAATAAGAAAAGTAATAAAACGTAAGAAAAAGTAAGAAAAAGTAAGATTCTGTTGGATTTCGGACATTCTTACGTTTCTTGACGGTTTCCAACGAATTTTTATACTCTATTACGGTTTCGTACCCTTTATTACGTTTCGTAATTAAATGAAAAATATAGCTAGAATTTTAGCTACCGACAGGTGGCGAGGTATATAGAAACAAATTCACGTGCACAAAATAGAAACTTTAAGTTACTTAAGAAGTATTGGCATTTACAAAATATTTTTCTGGAATATTGGACACTATGGAAGTTTTTTTTAATGAGCGGAATATTCAATGTGAAAATGTAACTTCAATATTTGATACAAAATAATAATCTAAATAATAATAATAATAATAATCTAAAGTAATCTAAAGTAATAAAACGTAAGGAAACGTAACAAAATATGTTACGTTTTCTTACTTTTTATTACGTTTTCTTATGATTACTCACACTTGTCTACGCTTTCTTACGTTTCCTTACGTTTTATTACATTTTATGATTTCCACAGGGGTACATTTCACTATTTTCTTATAAAAAATATGAACTTAGATTTACAAATTCGGATAATTATATTTAGATAAGTTTAGGCACAAATTTGCAGTTATCTACCTTAATCAAAAATACACTGGTATTATAATCGTTATAATCTAAAATAACTGATAAATATATAACATTTTTACACTTGAATATAAACATTGTATATCATCAATTTTTTGGTTGTGTCGACTCTAATGCAAGTGGTTTTATTTTCGTATGGTTAAGTAATTTTAATTTCGTATTTAGATTTGTATATCTTATGTAAATATAAGCTCTCATCGTTAGAAGAAAAACGAACTATAGAACAAATTTAAACGAAATAAAACAATATCATTTCTATTAATTCATCATTATTAGGGGAGACTGGGGTATAGCGGAGCTTGGGATATAACGGAGCAGTTGCGATAACTTGCTTTATAAGTGGCCCCACCTATTTGGTCGAGTCTCTGCTTACTATAGTAATGAATGCGCGAGTTTATTGACAGAATTTCATTAACCATCACCATGCAGAAAGAATTTCAAAAATAGAACATAGTTTAAGATGATGAAAAACAGTAAATTTTTTAAGGATATTTTTTTTTCAAATCGCCAACCGATTATGTTCCTGCTTGTTGAAAAAAATCCCTTTACACGGTTTTTATAGCTTTTTTCTTGAACTTCAATTTGCTTTTTTGAGTATTAAAATCGGTTGAATGGTTACGAAGTTATGATGTAAGACATGAAATCATGCCAATGGGGAATAACGGTGCATTAGTTTTGGTGTAAAATCTTTTTCACATCAATATATCAAATAGCAATAGGTAAACGTATACAAAAATTAGATGACCTATTGTAGCTATTAAAAATATATGTAAACTATTAAGCATCGTCAAAGGCAAATATGTTGTCTTTAAAATCGTTTGAAATCCGCTAAAAAACTGGTGTTATTGTTTTTGTTTTCTATGCTTAATACAAATTAGAGTAATTTATTTAGATAGTAATTTCTATAAGTTATAATGATAACAATAACTAAAAAAATTAATTATGTGCTTTATGTGCCATTTTGGTAATAATAACGTATCTTTCCGTTATACCCCAATTGGGTGCTCCAATATACCCCAATGATTTTGAACATCAATATTTCCGATGTATTCAGATAATAATTTGTAAGTACTGTTATATTACATTCATTTCAGCAGTAACATAGGAAAATATTCTTTGCATAGCAAAGAACTGAAGAAATATTTTTTTATTGCATTGCATCATGCTTACGTTATTTAGAGCACATTTCATTTTAGTGCACCGTTATATCCCAGTCTCCGTGCTACGATCATCATAACCTAATTCATGACGAATTTATTTTTTCTGGTCAGGCCCTGATAGGAGGAACGTTACAACTATGATCGGGATCCAGCTATATGATCGTGATCATGGCCTGGTCATACTAATCATGATCATTATTGATTTCATACCTACATTAATTTCTTAACCGCTCACCCATAGTCATTTAAAAGGACGCCAACTATTTCTGTTCTAGTCTAATGAAGTGTTTCGCTATTCATTTAAATAATAACTTCTTTATCGAAAAACTAAGACTTGTATCCATTTTATGTAAAAAAAGGAATATTTTACGCGCTAAACGATTGCCTATCGCTGCTTTATTTTTGGGAAGATATTAAATTCTAAACAAATGAAATTATGTTTGTCATTAATTTTGTAATTCAAGGTTTTTTCAAAGGCTAAGCAATTATAGGTGGATTTTGACACTCAAAATATTACGTAGTCTCAAATGAGGAGGAGGCAACTCGTAGTTTTTCATGAAATAAATTCTGTGTCGGTACCCGACACCTTCTTATGATATTGCTTCGGATATTGAACTTATAGAGATTTTAAATTTTACAGAAAATTGTGGAATAATCTATAAATGTCTGTTAAAAAAGTGGAAGTCAATTTCATTACTTAAAATTCTTTTAAATGTTTAATTTTACATATGTCTGAATATCCAATCATCAACTCTAAATTATTATAAATGATTGCCTCTAACAGCAAATTGTAGACGAAATTGTTTTCATTTATATGAATATTTTGACAACGTTTCGGGTGTCTCTTACACCCTTCTTCAGGTCAAAGAATAATTAATTCTATAATACGCTTAAATCTAGGTAACTTATCTAGACTGTTCGCTGCATCCCACACAACGCGGTTGAAAATTCCGTTGGACGTATTCAGCCATCGAGTGTCGGTGCACGGTCAGGTTGATTTTTTCCCACTCACAATGAGGCACTAACCCTTTATAAAATAGCATGCTTTTATATTACACTTATTTACTATTGCTTAAACCTGCAACGGTCCCAAACCCCTGCATCCACGAGAAATCCATTAATAAGACCAAACACAGGTCTAACATTCAATCCTTTATATTTTTTTAACAAAAAAATACTAAATTTTTATGTGCCGAAAAAACATGCACATAAAATAAGTTGAGCACCACTGTGCAAGTTGCGGATTACTGTGTATCCCGAGCGCGCAGATATTACTCGAGTGGGGAAACGGCCGCAAAGCATGCGCGAATTTGTATTATTGGCATATTTTCGCACACCCCGAGTCGAGCCGCCTAATCGAGTCGCCGAATCGCGTCTAGCGAGGAGCTAGCAGAGCAGCGGCTACGGTGACGAGCGACACTCTGCAACCAACTACCAAGTGTATTACAAACAAAAATTTACAGCTCTCTATTACAGGAACTTCAGATAGCCGAGTAAGGGAGCACCGCACGAGTCAGTTTTTCTGTCGGTTATATGCATGAATATAACACAACATAACATCGGCATCATGGTAATAAATATTATATATGTCTTCCTGTGCGTACTAGCACACCTGAAAAGGAGACATATGTAATAGTAAGTGTTATAATATATTAATTAACATTAATCAAATAACCTCGGCCGTAGGATAGTTTTTTTATGAACGTAACTACGAAATCGATTATATGTCGATTTTTGCCAACACAATTATCCTTAGGTCTCTTAATAATAATCAAGATTTATTAATAATGATAAAAATATTATCATGTATAATAATTAAAGTAGAAATAATTAACAGGAACACTTAGAAATGTATTACCATTATTAATAATAAAAAAAGAACTTGCAAACCATGCTATTACATGCTGAGAAATGATGTTAGTTTAACTCTATATTTGATTACGTCGTTACTGTTAATTTGAGTATAAGTAGGAAAATAGAGTGTTATAAGAAACTATTAAGTATACAGATTTTAAGGAATATAGCTTGGGAATCCACTAAGATATTGTTTTCTAAAGGATTTCTGCGTTGACTTGTAGACAGTCACTGAGATCTCTCTTGGTGCAGTTACAAATACAGAATGACAGAGCTTAGTTAAGAAAGAAGCTAAGATTTGAAAGTGAGAAGAAAATTCGTATTGATGTGACGAAATTTTTGTGTGTGAGTGTGTGCGTGTGTGTATACAAGGTGGGGACGACAAACTGTCCGTTTCAAGACCCCCTTTGTTTTGCTCTCGGAGTTCTAAGTATTACAAACTCGAGATTTTATATTAGTGAAAAGTCAGGGTCCGCCTCGTGTACGGAGCACGTGGTTACTATCAAGACATCGATACGTTTACATTGCGGTTGCTATGTTTCATTTAAACACCTAAAATAATGTGCCTTAATATTTATAATTATTTAAAAATAAAAATCCAATCAATTCTTTAAAAGGAAAATTTTAAAAAGGGGTTAACACTGATGCATACAGTGTCTAAAAATTGAAACAAACCTATATATGAAAATTTCAAAAAGGGTTTTACATTAACCTATTTTATAGTATTTTAACTAATATCCTTAATTCAGTTGAGCTGCTGATTACAGTTGATCTAGCGCTTTGAAGCCTACTAGACAAGTGTATTTAAAATTACATATTTAATTTGACATATTTTTTATTATTTTAAACTACTATTCCGAATTCAGTTGAGCTGCTAGTTAGTGTTGAAGGTAGTTATTATTATCTAGCGCTTTGACGCCTACTAGATATGTGCAGGAACGTGTGAAGTTGAAATAATACGAATTAATGCAATTGCTAATCTTTACAATAATGTATATGGTAACTAAAATGAAAAAATGAATTGTAAACTATATAAATCTAGCGCTTTGAAGTTTATTAGGCATGTGCAGTACCGTGTACAGTTAAAATAATATGAATTATAGCAATTTTTAATCTTTACAATATTGCATAAAGTAACAAAAAATGGAGACATGAATTGTACACTATATAGATCTAGCGCTTTGAAGCCTACTAGACACGTTTATTTAAATTTACATATTTAATTGTATTCTGACATATTTTATAGTATTTAAACTACTATTCTGAATTGAGTTGAGCTGCTGATTAGTGTTGTAGGTAGTTATTACTATCTAGCGCTTTGAAGCCTACTAGACATGTGCAGTAACGTGTGAAGTTGAAATAATACGAATTAATGCAATTTCTCTTCTTTACAATAATGTATATGGTAACTAAAATGCAAAAATGAATTGTAAACTATATAGATCTAGTGCTTTGAAGTTTATTAGATATGTGCAGTACCGTGTGCAGTTGAAATAATTCGAATTATAGCAATTTTTAATCTTTACAATATTGCATAAAGTAACAAAAAATGGAGACATGAATTGTACACTATATAGATCTAGCGCTTTGAAGCCTATTATACCCGCGTATTTAAATTTACATATTTAATTGTATTATGACATATTTTTTAGTATTTAGGTACTTATTATTAGCTAGCGCTTTGAAGCCTACTAGACATGTGCAGTAACGTGTGAAGTTGAAATAATACGAATTAATGCAATTTCTAATCTTTACAATATTGTATATGGTAATTAAAGTGGAAGAATGAATTGTAAACTATATAGATCTAGCGTTTTGAAGCCTACTAGACATGTGCAATACCGTGTGTAGTTGAAATAATACGAATGATTGCCTTTTTTAATCTTTACACTATTGCATATCGTAACTAAAAATGGTAGAAAGAATTGTACACTTAATAAATCTAGCGCTTTAGGTCTACTAGACATGTGTATTTGAAAATATATATTTTAATGTATTATTACACATTTTATAGCATCTTTACACTAATCCATATAAATAAAAATGTAAAAATCTATGATCATTTATTACTATTTCAAAAATTTTTTTTTTAATTATAGTGTTTTTTTAAGTTTTTTAATGTACGAAATGAAATTTTTATATGTATATTGAAGTTTATTAGTATCTTCCCTTTTATTGATATTTTTAGGATTCAGATGTATATGAAACATCTCTGATAACAATCTCTTTTGTAAATTGGGTTAAAAATCTATAATTTCGACATTATTCCAATCAAAATTATGTTATTCATTTATCCTATGTTTTGATAAAACATTTAATTTGGTTTGATCTCATTTGTCGATATCCTTGAAATGTTCTGTGACACGTACGTCAAGCATCCTTTTCGTTTGTCCAATATATACTGCATCACAATTCAGACATTTGATTTTATATACTAAATTACTTTTGTTTTTATTTTCAATTTTATCTTTGCCCAGTCTTATGGACTTGTTTAGTTTATTATCGGATTTAAATATTGTATGTACATCAAATTTGATTAATAATTTTTTAAGTCTTAGAGACTTTTAAAAAAGTGGGATGACCACTTTAATATCTTTACTCATTTGTTTATTATTCATAATCCTTCGATATTTATTTAAACTTCTGTCCTCATTTTGAATTTTGTTCAATCTTTTGGTTATGTTTTTGTTAATAAAGTTTAAGGGATAATCGTTTTGGGTAAGAAAATCTTTGATTTTGTTTAAGTTTTGAATGTGGTATTTGGAATGGGACAGTAGTATGCCTCTGTCTAGCAACATGTAAATGATGCCTCTTTTTTGTGGTAACGGGTTGTGTGACTGAAAGTTTAAGTCCCTGTTTGTTGCAGTAGGATTTTGGTACCAATTAGTAATGATTTTATTGTTATCGTTAACAATTAACATGTCTAGGAATGGGATTTGATTGTTCTTTTCAGTTTTTAAGGTTAATTGTAAATTTAAGTTGTAAATATTAAATATTGTGAGTGTATTATCTATCTCAGTATCCGGAATGCAAGTAAATATGTCATCTACAAATCTATAAAAATATGGGGTAACAAAATTCAATTTTTTGAGGCAAGAAGTTTCAAGATCATCCAATACTATATCCGCTATAGTTGGAGATATGTTCGAGCCCATGGGAGTTCCTAAAATTTGTTTGTAATATTGATTATTGAATTGAAAATAGGTATTGTTATATATAAGATTTATCCCATGTAAGAAATCACTTTGGGTTAAGGCTGTATTATGTTCAATGTCAGTCCATCTGTTTATTATCGCTGTGCGGATTAACTCGAATGGTATATTCGTGAAAAGTGATTTTGCATCTTATGAGATTAATTTTTAGTTTTTCGATATTATTAAACCGTCAATCACTTCTTTAAAATGCCAACTATCTTTAATGAAAGAATTATGTTTTTTTATTGAACATTTTAGGATTTCTTTGAATCTTTTTGAAAGTATTTGTAAAGTACCATTTACCGATGCTATTATTACCCTGGGGGGAAAATTTTCTTTATGCATTTTAATTAGTCCATAGGCTCTCGGTAAGCAGGTGTTGTCTAAATTATAAAACTAGTCGTATTGTACTTGATTTATATTACCTTTTTGAAGCATTTTTTTGAGAAAGTTGTTTGTTAATTTTTTAAGCATATCCAGTGGGTTTGTATCCACTTTCGAAATATTTCTAAAACATTTATTGAAACCTTATGGTGAAAGGTTTCTGAAAGGTTTCCGACAGGTTTCCCGGAAGATGTCAGTTATCAAAACAGACATATTTCTCGCAAGTTGTCTGAAATGTTCCTGAATAATTGCACGAAATACTTCATGAAAGATTCCTGAAACAATTTTCGAAATGTGTCATAAATCTTTCGCGAAATATTTCTGAAACATTTATTGAAACCTTTTGGTGAAAGGTTTCTGAAAGGTTTCAGACAGGTTTCCCGGAAGATGTCAGTTATCACACCAGATATATTTCTCGCAAGTTGTCTGAAATGTTCCTTAATCATTGCACGAAATATTTCATGAAAGATTTTTGAAACAATTTTCGAAATCTGTCAGAAATCTTTCGCGAAATATTTCTGAAACAATAATTGAAACCTCTCGGTGAAAGGTTTCTGAAAGGTTTCAGACAGGTTTCCCGGAAGATGTCAGTTATCACACCAGATATATTTCTGCGAAAGTTGTCTGAAATGTTCCTTAATAAATGCACGAAATACTTCATGAAAGATATTTGAAACATTTCTCGAAATCTGTCAGAAATCATTCGCGAAATATTTCTGAAACATTAATTGAAACCTCTCGGTGAAAGGTTTCTGAAAGGTTTCAGACAGGTTTCCCGGAAGATGTCAGTTATCACACCAGATATATTTCTCGCAAGTTGTCTGAAATGTTCCTTAATCATTGCACGAAATATTTCATGAAAGATTTTTGAAAAAATTTTCGAAATCTGTCAGAAATCTTTCGCGAAATATTTCTGAAACATTTATTAAAACCTTTCAGTGAAAGGTTTCTGAAAAGTTTTAGATAGGTTTCCCGGATGATGTCACTTATCTAACCGGATATATTTCTCGCAAGTTGTCTGAAATGTTCCTGAATCATTGCACGAAATACTTCATGAAAGATTTCTGAAACATTTTTCGAAACCTGTCAGAAATCTTTCGCGAAATGTTTCTGATACATTTATTGAAATCTTTCGGTGGAAGGTTTCTGAAAGGTTTTAGACAGGTTTCCCGGAAGATGTTAGTTATCAAACCCGATATATTTCTCGCAAGTTGTCTGACATGTTCCTGAATCATTGCACGAAATACTTCATGAAAGATTCCTGAAACAATTTTCGAAATGTGTCATAAATCTTTCGCGAAATATTTCTGAAACATTTATTGAAACCTTTTGGTGAAAGGTTTCTGAAAGGTTTCAGACAGGTTTCCCGGAAGATGTCAGTTATCAAACCAGATATATTTCTCGCAATATGTCTGAAATGTTCCTGAATCATTGCACGAAATAGTTCATGAAAGATATTTGAAACATTTCTCGAAATCTGTTATTAATCTTTCGCGAAATATTTCTGAAACATTTATTGAAACCTTTCGGTGGAAGGTTTCTGAATGGTTTCAGACAGGTTTCCCGGAGAATGTTAGTTATCAAACCAGATGTATTTCTCGCAAGTTGTCTGAAATGTTCCTGAATCATTGCACGAAAAACTTCATGAAAGATTTCTGAAACATTTTTCGAAACCTGTCAGAAATCTATCGCGAAATGTTTCTGATACATTTATTAAAACCTTACAGTGAAAGATTTCTGAAAAGTTTTATACAGGTTTCCTGGAAGATGTCAGTTATCAAACCAGATATATTTCTCGCAAGTTGTCTGAAATGTTCCTGCATCATTGCACGAAATATTTCATGAAAGATATTTGAAACATTTCTCGAAATCTGTTATTAATCTTTCGCGAAATATTTCTGAAACATTTATTGAAACCTTTCGGTGGAAGGTTTCTGAATGGTTTCAGACAGGTTTCCCGGAAGATGTCAGTTATCAAACCGAATATATTTCTCGCAAGTTGTCTGAAATTTTCCTGACTCTTTGCACGAAATACCTCATGAAAGGTATTTGAAACATATCTCGAAATCTGTCAGACATCTTTCGCGAAATATTTCTGAAACATTTATTGAAACCTTTCGGTGGAAGGTTTCTGAAAGGTTTCAGGCAGGTTTCCCAGAAGATGTCAGTTATCAAACCAGATATATTTCTCGCAAGTTGTCTGACATGTTCCTGAATCATTGCACGAAAGAATTCATGAAAGATTTTTGAAACATTTCTCGAAATCTGCCAGAAATCTTTCGCGAAATATTTCTGAAACATTAATTGAAACCTCTCGGTGAAAGGTTTCTGAAAGGTTTTAGACAGGTTTCCCGGAAGATGTTAGTTATCAAACCAGATGTATTTCTCGCAAGTTGTCTGAAATGTTCCTGAATCATTGCACGAAATACTTCATGAAAGATTTCTGAAACATTTTTCGAAATCTGTCATAAATCTTTCGCGAAATATTTCTGAAACATTTATTGAAACCTTTTGGTGACAGGTTTCTGAAAGGTTTCAGACAGGTTTCCCGGACGATGTCAGTTATCAAACCAGACATATTTCTCATAAGTTGACTGACATGTTCCTGAATCATTGCACGAAATATTTCATAAAAGATATTTGAAACATTTCTCGAAATCTGCCAGAAATCATTCGCGAAATATTTCTGAAACAATAATTGAAACCTTTCGGTGGAAGGTTTCTGAAAGGTTTCAGACAGGTTTCCCGGAAGATGTCAGTTATCAAACGAGATATATTTCTCGCAATTTGTCTGAAATGTTCCTGAATCATTGAACGAAATAGTTCATGAAAGATATTTGAAACATTTCTCGAAATCTGTTATTAATCTTTCGCGAAATATTTCTGAAACATTTATTGAAACCTTTCGGTGGAAGGTTTCTGAATGGTTTCAGACAGGTTTCCCGGAAGATGTTAGTTATCAAACCAGACATATTTCTCATAAGTTGACTGACATGTTCCTGAATCATTGCACGAAATATTTCATAAAAGATATTTGAAACATTTCTCGAAATCTGCCAGAAATCATTCGCGAAATATTTCTGAAACAATAAATGAAACCTTTCGGTGGAAGGTTTCTGAAAGGTTTCAGACAGGTTTCCCGGAAGATGTCAGTTATCACACCAGATATATTTCTGCGAAAGTTGTCTGAAAAGTTCCTGAATCATTGCACGAAATACTTCATGAAAGATATTTGAAACATATCTCGAAATCTGTCAGTCATCTTTCGCGAAATATTTCTGAAAAATTTATTGAAACCTTTCGGTGGAAGGTTTCTGAAAGGTTTCAGGCAGGTTTCCCGGAAGATGTCACTTATCAAACCAGATATATTTCTCGCAAGTTGTCTGAAATGTTCCTTAATAATTGCACGTAATATTTCATGGAAAGATTTATGAAACATTTTTAGAACTCTGTCAGAAATCTTTCGAAAAATATTTCTAAAACATTTATTGAAACCTTTTGGTGAAAGGTTTCTGAAAGGTTTCAGACAGGTTTCCCGGACGATGTCAGTTATCAAACCAGACATATTTCTCATAAGTTGACTGACATGTTCCTGAATCATTGCACGAAATATTTCTTAAAAGATATTTGAAACATTTCTCGAAATCTGCCAGAAATCATTCGCGAAATATTTCTGAAACAATAATTGAAACCTCTCGGTGAAAGGTTTCTGGAAGGTTTTAGACAGGTTTCCCGGAAGATGTTAGTTATCAAACCCGATATATTTCTCGCAAGTTGTCTGAAATGTTCCTGAATCATTGCACGAAATACTTCATGAAAGATTTCTGAAACATTTTTCGAAACCTGTGAGAAATCTTTCGCGAAATGTTTGGAATACATTTATTAAAACCTTACAGTGAAAGATTTATGAAAAGTTTTAGACAGGTTTCCTGGAAGATGTCAGTTATCAAACCAGATATATTTCTCGCAAGTTGTCTGAAATGTTCCTGAATCATTGCACGAAATATTTCATGAAAGATATTTGAAACATTTCTCGAAATCTGTTATTAATCTTTCGCGAAATATTTCTGAAACATTTATTGAAACCTTTCGGTGGAAGGTTTCTGAATGGTTTCAGACAGATTTCCCGGAAGATGTCAGTTATCAAACCAGATATATTTCTCGCAAGTTGTCTGAAATTTTCCTGACTCTTTGCACGAAATACTTCATGAAAGATTCCTGAAACAATTTTCGAAATCTGTCATTAATCTTTCGCGAAATATTTCTGAAACATTTATTGAAACCTTTTGGTGAAAGGTTTGTGAAAGGTTTCAGACAGGTTTCCCGGAAGATGTCAGTTATCAAACCAGACATTTTTCTCATAAGTTGACTGACATGTTCCTGAATCATTGAACGAAATATTTCATAAAAGATATTTGAAACATTTCTCGAAATCTGCCAGAAATCATTCGCGAAATATTTCTGAAACAATAATTGAAACCTTTCGGTGGAAGGTTTCTGAGAGGTTTCAGACAGGTTTCCCGGAAGATGTCAGTTATCAAACGAGATATATTTCTCGCAATTTGTCTGAAATGTTCCTGAATCATTGAACGAAATAGTTCATGAAAGATTCCTGAAACATTTTTTGAAATCTATTAGAAATCTTTCGCGAAATATTTCTGAAACATTTATTAAAACGTTGCAGTGAAAGGTTTCTGAAAAGTTTAAGACAGGTTTCCCGGAAGATCTCGCTTATGAAACCGAATATATTTCTCTTAAGTTGTCTGAAATGTTCCTGAATCATTGCACGAAATACTTCATGAAAGATTCCTGAAACAATTTTCTAAATCTGTCATAAATCTTTCGCGAAACATTTCTGAAACATTTATTGAAACCTTTTGGTGAAAGGTTTCTGGAAGGTTTCAGACAGGTTTCCCGGAAGATGTCAGTTATCAAACGAGATATATTTCTCGCAATTTGTCTGAAATGTTCCTGAATCATTGAACGAAATAGTTCATGAAAGATTCCTGAAACATTTTTTGAAATCTGTTAGAACTCTTTCGCGGAATATTTCTGAAACATTTATTAAAACGTTGCAGTGAAAGGTTTCTGAAAAGTTTAAGACGGGTTTCCCGGAAGATGTCACTTATTAAACCGGATATATTTCTCGCAAGTTGTCTGAAATGTTTCTTAATAATTGCAAGAAATATTTCATGAAAGATATTTCAAACATTTCTCGAAATCTGTTATTAATCTTTCGCGAAATATTTCTGAAACATTTATTGAAATCTTTCGGTGGAAGGTTTCTGAAAGGTTTCAGACAGGTTTCCCGGAAGATGTCAGTTTTCAAACGAGATATATTTCTCGCAATCTGTCTGAAATGTTCCTGAATCATTGAACGAAATAGTTCATGAAAAATTCCTAAAACATTTTTTGAAATCTGTTAGAAATCTTTCGCGGAATATTTCTGAAACATTTATTAAAATGTTGCAGTGAAAGGTTTCTGAAAAGTTTAAGACAGGTTTCCCGGAAGATCTCGCTTATGAAACCGAATATATTTCTCGCAAGTTGTCTGAAATGTTCCTGAATCATTGCACGAAATACTTCATGAAAGATTCCTGAAACAATTTTCGTAATCTGTCATAAATCTTTCGCGAAACATTTCTGAAACATTTATTGAAACCTTTTGGTGAAAGGTTTCTGGAAGGTTTCAGACAGGCTTTCCGGAAGATGTCAGTTATCAAACCAGACATTTTTCTCATAAGTTGACTGACATGTTCCTGAATCATTGCACGAAATATTTCATAAAAGATATTTGAAACATTTCTCGAAATCTGCCAGAAATCATTCGCGAAATATTTCTGAAACAATAATTGAAACCTTTCGGTGGAAGGTTTCTGAAAGGTTTCAGGCAGGTTTCCCAGAAGATGTCCGTTATCAAACCAGATATATTTCTCGCAAGTTGTCTGAAATGTTCCTTAATCATTGCACGAACTATTTCATGAAAGATTTTTGAAACATTTCTCGAAATCTGCCAGAAATCTATCGCGAAATATTTCTGAAACATTAATTGAAACCTCTCGGTGAAAGGTTTCTGAAAGGTTTTAGACAGTTTTCCCGGAAGATGTTAGTTATCAAACCAGATATATTTCTCGCAAGTTGTCTGAAATGTTCCTGAATCATTGCACGAAATACTTCATGAAAGATTTCTGAAACATTTTTCGAAACCTGTCAGAAATCTTTCGCGAAATGTTTCTGATACATTAATTAAAACCTTTCAGTGAAAGGTTTCTGAAAAGTTTTAGATAGGTTTCCCGGAAGATGTCTGTTATCAAACCAGATATATTTCTCGCAATTTGTCTGAAATGTTCCTGAATCATTGCAGGAAATAGTTCATGAAAGATTCCTGAAACATTTTTTGAAATCTGTTATAAATCTTTCGCGGAATATTTCTGAAACAATTATTAAAACGTTGCAGTGAAAGGTTTCTGAAAAGTTTAAAACGGGTTTCCCGGAAGATGTCACTTATTAAACCGGATATATTTCTCGCAAGTTGTCTGAAATGTTTCTTAATAATTGCAAGAAATATTTCATGAAAGATATTTCAAACATTTCTCGAAATCTGTTATTAATCTTTCGCGAAATATTTCTGAAACATTTATTGAAATCTTTCGGTGGAAGGTTTCTGAAAGGTTTCAGACAGGTTTCCCGGAAGATGTCAGTTATCAAACCAGATATATTTCTCGCAAGTTGCCTGAAATGTTCCTGAATCATGGCACGAAATACTTCATGAAAGATTTCTGAAACATTTTTCGAAACCTTTCATAAATCTTTTGCGAAATATTTCTGAAACATTTATTGAAACCTTTCGGTGGAAGGTTTCTGAACGGTTTCAGGCAGGTTTCCCGGAAGACGTCAGTTATCAAACCAGATATATTTCTCGCAAGTTGTCTGAAATGTTCCCGAATCATTGCACGAAATACTTCATGAAAGATGACTGAAGCATTTTTCGAAACCTGTCAGAAATCTTTCGCGAAATATTTCTGAAACATTTATTAAAACCTTTCAGTGAAAGGTTTCTGAAAAGTTATAGATAGATTTCCCGGTAGATGTCACTTATCATACCAGATATGTTTCTCGCAAGTTGTCTGAAATGTTCCTTAATCATTGCACGAAATATTTCATGAAAGATTTTTGAAACATTTCTCGAAATCTGCCAGAAATCTTTCGCAAAATATTTCTGAAACATTAATTGAAACATCTCGGTGAAAGGTGTTTGAAAGGTTTTAGACAGTTTTCCCGGAAGATGTTAGTTATCAAACCAGATGTATTTCTCGCAAGTTATCTGAAATGTTCCTGAATCATTGCGCGACATATTTCATGAAAGATATTTGAAACGTTTCTCGAAATCTGTTATTAATCTTTCGCGAAATATTTCTGAAACATTAATTGGAACCTCTCGGTGAAAGGTTTCTGAAAGGTTTTAGATAGGTTTCCCGGAAGATGTCAGTTATCAAACCAGATATATTTCTCGCAAGTTGTCTGAAATGTTCCTGAATCATGGCACAAAATACTTCATGAAAGATATTTGAAACATTTCTCGAAATATGTCAGAAATCTATCGCGAAATATTTCTGAAACATTAATTGAAACCTCTCGGTGAAAGGTTTCTGAAAGGTTTTAGACAGTTTTCCCGGAAGATGTTAGTTATCAAACCAGATATTTTTCTCGCAAGTTGTCTGAAATGTTCCTGAATCATTGCACGAAATACTTCATGAAAGATTTCTGAAACATTTTTCGAAACCTGTCAGAAATCTTTCGCGAAATGTTTCTGATACATTAATTAAAACCTTTCAGTGAAAGGTTTCTGAAAAGTTTTAGATAGGTTTCCCGGAAGATGTCTGTTATCAAACCAGATATATTTCTCGCAATTTGTCTGAAATGTTCCTGAATCATTGCAGGAAATAGTTCATGAAAGATTCCTGAAACATTTTTTGAAATCTGTTAGAAATCTTTCGCGGAATATTTCTGAAACATTTATTAAAACGTTGCAGTGAAAGGTTTCTGAAAAGTTTAAGACGGGTTTCCCGGAAGATGTCACTTATGAAACCGGATATATTTCTCGCAAGTTGTCTGAAATGTTTCTTAATAATTGCAAGAAATATTTCATGAAAGATATTTCAAACATTTCTCGAAATCTGTTATTAATCTTTCACGAAATATTTCTGAAACATTTATTGAAATCTTTCGGTGGAAGGTTTCTGAAAGGTTTCAGACAGGTTTCCCGGAAGATGTCAGTTATCAAACCAGATATATTTCTCGCAAGTTGTCTGAAATGTTCCTGAATCATGGCACGAAATACTTCATGAAAGATTTCTGAAACATTTTTCGAAACCTTTCATAAATCTTTTGCGAAATATTTCTGAAACATTTATTAAAACCTTTCAGTGAAAGGTTTCTGAAAAGTTTTAGATAGGTTTCCCGGAAGATGTCAGTTATCAAACCAGATATATTTCTCGCAAGTTGTCTGAAATGTTCCTGAATCATCGCACGAAATACTTCATGAAAGATATTTGAAACATATCTCGAAATCTGTCAGAAATCTTTCGCGAAATATTGCAAAAACATTTATTGAAACCTTTTGGTGAAAGGTTTCTGAATGGTTTCAGACAGGTTTCCCGGAAGATGTCAGTTATCAAACCGAATATATTTCTCGCAAGTTGTCTGAAATTTTCCTGACTCTTTGCACGAAATACCTCATGAAAGGTATTTGAAACATATCTCGAAATCTGTCAGACATCTTTCGCGAAATATTTCTGAAACATTTATTGAAACCTTTCGGTGGAAGGTTTCTGAAAGGTTTCAGGCAGGTTTCCCAGAAGATGTCAGTTATCAAACCAGATATATTTCTCGCAAGTTGTCTGAAATGTTCCTGAATCATTGCACGAAATACTTCATGAAAGATTCCTGAAACAATTTTCGAAATCTGTCATAAATCTTTCGCGAAATATGTCTGAAACATTTATTGAAACCTTTTGGTGAAAGGTTTCTGAAAGGTTTCAGACAGGTTTCCCGGAAGATGTCAGTTATCAAACCAGACATATTTCTCGCAAGTTGTCTGACATGTTCCTGAATCATTGCACGACAGAATTCATGAAAGATTTTTGAAACATTTCTCGAAATCTGCCAGAAATCTTTCGCGAAATATTTCTGAAACATTAATTGAAACCTCTCGGTGAAAGGTTTCTGAAACGTTTTAGACAGGTTTCCCGGAAGATGTTAGTTATCAAACCAGATGTATTTCTCGCAAGTTGTCTGAAATGTTCCTGAATCATTGCACGAAATACTTCATGAAAGATTTCTGAAACATTTTTCGAAATCTGTCATAAATCTTTCGCGAAATATTTCTGAAACATTTATTGAAACCTTTTGGTGACAGGTTTCTGAAAGGTTTCAGAAAGGTTTCCCGGACGATGTCAGTTATCAAACCAGACATATTTCTCATAAGTTGACTGACATGTTCCTGAATCATTGCACGAAATATTTCATAAAAGATATTTTAAACATTTCTCGAAATCTGCCAGAAATCATTCGCGAAATATTTCTGAAACAATAATTGAAACCTTTCGGTGGAAGGTTTCTGAAAGTTTTCAGACAGGTTTCCCGGAAGATGTCAGTTATCAAACGAGATATATTTCTCGCAATTTGTCTGAAATGTTCCTGAATCATTGAACGAAATAGTTCATGAAAGATATTTGAAACATTTCTCGAAATCTGTTATTAATCTTTCGCGAAATATTTCTGAAACATTTATTGAAACCTTTCGGTGGAAGGTTTCTGAATGGTTACAGACAGGTTTCCCGGAAGATGTTAGTTATCAAACCAGACATATTTCTCATAAGTTGACTGACATGTTCCTGAATCATTGCACGAAATATTTCATAAAGGATATTTGAAACATTTCTCTAAATCTGCCAGAAATCATTCGCGAAATATTTCTGAAACAATAATTGAAACCTTTCGGTGGAAGGTTTCTGAAAGGTTTCAGACAGGTTTCCCGGAAGATGTCAGTTATCACACCAGATATAATTCTGCGAAAGTTGTCTGAAAAGTTCCTGAATCATTGCACGAAATACTTCATGAAAGATATTTGAAACATATCTCGAAATCTGTCAGTCATCTTTCGCGAAATATTTCTGAAAAATTTATTGAAACCTTTCGGTGGAAGGTTTCTGAAAGGTTTCAGGCAGGTTTCCTGGAAGATGTCACTTATCAAACCAGGTATATTTCTCGCAAGTTGTCTGAAATGTTCCTTAATAATTGCACGTAATATTTCATGGAAAGATTTATGAAACATTTTTCGAACTCTGTCAGAAATCTTACGAAAAATATTTCTTAAACATTTATTGAAACCTTTTGGTGAAAGGTTTCTGAAAGGTTTCAGACAGGTTTCCCGGACGATGTCAGTTATCAAACCAGACATATTTCTCATAAGTTGACTGACATGTTCCTGAATCATTGCACGAAATATTTCATAGAAGATATTTGAAACATTTCTCGAAATCTGCCAGAAATCATTCGCGAAATATTTCTGAAACAATAATTGAAACCTCTCGGTGAAAGGTTTCTGGAAGGTTTTAGACATTTTCCCGGAAGATGTTAGTTATCAAACCCGATATATTTCTCGCAAGTTGTCTGAAATGTTCCTGAATCATTGCACGAAATACTTCATGAAAGATTTCTGAAACATTTTTCGAAAGCTGTGAGAAATCTTTCGCGAAATGTTTCGAATACATTTATTAAAACCTTACAGTGAAAGATTTCTGAAAAGTTTTAGACAGGTTTCCTGGAAGATGTCAGTTATCAAACCAGATATATTTCTCGCAAGTTGTCTGAAATGTTCCTGAATCATTGCACGAAATATTTCATGAAAGATATTTGAAACATTTCTCGAAATCTGTTATTAATCTTTCCCGAAATATTTCTGAAACATTAATTGAAACCTTGCGGTGAAAGGTTTCTGAAAGGTTTTAGACAGGTTTCCCGGACGATGTTAGTTATCAAACCAGATATATTTCTCGCAAGTTGTCTGAAATGTTCCTGAATCATTGGAAAACCTCCATGAAAGATTCCTGAAACATTTTTCGAAATCTGTCAGAAATCTTTCGCGAAATATTTCTGAAACAATAATTGAAACCTCTCGGTGAAAGGTTTCTGAAAGGTTTCAGACAGGTTTCCCGGAAGATGTCAGTTATCACACCAGATATATTTCTGCGAAAGTTGTCTGAAATGTTCCTGAATCATTGCACGAAATACTTCATGAAAGATATTTGAAACATATCTCGAAATCTGTCAGACATCTTTCGCGAAATATTTCTGAAACATTTATTGAAACCTTTCGGTGGAAGGTTTCTGAAAGGTTTCAGGCTGGTTTCCCGGAAGATGTCACTTATCAAACCAGATATATTTCTCGCAAGTTGTCTGAAATGTTCCTTAATAAATGCACGAAATACTTCATGAAAGATATTTGAAACATTTCTCGAAATCTGTCAGAATTCATTCGCGAAATATTTCTGAAACATTAATTGAAACCTCTCGGTGAAAGGTTTCTGAATTGTTTTAGACAGATTTCCCGGAAGATGTTAGTTATCAAACCAGATATATTTCTCGCAACTTGTCTGAAATGTTCCTGAATCATTGCACGAAATACTTCATGAAAGATATTTGAAACATTTCTCGAAATCTTTCAGAAATCTTTCGCGAAATATTTCTGAAACATTTATTGAAACCTTTCGGTGGAAGGTTTCTGAAAGGTTTCAGGCAGCTATCCCGGAAGATGTCAGTTATCAAAACAGATATATTTCTGCGAAAGTGGTCTGAAATGTTTCTGAATCATTGCACGAAATACTTCATGAAAGATATTTGAAACATATCTCGAAATCTGTCAGAAATCTTTCGCGAAATATTGCAAAAACATTTATTGAAACCTTTTGGTGAAAGGTTTCCGAAAGGTTTCAGACAGGTTTCCCGGAAGATGTCAGTTATCAAACCAGATATATTTCTCGCAAGTTGTCTGAAATGTTCCTGAATCATTGGAAAACCTCCATGAAAGATTCCTGAAACATTTTTCGAAATCTGTCAGAAATCTTTCGCGAAATATTTCTGAAACAATAATTGAAACCTCTCGGTGAACGGTTTCTGAAAGGTTTCAGACAGGTTTCCCGGAAGATGTCAGTTATGAAACCAGATATATTTCTCGCAAGTTGTCTGAAATGTTCCTGAATCATTGGAAAACCTCCATGAAAGATTCCTGAAACATTTTTCGAAATCTGTCAGAAATCTTTCGCGAAATATTTCTGAAACAATAATTGAAACCTCTCGGTGAAAGGTTTCTGAAAGGTTTCAGACAGGTTTCCCGGAAGATGTCAGTTATCACACCAGATATATTTCTGCGAAAGTTGTCTGAAATGTTCCTTAATAAATGCACGAAATACTTCATGAAAGATATTTGAAACATTTCTCGAAATCTGTCAGAAATCATTCGCGAAATATTTCTGAAACATTAATTGAAACCTCTCGGTGAAAGGTTTCTAAAAGGTTTCAGACAGGTTTCCCGGAAGCTGTCAGTTATCAAACCAGATATATTTCTAGCAAGTTGTCTGAAATGTTCCTTAATCATTGCACGAAATAATTCATGAAAGATTTTTGAAACAATTTTCGAAATCTGTCAGAAATCTTTCGCGAAATATTTCTGAAACATTTATTAAAACCTTTCAGTGAAAGGTTTCTGAAAAGTTTTAGATAGGTTTCCCGGATGATGTCACTTATCTAACCGGATATATTTCTCGCAAGTTGTCTGAAATGTTCCCGAATAATTGCACGAAATACTTCATGAAAGATTTCTGAAACATTTTTCGAAACCTGTCAGAAATCTTTCGCGAAATGTTTCTGATACATTTATTGAAATCTTTCGGTGGAAGGTTTCTGAAAGGTTTTAGACAGGTTTCCCGGAAGATGTTAGTTATCAAACCCGATATATTTCTCGCAAGTTGTCTGACATGTTCCTGAATCATTGCACGAAATACTTCGTGAAAGATTCCTGAAACATTTTTCGAAACCTGTCAGAAATCTTTCGCGAAATGTTTCTGATACATTTATTAAAACCTTACAGTGAAAGATTTCTGAAAAGTTTTATACAGGTTTCCTGGAAGATGTCAGTTATCAAACCAGATATATTTCTCGCAAGTTGTCTGAAATGTTCCTGAATCATTGCACGAAATACTTCATGAAAGATTTCTGAAACATTTTTCGAAACCTGTCAGAAATCTTTCGCGAAATGTTTCGAATACATTTATTAAGACCTTACAGTGAAAGATTTCTGTAAAGTTTTAGACAGGTTTCCTGGAAGATGTCAGTTATCAAACCAGATATATTTCTCGCAATTTGTCTGAAATGTTCCTGAATCATTGCACGAAATAGTTCATGAAAGATATTTGAAACATTTCTCGAAATCTGTTATTAATCTTTCGCGAAATATTTCTGAAACATTTATTGAAACCTTTCGGTGGAAGGTTTCTGAAAGGTTTCAGGCAGGTTTCCCAGAAGATGTCAGTTATCAAACCAGACATATTTCTCATAAGTTGACTGACATGTTCCTGAATCATTGCACGAAATATTTCATAGAAGATATTTGAAACATTTCTCGAAATCTGCCAGAAATCATTCGCGAAATATTTCTGAAACAATAATTGAAACCTCTCGGTGAAAGGTTTCTGGAAGGTTTTAGACATTTTCCCGGAAGATGTTAGTTATCAAACCCGATATATTTCTCGCAAGTTGTCTGAAATGTTCCTGAATCATTGCACGAAATACTTCATGAAAGATTTCTGAAACATTTTTCGAAACCTGTGAGAAATCTTTCGCGAAATGTTTCGAATACATTTATTAAAACCTTACAGTGAAAGATTTCTGAAAAGTTTTAGACAGGTTTCCTGGAAGATGTCAGTTATCAAACCAGATATATTTCTCGCAAGTTGTCTGAAATGTTCCTGAATCATTGCACGAAATATTTCATGAAAGATATTTGAAACATTTCTCGAAATCTGTTATTAATCTTTCCCGAAATATTTCTGAAACATTAATTGAAACCTTGCGGTGAAAGGTTTCTGAAAGGTTTTAGACAGGTTTCCCGGACGATGTTAGTTATCAAACCAGATATATTTCTCGCAAGTTGTCTGAAATGTTCCTGAATCATTGGAAAACCTCCATGAAAGATTCCTGAAACATTTTTCGAAATCTGTCAGAAATCTTTCGCGAAATATTTCTGAAACAATAATTGAAACCTCTCGGTGAAAGGTTTCTGAAAGGTTTCAGACAGGTTTCCCGGAAGATGTCAGTTATCACACCAGATATATTTCTGCGAAAGTTGTCTGAAATGTTCCTGAATCATTGCACGAAATACTTCATGAAAGATATTTGAAACATATCTCGAAATCTGTCAGACATCTTTCGCGAAATATTTCTGAAACATTTATTGAAACCTTTCGGTGGAAGGTTTCTGAAAGGTTTCAGGCTGGTTTCCCGGAAGATGTCACTTATCAAACCAGATATATTTCTCGCAAGTTGTCTGAAATGTTCCTTAATAAATGCACGAAATACTTCATGAAAGATATTTGAAACATTTCTCGAAATCTGTCAGAATTCATTCGCGAAATATTTCTGAAACATTAATTGAAACCTCTCGGTGAAAGGTTTCTGAATTGTTTTAGACAGATTTCCCGGAAGATGTTAGTTATCAAACCAGATATATTTCTCGCAACTTGTCTGAAATGTTCCTGAATCATTGCACGAAATACTTCATGAAAGATATTTGAAACATTTCTCGAAATCTTTCAGAAATCTTTCGCGAAATATTTCTGAAACATTTATTGAAACCTTTCGGTGGAAGGTTTCTGAAAGGTTTCAGGCAGCTATCCCGGAAGATGTCAGTTATCAAAACAGATATATTTCTGCGAAAGTGGTCTGAAATGTTTCTGAATCATTGCACGAAATACTTCATGAAAGATATTTGAAACATATCTCGAAATCTGTCAGAAATCTTTCGCGAAATATTGCAAAAACATTTATTGAAACCTTTTGGTGAAAGGTTTCTGAAAGGTTTCAGACAGGTTTCCCGGAAGATGTCAGTTATCAAACCAGATATATTTCTCGCAAGTTGTCTGAAATGTTCCTGAATCATTGGAAAACCTCCATGAAAGATTCCTGAAACATTTTTCGAAATCTGTCAGAAATCTTTCGCGAAATATTTCTGAAACAATAATTGAAACCTCTTGGTGAAAGGTTTCTGAAAGGTTTCAGACAGGTTTCCCGGAAGATGTCAGTTATGAAACCAGATATATTTCTCGCAAGTTGTCTGAAATGTTCCTGAATCATTGGAAAACCTCCATGAAAGATTCCTGAAACATTTTTCGAAATCTGTCAGAAATCTTTCGCGAAATATTTCTGAAACAATAATTGAAACCTCTCGGTGAAAGGTTTCTGAAAGGTTTCAGACAGGTTTCCCGGAAGATGTCAGTTATCACACCAGATATATTTCTGCGAAAGTTGTCTGAAATGTTCCTTAATAAATGCACGAAATACTTCATGAAAGATATTTGAAACATTTCTCGAAATCTGTCAGAAATCATTCGCGAAATATTTCTGAAACATTAATTGAAACCTCTCGGTGAAAGGTTTCTGAAAGGTTTCAGACAGGTTTCCCGGAAGCTGTCAGTTATCAAACCAGATATATTTCTAGCAAGTTGTCTGAAATGTTCCTTAATCATTGCACGAAATATTTCATGAAAGATTTTTGAAACAATTTTCGAAATCTGTCAGAAATCTTTCGCGAAATATTTCTGAAACATTTATTAAAACCTTTCAGTGAAAGGTTTCTGAAAAGTTTTAGATAGGTTTCCCGGATGATGTCACTTATCTAACCGGATATATTTCTCGCAAGTTGTCTGAAATGTTCCCGAATAATTGCACGAAATACTTCATGAAAGATTTCTGAAACATTTTTCGAAACCTGTCAGAAATCTTTCGCGAAATGTTTCTGATACATTTATTGAAATCTTTCGGTGGAAGGTTTCTGAAAGGTTTTAGACAGGTTTCCCGGAAGATGTTAGTTATCAAACCCGATATATTTCTCGCAAGTTGTCTGACATGTTCCTGAATCATTGCACGAAATACTTCGTGAAAGATTCCTGAAACATTTTTCGAAACCTGTCAGAAATCTTTCGCGAAATGTTTCTGATACATTTATTAAAACCTTACAGTGAAAGATTTCTGAAAAGTTTTATACAGGTTTCCTGGAAGATGTCAGTTATCAAACCAGATATATTTCTCGCAAGTTGTCTGAAATGTTCCTGAATCATTGCACGAAATACTTCATGAAAGATTTCTGAAACATTTTTCGAAACCTGTCAGAAATCTTTCGCGAAATGTTTCGAATACATTTATTAAGACCTTACAGTGAAAGATTTCTGTAAAGTTTTAGACAGGTTTCCTGGAAGATGTCAGTTATCAAACCAGATATATTTCTCGCAATTTGTCTGAAATGTTCCTGAATCATTGCACGAAATAGTTCATGAAAGATATTTGAAACATTTCTCGAAATCTGTTATTAATCTTTCGCGAAATATTTCTGAAACATTTATTGAAACCTTTCGGTGGAAGGTTTCTGAAAGGTTTCAGGCAGGTTTCCCAGAAGATGTCAGTTATCAAACCAGATATATTTCTCGCAATTTGTCTGAAATGTTCCTGAATCATTGCAGGAAATAGTTCATGAAAGATTCCTGAAACATTTTTTGAAATCTGTTATAAATCTTTCGCGGAATATTTCTGAAACAATTATTAAAACGTTGCAGTGAAAGGTTTCTGAAAAGTTTAAGACGGGTTTCCCGGAAGATGTCACTTATTAAACCGGATATATTTCTCGCAAGTTGTCTGAAATGTTTCTTAATAATTGCAAGAAATATTTCATGAAAGATATTTCAAACATTTCTCGAAATCTGTCATAAATCTTTCGCGAAATATTTCTGAAACATTTATTGAAACCTTTTGGTGAAAGGTTTCTGAAAGGTTTCAGACAGGTTTCCCGGAAGATGTCAGTTATCAAACCAGACATTTTTCTCATAAGTTGACTGACATGTTCCTGAATCATTGAACGAAATATTTCATAAAACATATTTGAAACATTTCTCGAAATCTGCCAGAAATCATTCGCGAAATATTTCTGAAACAATAATTGAAACCTTTCGGTGGAAGGTTTCTGAAAGGTTTCAGACAGGTTTCCCGGAAGATGTCAGTTATCAAACGAGATATATTTCTCGTAATTTGTCTGAAATGTTCCTGAATCATTGAACGAAATAGTTCATGAAAGATTCCTGAAACATTTTTTGAAATCTGTTAGAAATCTTTCGCGGAATATTTCTGAAACATTAATTGGAACCTCTCGGTGAAAGGTTTCTGAAAGGTTTTAGATAGGTTTCCCGGAAGATGTCAGTTATCAAACCAGATATATTTCTCGCAATTTGTCTGAAATGTTCCTGAATCATTGCACGAAATAGTTCATGAAAGATATTTGAAACATTTCTCGAAATCTGTTATTAATCTTTCGCCAAATATTTCTGAAACATTTATTGAAACCTTTCGGTGGAAGGTTTCTGAAAGGTTTCAGGCAGGTTTCCCAGAAGATGTCAGTTATCAATCCAGATATATTTCTCGCAAGTTGTCTGAAATGTTTCTGAATCATTGCACGAAATACTTCATGAAAGATTCCTTAAACAATTTTCGAAATCTGTCATAAATCTTTCGCGAAATATTTCTGAAACATTTATTGAAACCTTTTGGTGAAAGGTTTCTGAAAGGTTTCAGACAGGTTTCCCGGACGATGTCAGTTATCAAACCAGACATATTTCTCATAAGTTGACTGACATGTTCCTGAATCATTGCACGAAATATTTCATAGAAGATATTTGAAACATTTCTCGAAATCTGCCAGAAATCATTCGCGAAATATTTCTGAAACAATAATTGAAACCTCTCGGTGAAAGGTTTCTGGAAGGTTTTAGACATTTTCCCGGAAGATGTTAGTTATCAAACCCGATATATTTCTCGCAAGTTGTCTGAAATGTTCCTGAATCATTGCACGAAATACTTCATGAAAGATTTCTGAAACATTTTTCGAAAGCTGTGAGAAATCTTTCGCGAAATGTTTCGAATACATTTATTAAAACCTTACAGTGAAAGATTTCTGAAAAGTTTTAGACAGGTTTCCTGGAAGATGTCAGTTATCAAACCAGATATATTTCTCGCAAGTTGTCTGAAATGTTCCTGAATCATTGCACGAAATATTTCATGAAAGATATTTGAAACATTTCTCGAAATCTGTTATTAATCTTTCCCGAAATATTTCTGAAACATTAATTGAAACCTTGCGGTGAAAGGTTTCTGAAAGGTTTTAGACAGGTTTCCCGGACGATGTTAGTTATCAAACCAGATATATTTCTCGCAAGTTGTCTGAAATGTTCCTGAATCATTGGAAAACCTCCATGAAAGATTCCTGAAACATTTTTCGAAATCTGTCAGAAATCTTTCGCGAAATATTTCTGAAACAATAATTGAAACCTCTCGGTGAAAGGTTTCTGAAAGGTTTCAGACAGGTTTCCCGGAAGATGTCAGTTATCACACCAGATATATTTCTGCGAAAGTTGTCTGAAATGTTCCTGAATCATTGCACGAAATACTTCATGAAAGATATTTGAAACATATCTCGAAATCTGTCAGACATCTTTCGCGAAATATTTCTGAAACATTTATTGAAACCTTTCGGTGGAAGGTTTCTGAAAGGTTTCAGGCTGGTTTCCCGGAAGATGTCACTTATCAAACCAGATATATTTCTCGCAAGTTGTCTGAAATGTTCCTTAATAAATGCACGAAATACTTCATGAAAGATATTTGAAACATTTCTCGAAATCTGTCAGAATTCATTCGCGAAATATTTCTGAAACATTAATTGAAACCTCTCGGTGAAAGGTTTCTGAATTGTTTTAGACAGATTTCCCGGAAGATGTTAGTTATCAAACCAGATATATTTCTCGCAACTTGTCTGAAATGTTCCTGAATCATTGCACGAAATACTTCATGAAAGATATTTGAAACATTTCTCGAAATCTTTCAGAAATCTTTCGCGAAATATTTCTGAAACATTTATTGAAACCTTTCGGTGGAAGGTTTCTGAAAGGTTTCAGACAGGTTTCCCGGAAGATGTCAGTTATCACACCAGATATATTTCTGCGAAAGTTGTCTGAAATGTTCCTGAATCATTGCACGAAATACTTCATGAAAGATATTTGAAACATATCTCGAAATCTGTCAGACATCTTTCGCGAAATATTTCTGAAACATTTATTGAAACCTTTCGGTGGAAGGTTTCTGAAAGGTTTCAGGCTGGTTTCCCGGAAGATGTCACTTATCAAACCAGATATATTTCTCGCAAGTTGTCTGAAATGTTCCTTAATAAATGCACGAAATACTTCATGAAAGATATTTGAAACATTTCTCGAAATCTGTCAGAATTCATTCGCGAAATATTTCTGAAACATTAATTGAAACCTCTCGGTGAAAGGTTTCTGAATTGTTTTAGACAGATTTCCCGGAAGATGTTAGTTATCAAACCAGATATATTTCTCGCAACTTGTCTGAAATGTTCCTGAATCATTGCACGAAATACTTCATGAAAGATATTTGAAACATTTCTCGAAATCTTTCAGAAATCTTTCGCGAAATATTTCTGAAACATTTATTGAAACCTTTCGGTGGAAGGTTTCTGAAAGGTTTCAGGCAGCTATCCCGGAAGATGTCAGTTATCAAAACAGATATATTTCTGCGAAAGTGGTCTGAAATGTTTCTGAATCATTGCACGAAATACTTCATGAAAGATATTTGAAACATATCTCGAAATCTGTCAGAAATCTTTCGCGAAATATTGCAAAAACATTTATTGAAACCTTTTGGTGAAAGGTTTCTGAAAGGTTTCAGACAGGTTTCCCGGAAGATGTCAGTTATCAAACCAGATATATTTCTCGCAAGTTGTCTGAAATGTTCCTGAATCATTGGAAAACCTCCATGAAAGATTCCTGAAACATTTTTCGAAATCTGTCAGAAATCTTTCGCGAAATATTTCTGAAACAATAATTGAAACCTCTCGGTGAAAGGTTTCTGAAAGGTTTCAGACAGGTTTCCCGGAAGATGTCAGTTATGAAACCAGATATATTTCTCGCAAGTTGTCTGAAATGTTCCTGAATCATTGGAAAACCTCCATGAAAGATTCCTGAAACATTTTTCGAAATCTGTCAGAAATCTTTCGCGAAATATTTCTGAAACAATAATTGAAACCTCTCGGTGAAAGGTTTCTGAAAGGTTTCAGACAGGTTTCCCGGAAGATGTCAGTTATCACACCAGATATATTTCTGCGAAAGTTGTCTGAAATGTTCCTTAATAAATGCACGAAATACTTCATGAAAGATATTTGAAACATTTCTCGAAATCTGTCAGAAATCATTCGCGAAATATTTCTGAAACATTAATTGAAACCTCTCGGTGAAAGGTTTCTAAAAGGTTTCAGACAGGTTTCCCGGAAGCTGTCAGTTATCAAACCAGATATATTTCTAGCAAGTTGTCTGAAATGTTCCTTAATCATTGCACGAAATATTTCATGAAAGATTTTTGAAACAATTTTCGAAATCTGTCAGAAATCTTTCGCGAAATATTTCTGAAACATTTATTAAAACCTTTCAGTGAAAGGTTTCTGAAAAGTTTTAGATAGGTTTCCCGGATGATGTCACTTATCTAACCGGATATATTTCTCGCAAGTTGTCTGAAATGTTCCCGAATAATTGCACGAAATACTTCATGAAAGATTTCTGAAACATTTTTCGAAACCTGTCAGAAATCTTTCGCGAAATGTTTCTGATACATTTATTGAAATCTTTCGGTGGAAGGTTTCTGAAAGGTTTTAGACAGGTTTCCCGGAAGATGTTAGTTATCAAACCCGATATATTTCTCGCAAGTTGTCTGACATGTTCCTGAATCATTGCACGAAATACTTCGTGAAAGATTCCTGAAACATTTTTCGAAACCTGTCAGAAATCTTTCGCGAAATGTTTCTGATACATTTATTAAAACCTTACAGTGAAAGATTTCTGAAAAGTTTTATACAGGTTTCCTGGAAGATGTCAGTTATCAAACCAGATATATTTCTCGCAAGTTGTCTGAAATGTTCCTGAATCATTGCACGAAATACTTCATGAAAGATTTCTGAAACATTTTTCGAAACCTGTCAGAAATCTTTCGCGAAATGTTTCGAATACATTTATTAAGACCTTACAGTGAAAGATTTCTGTAAAGTTTTAGACAGGTTTCCTGGAAGATGTCAGTTATCAAACCAGATATATTTCTCGCAATTTGTCTGAAATGTTCCTGAATCATTGCACGAAATAGTTCATGAAAGATATTTGAAACATTTCTCGAAATCTGTTATTAATCTTTCGCGAAATATTTCTGAAACATTTATTGAAACCTTTCGGTGGAAGGTTTCTGAAAGGTTTCAGGCAGGTTTCCCAGAAGATGTCAGTTATCAAACCAGACATATTTCTCATAAGTTGACTGACATGTTCCTGAATCATTGCACGAAATATTTCATAGAAGATATTTGAAACATTTCTCGAAATCTGCCAGAAATCATTCGCGAAATATTTCTGAAACAATAATTGAAACCTCTCGGTGAAAGGTTTCTGGAAGGTTTTAGACATTTTCCCGGAAGATGTTAGTTATCAAACCCGATATATTTCTCGCAAGTTGTCTGAAATGTTCCTGAATCATTGCACGAAATACTTCATGAAAGATTTCTGAAACATTTTTCGAAACCTGTGAGAAATCTTTCGCGAAATGTTTCGAATACATTTATTAAAACCTTACAGTGAAAGATTTCTGAAAAGTTTTAGACAGGTTTCCTGGAAGATGTCAGTTATCAAACCAGATATATTTCTCGCAAGTTGTCTGAAATGTTCCTGAATCATTGCACGAAATATTTCATGAAAGATATTTGAAACATTTCTCGAAATCTGTTATTAATCTTTCCCGAAATATTTCTGAAACATTAATTGAAACCTTGCGGTGAAAGGTTTCTGAAAGGTTTTAGACAGGTTTCCCGGACGATGTTAGTTATCAAACCAGATATATTTCTCGCAAGTTGTCTGAAATGTTCCTGAATCATTGGAAAACCTCCATGAAAGATTCCTGAAACATTTTTCGAAATCTGTCAGAAATCTTTCGCGAAATATTTCTGAAACAATAATTGAAACCTCTCGGTGAAAGGTTTCTGAAAGGTTTCAGACAGGTTTCCCGGAAGATGTCAGTTATCACACCAGATATATTTCTGCGAAAGTTGTCTGAAATGTTCCTGAATCATTGCACGAAATACTTCATGAAAGATATTTGAAACATATCTCGAAATCTGTCAGACATCTTTCGCGAAATATTTCTGAAACATTTATTGAAACCTTTCGGTGGAAGGTTTCTGAAAGGTTTCAGGCTGGTTTCCCGGAAGATGTCACTTATCAAACCAGATATATTTCTCGCAAGTTGTCTGAAATGTTCCTTAATAAATGCACGAAATACTTCATGAAAGATATTTGAAACATTTCTCGAAATCTGTCAGAATTCATTCGCGAAATATTTCTGAAACATTAATTGAAACCTCTCGGTGAAAGGTTTCTGAATTGTTTTTGACAGATTTCCCGGAAGATGTTAGTTATCAAACCAGATATATTTCTCGCAACTTGTCTGAAATGTTCCTGAATCATTGCACGAAATACTTCATGAAAGATATTTGAAACATTTCTCGAAATCTTTCAGAAATCTTTCGCGAAATATTTCTGAAACATTTATTGAAACCTTTCGGTGGAAGGTTTCTGAAAGGTTTCAGGCAGCTATCCCGGAAGATGTCAGTTATCAAAACAGATATATTTCTGCGAAAGTGGTCTGAAATGTTTCTGAATCATTGCACGAAATACTTCATGAAAGATATTTGAAACATATCTCGAAATCTGTCAGAAATCTTTCGCGAAATATTGCAAAAACATTTATTGAAACCTTTTGGTGAAAGGTTTCTGAAAGGTTTCAGACAGGTTTCCCGGAAGATGTCAGTTATCAAACCAGATATATTTCTCGCAAGTTGTCTGAAATGTTCCTGAATCATTGGAAAACCTCCATGAAAGATTCCTGAAACATTTTTCGAAATCTGTCAGAAATCTTTCGCGAAATATTTCTGAAACAATAATTGAAACCTCTTGGTGAAAGGTTTCTGAAAGGTTTCAGACAGGTTTCCCGGAAGATGTCAGTTATGAAACCAGATATATTTCTCGCAAGTTGTCTGAAATGTTCCTGAATCATTGGAAAACCTCCATGAAAGATTCCTGAAACATTTTTCGAAATCTGTCAGAAATCTTTCGCGAAATATTTCTGAAACAATAATTGAAACCTCTCGGTGAAAGGTTTCTGAAAGGTTTCAGACAGGTTTCCCGGAAGATGTCAGTTATCACACCAGATATATTTCTGCGAAAGTTGTCTGAAATGTTCCTTAATAAATGCACGAAATACTTCATAAAAGATATTTGAAACATTTCTCGAAATCTGTCAGAAATCATTCGCGAAATATTTCTGAAACATTAATTGAAACCTCTCGGTGAAAGGTTTCTGAAAGGTTTCAGACAGGTTTCCCGGAAGCTGTCAGTTATCAAACCAGATATATTTCTAGCAAGTTGTCTGAAATGTTCCTTAATCATTGCACGAAATATTTCATGAAAGATTTTTGAAACAATTTTCGAAATCTGTCAGAAATCTTTCGCGAAATATTTCTGAAACATTTATTAAAACCTTTCAGTGAAAGGTTTCTGAAAAGTTTTAGATAGGTTTCCCGGATGATGTCACTTATCTAACCGGATATATTTCTCGCAAGTTGTCTGAAATGTTCCCGAATAATTGCACGAAATACTTCATGAAAGATTTCTGAAACATTTTTCGAAACCTGTCAGAAATCTTTCGCGAAATGTTTCTGATACATTTATTGAAATCTTTCGGTGGAAGGTTTCTGAAAGGTTTTAGACAGGTTTCCCGGAAGATGTTAGTTATCAAACCCGATATATTTCTCGCAAGTTGTCTGACATGTTCCTGAATCATTGCACAAAATACTTCGTGAAAGATTCCTGAAACATTTTTCGAAACCTGTCAGAAATCTTTCGCGAAATGTTTCTGATACATTTATTAAAACCTTACAGTGAAAGATTTCTGAAAAGTTTTATACAGGTTTCCTGGAAGATGTCAGTTATCAAACCAGATATATTTCTCGCAAGTTGTCTGAAATGTTCCTGAATCATTGCACGAAATACTTCATGAAAGATTTCTGAAACATTTTTCGAAACCTGTCAGAAATCTTTCGCGAAATGTTTCGAATACATTTATTAAGACCTTACAGTGAAAGATTTCTGTAAAGTTTTAGACAGGTTTCCTGGAAGATGTCAGTTATCAAACCAGATATATTTCTCGCAATTTGTCTGAAATGTTCCTGAATCATTGCACGAAATAGTTCATGAAAGATATTTGAAACATTTCTCGAAATCTGTTATTAATCTTTCGCGAAATATTTCTGAAACATTTATTGAAACCTTTCGGTGGAAGGTTTCTGAAAGGTTTCAGGCAGGTTTCCCAGAAGATGTCAGTTATCAAACCAGATATATTTCTCGCAATTTGTCTGAAATGTTCCTGAATCATTGCAGGAAATAGTTCATGAAAGATTCCTGAAACATTTTTTGAAATCTGTTATAAATCTTTCGCGGAATATTTCTGAAACAATTATTAAAACGTTGCAGTGAAAGGTTTCTGAAAAGTTTAAGACGGGTTTCCCGGAAGATGTCACTTATTAAACCGGATATATTTCTCGCAAGTTGTCTGAAATGTTTCTTAATAATTGCAAGAAATATTTCATGAAAGATATTTCAAACATTTCTCGAAATCTGTCATAAATCTTTCGCGAAATATTTCTGAAACATTTATTGAAACCTTTTGGTGAAAGGTTTCTGAAAGGTTTCAGACAGGTTTCCCGGAAGATGTCAGTTATCAAACCAGACATTTTTCTCATAAGTTGACTGACATGTTCCTGAATCATTGAACGAAATATTTCATAAAACATATTTGAAACATTTCTCGAAATCTGCCAGAAATCATTCGCGAAATATTTCTGAAACAATAATTGAAACCTTTCGGTGGAAGGTTTCTGAAAGGTTTCAGACAGGTTTCCCGGAAGATGTCAGTTATCAAACGAGATATATTTCTCGTAATTTGTCTGAAATGTTCCTGAATCATTGAACGAAATAGTTCATGAAAGATTCCTGAAACATTTTTTGAAATCTGTTAGAAATCTTTCGCGGAATATTTCTGAAACATTAATTGGAACCTCTCGGTGAAAGGTTTCTGAAAGGTTTTAGATAGGTTTCCCGGAAGATGTCAGTTATCAAACCAGATATATTTCTCGCAATTTGTCTGAAATGTTCCTGAATCATTGCACGAAATAGTTCATGAAAGATATTTGAAACATTTCTCGAAATCTGTTATTAATCTTTCGCCAAATATTTCTGAAACATTTATTGAAACCTTTCGGTGGAAGGTTTCTGAAAGGTTTCAGGCAGGTTTCCCAGAAGATGTCAGTTATCAATCCAGATATATTTCTCGCAAGTTGTCTGAAATGTTTCTGAATCATTGCACGAAATACTTCATGAAAGATTCCTTAAACAATTTTCGAAATCTGTCATAAATCTTTCGCGAAATATTTCTGAAACATTTATTGAAACCTTTTGGTGAAAGGTTTCTGAAAGGTTTCAGACAGGTTTCCCGGAAGATGTCAGTTATCAAACCAGACATTTTTCTCATAAGTTGACTGGCATGTTCCTGAATCATTGAACGAAATATTTCATAAAAGATATTTGAAACATTTCTCGAAATCTGCCAGAAATCATTCGCGAAATATTTCTGAAACAATAATTGAAACCTTTCGGTGGAAGGTTTCTGAAAGGTTTCAGACAGGTTTCCCGGAAGATGTCAGTTATCAAACGAGATATATTTCTCGCAATTTGTCTGAAATGTTCCTGAATCATTGAACGAAATAGTTCATGAATGATTCCTGAAACATTTTTTGAAATCTGTTAGAAATCTTTCGCGGAATATTTCTGAAACATTTATTAAAACGTTGCAGTGAAAGGTTTCTGAAAAGTTTAAGACGGGTTTCCCGGAAGATGTCACTTATTAAACCGGATATATTTCTCGCAAGTTGTCTGAAATGTTTCTTAATAATTGCAAGAAATATTTCATGAAAGATATTTCAAACATTTCTCGAAATCTGTTATTAATCTTTCGCGAAATATTTCTGAAACATTTATTGAAATCTTTCGGTGGAAGGTTTCTGAAAGGTTTCAGACAGGTTTCCCGGAAGATGTCAGTTATCAAACCAGATATATTTCTCGCAAGTTGTCTGAAATGTTCCTGAATCATCGCACGAAATATTTCATGAAAGATTTTTGAAACATTTCTCGAAATCTGCCAGAAATCTTTCGCGAAATATTTCTGAAACATTAATTGAAACATCTCGGTTAAAGGTGTTTGAATGGTTTTAGACAGGTTTCCCGGAAGATGTTAGTTATCAAACCAGATGTATTTCTCGCAAGTTATCTGAAATGTTCCTGAATCATTGCGCGACATATTTCATGAAAGATATTTGAAACGTTTCTCGAAATCTGTTATTAATCTTTCGCGAAATATTTCTGAAACATTAATTGGAACCTCTCGGTGAAAGGTTTCTGAAAGGTTTTAGATAGGTTTCCGGGAAGATGTCAGTTATCAAACCAGATATATTTCTCGCAAGTTGTCTGAAATGTTCCTGAATCATCGCACAAAATACTTCATGAAAGATATTTGAAACATTTCTCGAAATATGTCAGAAATCTATCGCGAAATATTTCTGAAACATTAATTGAAACCTCTCGGTGAAAGGTTTCTGAAAGATTTTAGACAGTTTTCCCGGAAGATGTTAGTTATCAAACCAGATATATTTCTCGCAAGTTGTCTGAAATGTTCCTGAATCATTGCACGAAATACTTCATGAAAGATTACTGAAACATTTTTCGAAACCTGTCAGAAATCTTTCGCGAAATGTTTCTGATACATTAATTAAAACCTTTCAGTGAAAGGTTTCTGAAAAGTTTTAGATAGGTTTCCCGGAAGATGTCTGTTATCAAACCAGATATATTTCTCGCAATTTGTCTGAAATGTTCCTGAATCATTGCAGGAAATAGTTCATGAAAGATTCCTGAAACATTTTTTGAAATCTGTTAGAAATCTTTCGCGGAATATTTCTGAAACATTTATTAAAACGTTGCAGTGAAAGGTTTCTGAAAAGTTTAAGACGGGTTTCCCGGAAGATGTCACTTATGAAACCGGATATATTTCTCGCAAGTTGTCTGAAATGTTTCTTAATAACTGCAAGAAATATTTCATGAAAGATATTTCAAACATTTCTCGAAATCTGTTATTAATCTTTCGCGAAATATTTCTGAAACTTTTATTGAAATCTTTCGGTGGAAGGTTTCTGAAAGGTTTCAGACAGGTTTCCCGGAAGATGTCAGTTATCAAACCAGATATATTTCTCGCAAGTTGTCTGAAATGTTCCTGAATCATGGCACGAAATACTTCATGAAAGATTTCTGAAACATTTTTCGAAACCTTTCATAAATCTTTTGCGAAATATTTCTGAAACATTTATTAAAACCGTTCAGTGAAAGGTTTCTGAAAAGTTTTAGATAGGTTTCCCGGATGATGTCACTTATCTAACCGGATATATTTCTCGCAAGTTGTCTGAAATGTTCCTTAATAAATGCACGAAATACTTCATGAAAGATATTTGAAACATTTTTCGAAACCTGTCAGAAATCTTTCGCGAAATGTTTCTGATACATTTATTGAAATCTTTCGGTGGAAGGTTTCTGAAAGGTTTTAGACAGGTTTCCCGGAAGATGTTAGTTATCAAACCCGATATATTTCTCGCAAGTTGTCTGACATGTTCCTGAATCATTGCACGAAATACTTCGTGAAAGATTCCTGAAACATTTTTCGAAACCTGTCAGAAATCTTTCGCTAAATGTTTCTGATACATTTATTAAAACCTTACAGTGAAAGATTTCTGAAAAGTTTTATACAGGTTTCCTGGAAGATGTCAGTTATCAAACCAGATATATTTCTCGCAAGTTGTCTGAAATGTTCCTGAATCATTGCACGAAATACTTCATGAAAGATTTCTGAAACATTTTTCGAAACCTGTCAGAAATCTTTCGCGAAATGTTTCGAATACATTTATTAAGACCTTACAGTGAAAGATTTCTGTAAAGTTTTAGACAGGTTTCCTGGAAGATGTCAGTTATCAAACCAGATATATTTCTCGCAATTTGTCTGAAATGTTCCTGAATTATTGCACGAAATAGTTCATGAAAGATATTTGAAACATTTCTCGAAATCTGTTATTAATCTTTCGCGAAATATTTCTGAAACATTTATTGAAACCTTTCGGTGGAAGGTTTCTGAAAGGTTTCAGGCAGGTTTCCCAGAAGATGTCAGTTATCAAACCAGATATATTTCTCGCAAGTTGTCTGAAATGTTCCTGAATCATTGCACGAAATACTTCATGAAAGATTCCTTAAACAATTTTCGAAATCTGTCATAAATCTTTCGCGAAACATTTCTGAAACATTTATTGAAACCTTTTGGTGAAAGGTTTCTCGAAGGTTTCAGACAGGTTTTCCGGAAGATGTCAGTTATCAAACCAGACATTTTTCTCATAATTTGACTGACATGTTCCTGAATCATTGCACGAAATATTTCATAAAAGATATTTGAAACATTTCTCGAAATCTGCCAGAAATCATTCGCGAAATATTTCTGAAACAATAATTGAAACCTTTCGGTGGAAGGTTTCTGAAAGGTTTCAGGCAGGTTTCCCAGAAGATGTCCGTTATCAAACCAGATATATTTCTCGCAAGTTGTCTGAAATGTTCCTTAATCATTGCACGAACTATTTCATGAAAGATTTTTGAAACATTTCTCGAAATCTGCCAGAAATCTATCGCGAAATATTTCTGAAACATTAATTGAAACCTCTCGGTGAAAGGTTTCTGAAAGGTTTTAGACAGTTTTCCCGGAAGATGTTAGTTATCAAACCAGATATATTTCTCGCAAGTTGTCTGAAATGTTCCTGAATCATTGCACGAAATACTTCATGAAAGATTTCTGAAACATTTTTCGAAACCTGTCAGAAATCTTTCGCGAAATGTTTCTGATACATTAATTAAAACCTTTCAGTGAAAGATTTCTGAAAAGTTTTACATAGGTTTCCCGGAAGATGTCTGTTATCAAACCAGATATATTTCTCGCAATTTGTCTGAAATGTTCCTGAATCATTGCAGGAAATAGTTCATGAAAGATTCCTGAAACATTTTTTGAAATCTGTTATAAATCTTTCGCGGAATATTTCTGAAACAATTATTAAAACGTTGCAGTGAAAGGTTTCTGAAAAGTTTAAGACGGGTTTCCCGGAAGATGTCACTTATTAAACCGGATATATTTCTCGCAAGTTGTCTGAAATGTTTCTTAATAATTGCAAGAAATATTTCATTAAAGATATTTCAAACATTTCTCGAAATCTGTTATTAATCTTTCGCGAAATATTTCTGAAACATTTATTGAAATCTTTCGGTGGAAGGTTTCTGAAAGGTTTCAGACAGGTTTCCCGGAAGATGTCAGTTATCAAACCAGATATATTTCTCGCAAGTTGTCTGAAATGTTCCTGAATCATCGCACGAAATACTTCATGAAAGATATTTGAAACATTTCTCGAAACCTGTCAGAAATCTTTCGCGAAATATTTCTGAAACATTTATTAAAACCTTTCAGTGAAAGGTTTCTGAAAAGTTTTAGATAGATTTCCCGGTAGATGTCACTTATCATGCCAGATATGTTTCTCGCAAGTTGTCTGAAATGTTCCTTAATCATTGCACAAAATATTTCATGAAAGATTTTTGAAACATTTCTCGAAATCTGCCAGAAATCTTTCGCGAAATATTTCTGAAACATTAATTGAAACATCTCGGTGAAAGGTGTTTGAAAGGTTTTAGACAGGTTTCCCGGAAGATGTTAGTTATCAAACCAGATGTATTTCTCGCAAGTTATCTGAAATGTTGCTGAATCATTGCGCGACATATTTCATGAAAGATATTTGAAACGTTTCTCGAAATCTGATATTAATCTTTCGCGAAATATTTCTGAAACATTAATTGGAACCTCTCGGTGAAAGGTTTCTGAAAGGTTTTAGATAGGTTTCCCGGAAGATGTCAGTTATCAAACCAGATATATTTCTCGCAAGTTGTCTGAAATGTTCCTGAATCATCGCACAAAATACTTCATGAAAGATATTTGAAACATTTCTCGAAATATGTCAGAAATCTATCGCGAAATATTTCTGAAACATTAATTGAAACCTCTCGGTGAAAGGTTTCTGAAAGGTTTTAGACAGTTTTCCCGGAAGATGTTAGTTATCAAACCAGATATATTTCTCGCAAGTTGTCTGAAATGTTCCTGAATCATTGCACGAAATACTTCATGAAAGATTTCTGAAACATTTTTCGAAACCTGTCAGAAATCTTTCGCGAAATGTTTCTGATACATTAATTAAAACCTTTCAGTGAAAGGCTTCTGAAAAGTTTTAGATAGGTTTCCCGGAAGATGTCTGTTATCAAACCAGATATATTTCTCGCAATTTGTCTGAAATGTTCCTGAATCATTGCAGGAAATAGTTCATGAAAGATTCCTGAAACATTTTTTGAAATCTGTTAGAAATCTGTCGCGGAATATTTCTGAAACATTTATTGAAACCTTTCGGTGGAAGGCTTCTGAAAGGTTTCAGGCAGCTATCCCGGAAGATGTCAGTTATCAAAACAGATATATTTCTGCGAAAGTGGTCTGAAATGTTCCTGAATCATTGCACGAAATACTTCATGAAAGATATTTGAAACATATCTCGAAATCTGTCAGAAATCTTTCGCGAAATATTGCAAAAACATTTATTGAAACCTTTTGGTGAAAGGTTTCTGAATGGTTTCAGACAGGTTTCCCGGAAGATGTCAGTTATGAAACCAGATATATTTCTCGCAAGTTGTCTGAAATGTTCCTGAATCATTGAAAAACCTCCATGAAAGATTCCTGAAACATTTTTCGAAATCTGTCAGAAATCTTTCGCGAAATATTTCTGAAACAATAATTGAAACCTCTCAGTGAAAGGTTTCTGAAAGGTTTCAGACAGCTATCCCGGAAGATGTCAGTTATCACACCAGATATATTTCTGCGAAAGTTGTCTGAAATGTTCCGTAATAAATGCACGAAATACTTCATGAAAGATATTTGAAACATTTTTCGAAACCTGTCAGAAATCTTTCGCGAAATGTTTCTGATACATTAATTAAAACCTTTCAGTGGAAGGTTTCTGAAAGGTTTTAGACAGGTTTCCCGGAAGATGTTAGTTATCAAACCCGATATATTTCTCGCAAGTTGTCTGACATGTTCCTGAATCATTGCACGAAATACTTCGTGAAAAATTCCTGAAACATTTTTCGAAACCTGTCAGAAATCTTTCGCGAAATGTTTCTGATACATTTATTAAAACCTTACAGTGAAAGATTTCTGAAAAGTTTTATACAGGTTTCCTGGAAGATGTCAGTTATCAAACCAGATATATTTCTCGCAAGTTGTCTGAAATGTTCCTGAATCATTGCACGAAATACTTCATGAAAGATTTCTGAAACATTTTTCGAAACCTGTCAGAAATCTTTCGCGAAATGTTTCGAATACATTTATTAAGACCTTACAGTGAAAGATTTCTGTAAAGTTTTAGACAGGTTTCCTGGAAGATGTCAGTTATCAAACCAGATATATTTCTCGCAATTTGTCTGAAATGTTCCTCAATCATTGCACGAAATAGTTCATGAAAGATATTTGAAACATTTCTCGAAATCTGTTATTAATCTTTCGCGAAATATTTCTGAAACATTTATTGAAACCTTTCGGTGGAAGGTTTCTGAAAGGTTTCAGGCAGGTTTCCCAGAAGATGTCAGTTATCAAACCAGATATATTTCTCGCAAGTTGTCTGAAATGTTCCTGAATCATTGCACGAAATACTTCATGAAAGATTCCTTAAACAATTTTCGAAATCTGTCATAAATCTTTCGCGAAATATTTCTGAAACATTTATTGAAACCTTTTGGTGAAAGGTTTCTGAAAGGTTTCAGACAGGTTTCCCGGAAGATGTCAGTTATCAAACCAGATATATTTCTCGCAATTTGTCTGAAATGTTCCTGAATCATTGCACGAAATAGTTCATGAAAGATATTTGAAACATTTCTCGAAATCTGTTATTAATCTTTCGCGAAATATTTCTGAAACATTTATTAAAACCTTTCGGTGGAAGGTTTCTGAATGGTTTCAGACAAGTTTCCCGGAAGATGTTAGTTATCAAACCAGATGTATGTCTCGCAAGTTGTCTGAAATGTTCCTGAATCATTGCACGAAATACTTCATGAAAGATTTCTGAAACATTTTTCGAAACCTGTCAGAAATCTTTCGCGAAATGTTTCTGATACATTTATTAAAACCTTACAGTGAAAGATTTCTGAAAAGTTTTAGACAGGTTTCCTGGAAGATGTCAGTTATCAAACCAGATATATTTCTCGCAAGTTGTCTGAAATGTTCCTGAATCATTGCACGAAATATTTCATGAAAGATATTTGAAACATTTCTCGAAATCTGTTATTAATCTTTCGTGAAATATTTCTGAAACATTTGTTGAAACCTTTCGGTGGAAGGTTTCTGAATGGTTTCAGACAGATTTCCCGGAAGATGTCAGTTATCAAACCAGATATATTTCTCGCAAGTTGTCTGAAATTTTCCTGACTCTTTGCACGAAATACTTCATGAAAGATTCCTGAAACAATTTTCGTAATCTGTCATTAATCTTTCGCGAAATATTTCTGAAACATTTATTGAAACCTTTTGGTGAAAGGTTTCTGAAAGGTTTCAGACAGGTTTCCCGGAAGATGTCAGTTATCAAACCAGACATTTTTCTCATAAGTTGACTGACATGTTCCTGAATCATTGAACGAAATATTTCATAAAAGATATTTGAAACATTTCTCGAAATCTGCCAGAAATCATTCGCGAAATATTTCTGAAACAATAATTGAAACCTTTCGGTGGAAGGTTTCTGAAAGGTTTCAGACAGGTTTCCCGGAAGATGTCAGTTATCAAACGAGATATATTTCTCGCAATTTGTCTGAAATGTTCCTGAATCATTGAACGAAATAGTTCATGAAAGATTCCTGAAACATTTTTTGAAATCTGTTAGAAATCTTTCGCGAAATATTTCTGAAACATTTATTAAAACGTTGCAGTGAAAGGTTTCTGAAAAGTTTAAGACAGGTTTCTCGGAAGATCTCGCTTATGAAACCGAATATATTTCTCTCAAGTTGTCTGACATGTTCCTGAATCATTGCACGAAATACTTCATGAAAGATTCCTGAAACAATTTTCGAAATCTGTCATAAATCTTTCGCGAAACATTTCTGAAACATTTATTGAAACCTTTTGGTGAAAGGTTTCTGGAAGGTTTCAGACAGGTTTTCCGGAAGATGTCAGTTATCAAACCAGACATTTTTCTCATAATTTGACTGACATGTTCCTGAATCATTGCACGAAATATTTCATAAAAGATATTTGAAACATTTCTCGAAATCTGCCAGAAATCATTCGCGAAATATTTCTGAAACAATAATTGAAACCTTTCGGTGGAAGGTTTCTGAAATGTTTCAGGCAGGTTTCCCAGAAGATGTCCGTTATCAAACCGGATATATTTCTCGCAAGTTGTCTGAAATGTTTCTTAATAATTGCAAGAAATATTTCATGAAAGATATTTCAAACATTTCTCGAAATCTGTTATTAATCTTTCGCGAAATATTTCTGAAACATTTATTGAAATCTTTCGGTGGAAGGTTTCTGAAAGGTTTCAGACAGGTTTCCCGGAAGATGTCAGTTATCAAACCAGATATATTTCTCGCAAGTTGTCTGAAATGTTCCTGAATCATGGCACGAAATACTTCATGAAAGATTTCTGAAACATTTTTCGAAACCTTTCATAAATCTTTTGCGAAATATTTCTGAAACATTTATTAAAACCTTTCAGTGAAAGGTTTCTGAAAAGTTTTAGATAGGTTTCCCGGAAGATGTCAGTTATCAAACCAGATATATTTCTCGCAAGTTGTCTGAAATGTTCCTGAATCATCGCACGAAATACTTCATGAAAGATATTTGAAACATTTCTCGAAACCTGTCAGAAATCTTTCGCGAAATATTTCTGAAACATTTATTAAAACCTTTCAGTGAAAAGTTTCTGAAAAGTTTTAGATAGATTTCCCGGTAGATGTCACTTATCATACCAGATATGTTTCTCGCAAGTTGTCTGAAATGTTCCTTAATCATTGCACGAAATATTTCATGAAAGGTTTTTGAAACATTTCTCGAAATCTGCCAGAAATCTTTCGCGAAATATTTCTGAAACATTAATTGAAACATCTCGGTGAAAGGTGTTTGAAAGGTTTTAGACAGGTTTTCCAGAAGATGTTAGTTATCAAACCAGATGTATTTCTCGCAAGTTATCTGAAATGTTCCTGAATCATTGCGCGACATATTTCATGAAAGATATTTGAAACGTTTCTCGAAATCTGTTATTAATCTTTCGCGAAATATTTCTGAAACATTAATTGGAACCTCTCGGTGAAAGGTTTCTGAAAGGTTTTAGATAGGTTTCCCGGAAGATGTCAGTTATCAAACCAGATATATTTCTCGCAAGTTGTCTGAAATGTTCCTGAATCATTGCACGAAATACTTCATGAAAGATTTCTGAAACATTTTTCGAAACCTGTCAGAAATCTTTCGCGAAATGTTTCTGATACATTAATTAAAACCTTTCAGTGAAAGGTTTCTGAAAAGTTTTACATAGGTTTCCCGGAAGATGTCTGTTATCAAACCAGATATATTTCTCGCAATTTGTCTGAAATGTTCCTGAATCATTGCAGGAAATAGTTCATGAAAGATTGCTGAAACATTTTTTGAAATCTGTTATAAATCTTTCACGGAATATTTCTGAAACAATTATTAAAACGTTGCAGTGAAAGGTTTCTGAAAAGTTTAAGACGGGTTTCCCGGAAGATGTCACTTATTAAACCGGATATATTTCTCGCAAGTTGTCTGAAATGTTTCTTAATAATTGCAAGAAATATTTCATGAAAGATATTTCAAACATTTCTCGAAATCTGTTATTAATCTTTCGCGAAATATTTCTGAAACATTTATTGAAATCTTTCGGTGGAAGGTTTCTGAAAGGTTTCAGACAGGTTTCCCGGAAGATGTCAGTTATCAAACCAGATATATTTCTCGCAAGTTGTCTGAAATGTTCCTGAATCATGGCACGAAATACTTCATGAAAGATTTCTGAAACATTTTTCGAAACCTTTCATAAATCTTTTGCGAAATATTTCTGAAACATTTATTAAAACCTTTCAGTGAAAGGTTTCTGAAAAGTTTTAGATAGGTTTCCCGGAAGATGTCAGTTATCAAACCAGATATATTTCTCGCAAGTTGTCTGAAATGTTCCTGAATCATCGCACGAAATACTTCATGAAAGATATTTGAAACATTTCTCGAAACCTGTCAGAAATCTTTCGCGAAATATTTCTGAAACATTTATTAAAACCTTTCAGTGAAAAGTTTCTGAAAAGTTTTAGATAGATTTCCCGGTAGATGTCACTTATCATACCAGATATGTTTCTCGCAAGTTGTCTGAAATGTTCCTTAATCATTGCACGAAATATTTCATGAAAGGTTTTTGAAACATTTCTCGAAATCTGCCAGAAATCTTTCGCGAAATATTTCTGAAACATTAATTGAAACATCTCGGTGAAAGGTGTTTGAAAGGTTTTAGACAGGTTTTCCAGAAGATGTTAGTTATCAAACCAGATGTATTTCTCGCAAGTTATCTGAAATGATCCTGAATCATTGCGCGACATATTTCATGAAAGATATTTGAAACGTTTCTCGAAATCTGTTATTAATCTTTCGCGAAATATTTCTGAAACATTAATTGGAACCTCTCGGTGAAAGGTTTCTGAAAGGTTTTAGATAGGTTTCCCGGAAGATGTCAGTTATCAAACCAGATATATTTCTCGCAAGTTGTCTGTAATGTTCCTGAATCATCGCACAAAATACTTCATGGAAGATATTTGAAACATTTCTCGAAATATGTCAGAAAGCTATCGCGAAATATTTCTGAAACATTAATTGAAACCTCTCGGTGAAAGGTTTCTGAAAGGTTTTAGACAGTTTTCCCGGAAGATGTTAGTTATCAAACCAGATATATTTCTCGCAAGTTGTCTGAAATGTTCCTGAATCATTGCAGGAAATAGTTCATGAAAGATTCCTGAAACATTTTTTGAAATCTGTCAGAAATCATTCGCGAAATATTGCAAAAACATTTATTGAAACCTTTTGGTGAAAGGTTTCTGAAAGGTTTCAGACAGGTTTCCCGGAAGATGTCAGATATCAAACCAGATATATTTCTCGCAAGTTGTCTGAAATGTTCCTGAATCATCGCACAAAATACTTCATGGAAGATATTTGAAACATTTCTCGAAATATGTCAGAAATCTATCGCGAAATATTTCTGAAACATTAATTGAAACCTCTCGGTGAAAGGTTTCTGAAAGGTTTTAGACAGTTTTCCCGGAAGATGTTAGTTATCAAACCAGATATATTTCTCGCAAGTTGTCTGAAATGTTCCTGAATCATTGCAGGAAATAGTTCATGAAAGATTCCTGAAACATTTTTTGAAATCTGTCAGAAATCATTCGCGAAATATTGCAAAAACATTTATTGAAACCTTTTGGTGAAAGGTTTCTGAAAGGTTTCAGACAGGTTTCCCGGAAGATGTCAGTTATCAAACCAGATATATTTCTCGCAAGTTGTCTGAAATGTTCCTGAATCATCGCACAAAATACTTCATGAAAGATATTTGAAACATTTCTCGAAATATGTCAGAAATCTTTCGCGGAATATTTCTGAAACATTTATTGAAACCTTTCGGTGGAAGGTTTCTGAAAGGTTTCAGGCAGCTATCCCGGAAGATGTCAGTTATCAAAACAGATATATTTCTGCGAAAGTGGTCTGAAATGTTCCTGAATCATTGCACGAAATACTTCATGAAAGATATTTGAAACATATCTCGAAATCTGTCAGAAATCTTTCGCGAAATATTGCAAAAACATTTATTGAAACCTTTTGGTGAAAGGTTTCTGAAAGGTTTCAGACAGGTTTCCCGGAAGATGTCAGTTATCAAACCAGATATATTTCTGCGAAAGTTGTCTGAAATGTTCCTTAATAAATGCACGAAAAACTTCATGAAAGATATTTGAAACATTTCTCGAAATCTGTCAGAAATCAATCGCGAAATATTTCTGAAACATTAATTGAAACCTCTCGGTGAAAGGTTTCTGAAAGGTTTCAGACAAGTTTCCCGGAAGATGTCAGTTATGAAACCAGATATATTTCTCGCAAGTTGTCTGAAATGTTCCTGAATCATTGAAAAACCTCCATGAAAGATTCCTGAAACATTTTTCGATATCTGTCAGAAATCTTTCGCGAAATATTTCTGAAACAATAATTGAAACCTCTAGGTGAAAGGTTTCTGAAAGGTTTCAGACAGCTATCCCGGAAGATGTCAGTTATCACACCAGATATATTTCTGCGAAAGTTGTCTGAAATGTTCCTTAATAAATGCACGAAATACTTCATGAAAGATATTTGAAACATTTTTCGAAACCTGTCAGAAATCTTTCGCGAAATGTTTCTGATACATTTATTGAAATCTTTCGGTGGAAGGTTTCTGAAAGGTTTTAGACAGGTTTCCCGGAAGATGTTAGTTATCAAACCCGATATATTTCTCGCAAGTTGTCTTACATGTTCCTGAATCATTGCACGAAATACTTCGTGAAAAATTCCTGAAACATTTTTCGAAACCTGTCAGAAATCTTTCGCGAAATGTTTCTGATACATTTATTAAAACCTTACAGTGAAAGATTTCTGAAAAGTTTTATACAGGTTTCCTGGAAGATGTCAGTTATCAAACCAGATATATTTCTCGCAAGTTGTCTGAAATGTTCCTGAATCATCGCACGAAATAGTTCATGAAAGATATTTGAAACATATCTCGAAATCTGTCAGAAATCTTTCGCGAAATATTGCAAAAACATTTATTGAAACCTTTTGGGGAAAGGTTTCTGAAAGGTTTCAGACAGGTTTCCCGGAAGATGTCAGTTATCAAACTAGATATATTTCTCGCAAGTTGTCTGAAATGTTCCTGAATCATTGGAAAACCTCCATGAAAGATTCCTGAAACATTTTTCGAAATCTGTCAGAAATCTTTCGCGAAATATTTCTGAAACAATAATTGAAACCTCTCGGTGAAAGGTTTCTGAAAGGTTTCAGACAGGTTTCCCGGAAGATGTCAGTTATGAAACCAGATATATTTCTCGCAAGTTGTCTGAAATGTTCCTGAATCATTAGAAAACCTCCATGAAAGATTCCTGAAACATTTTTCGAAATCTGTCAGAAATCTTTCGCGAAATGTTTCTGATACATTTATTAAAACCTTACAGTGAAAGATTTCTGAAAAGTTTTATACAGGTTTCCTGGAAGATGTCAGTTATCAAACCAGATATATTTCTCGCAAGTTGTCTGAAATGTTCCTGAATCATTGCACGAAATACTTCATGAAAGATTTCTGAAACATTTTTCGAAACCTGTCAGAAATCTTTCGCGAAATGTTTCGAATACATTTATTAAGACCTTACAGTGAAAGATTTCTGTAAAGTTTTAGACAGGTTTCCTGGGAGATGTCAGTTATCAAACCAGATATATTTCTCGCAATTTGTCTGAAATGTTCCTGAATCATTGCACGAAATAGTTCATGAAAGATATTTGAAACATTTCTCGAAATCTGTTATTAATCTTTCGCGAAATATTTCTGAAACATTTATTGAAACCTTTCGGTGGAAGGTTTCTGAATGGTTTCAGACAAGTTTCCCGGAAGATGTTAGTTATCAAACCAGATGTATGTCTCGCAAGTTGTCTGAAATGTTTCTTAATAACTGCAAGAAATATTTCATGAAAGATATTTCAAACATTTCTCGATATCTGTTATTAATCTTTCGCGAAATATTTCTGAAACATTTATTGAAATCTTTCGCTGGAAGGTTTCTGAAAGGTTTCAGACAGGTTTCCCGGAAGATGTCAGTTATCAAACCAGATATATTTCTCGCAAGTTGTCTGAAATGTTCCTGAATCATGGCACGAAATACTTCATGAAAGATTTCTGAAACATTTTTCGAAACCTTTCATAAATCTTTTGCGAAATATTTCTGAAACATTTATTAAAACCGTTCAGTGAAAGGTTTCTGAAAAGTTTTAGATAGGTTTCCCGGAAGATGTCAGTTATCAAACCAGATATATTTCTCGCAAGTTGTCTGAAATGTTCCTGAATCATCGCACGAAATACTTCATGAAAGATATTTGAAACATATCTCGAAATCTGTCAGAAATCTTTCGCGAAATATTGCAAAAACATTTATTGAAACCTTTTGGTGAAAGGTTTCTGAAAGGTTTCAGACAGGTTTCCCGGAAGATGTCAGTTATCAAACCAGATATATTTCTCGCAAGTTGTCTGAAATGTTCCTGAATCATTGCACGAAATACTTCATGAAAGATTCCTTAAACAATTTTCGAAATCTGTCATAAATCTTTCGCGAAACATTTCTGAAACATTTATTGAAACCTTTTGGTGAAAGGTTTCTCGAAGGTTTCAGACAGGTTTTCCGGAAGATGTCAGTTATCAAACCAGACATTTTTCTCATAATTTGACTGACATGTTCCTGAATCATTGCACGAAATATTTCATAAAAGATATTTGAAACGTTTCTCGAAATCTGCCAGAAATCATTCGCGAAATATTTCTGAAACAATAATTGAAACCTTTCGGTGGAAGGTTTCTGAAATGTTTCAGGCAGGTTTCCCAGAAGATGTCCGTTATCAAACCAGATATATTTCTCGCAAGTTGTCTGAAATGTTCCTTAATCATTGCACGAACTATTTCATGAAAGATTTTTGAAACATTTCTCGAAATCTGCCAGAAATCTATCGCGAAATATTTCTGAAACATTAATTGAAACCTCTCGGTGAAAGGTTTCTGAAAGGTTTTAAACAGTTTTCCCGGAAGATGTTAGTTATCAAACCAGATATATTTCTCGCAAGTTGTCTGAAATGTTCCTGAATCATTGCACGAAATACTTCATGAAAGATTTCTGAAACATTTTTCGAAACCTGTCAGAAATCTTTCGCGAAATGTTTCTGATACATTAATTAAAACCTTTCAGTGAAAGGTTTCTGAAAAGTTTTACATAGGTTTCCCGGAAGATGTCTGTTATCAAACCAGATATATTTCTCGCAATTTGTCTGAAATGTTCCTGAATCATTGCAGGAAATAGTTCATGAAAGATTGCTGAAACATTTTTCGAAACCTTTCATAAATCTTTTGCGAAATATTTCTGAAACATTTATTAAAACCTTTCAGTGAAAGGTTTCTGAAAAGTTTTAGATAGGTTTCCCGGAAGATGTCAGTTATCAAACCAGATATATTTCTCGCAAGTTGTCTGAAATGTTCCTGAATCATCGCACGAAATACTTCATGAAAGATATTTGAAACATTTCTCGAAATCTGTTATTAATCTTTCGCGAAATATTTCTGAAACATTTATTGAAATCTTTCGGTGGAAGGTTTCTGAAAGGTTTCAGACAGGTTTCCCGGAAGATGTCAGTTATCATACCAGATATGTTTCTCGCAAGTTGTCTGAAATGTTCCTTAATCATTGCACGAAATATTTCATGAAAGATTTTAGAAACATTTCTCGAAATCTGCCAGAAATCTTTCGCGAAATATTTCTGAAACATTAATTGAAACATCTCGGTGAAAGGTGTTTGAAAGGTTTTAGACAGGTTTCCCAGAAGATGTTAGTTATCAAACCAGATGTATTTCTCGCAAGTTATCTGAAATGTTCCTGAATCATTGCGCGACATATTTCATGAAAGATATTTGAAACGTTTCTCGAAATCTGTTATTAATCTTTCGCGAAATATTTCTGAAACATTAATTGGAACCTCTCGGTGAAAGGTTTCTGAAAGGTTTTAGATAGGTTTCCCGGAAGATGTCAGTTATCAAACCAGATATATTTCTCGCAAGTTGTCTGAAATGTTCCTGAATCATCGCACAAAATACTTCATGAAAGATATTTGAAACATTTCTCGAAATATGTCAGAAATCTATCGCGAAATATTTCTGAAACATTAATTGAAACCTCTCGGTGAAAGGTTCCTGAAAGGTTTTAGACAGTTTTCCCGGAAGATGTTAGTTATCAAACCAGATATATTTCTCGCAAGTTGTCTGAAATGTTCCTGAATCATTGCAGGAAATAGTTCATGAAGGATTCCTGAAACATTTTTTGAAATCTGTCAGAAATCATTCGCGAAATATTGCAAAAACATTTATTGAAACCTTTTGGTGAAAGGTTTCTGAAAGGTTTCAGACAGGTTTCCCGGAAGATGTCAGTTATCAAACCAGATATATTTCTCGCAAGTTGTCTGAAATGTTCCTGAATCATCGCACAAAATACTTCATGAAAGATATTTGAAACATTTCTCGAAATATGTCAGAAATCTTTCGCGGAATATTTCTGAAACATTTATTGAAACCTTTCGGTGGAAGGTTTCTGAAAGGTTTCAGGCAGCTATCCCGGAAGATGTCAGTTATCAAAACAGATATATTTCTGCGAAAGTGGTCTGAAATGTTCCTGAATCATTGCACGAAATACTTCATGAAAGATATTTGAAACATATCTCGAAATCTGTCAGAAATCTTTCGCGAAATATTGCAAAAACATTTATTGAAACCTTTTGGTGAAAGGTTTCTGAAAGGTTTCAGACAGGTTTCCCGGAAGATGTCAGTTATCAAACCAGATATATTTCTGCGAAAGTTGTCTGAAATGTTCCTTAATAAATGCACGAAAAACTTCATGAAAGATATTTGAAACATTTCTCGAAATCTGTCAGAAATCAATCGCGAAATATTTCTGAAACATTAATTGAAACCTCTCGGTGAAAGGTTTCTGAAAGGTTTCAGACAGGTTTCCCGGAAGATGTCAGTTATGAAACCAGATATATTTCTCGCAAGTTGTCTGAAATGTTCCTGAATCATTGAAAAACCTCCATGAAAGATTCCTGAAACATTTTTCGAAATCTGTCAGAAATCTTTCGCGAAATATTTCTGAAACAATAATTGAAACCTCTAGGTGAAAGGTTTCTGAAAGGCTTCAGACAGCTATCCCGGAAGATGTCAGTTATCACACCAGATATATTTCTGCGAAAGTTGTCTGAAATGTTCCTTAATAAATGCACGAAATACTTCATGAAAGATATTTGAAACATTTTTCGAAACCTGTCAGAAATCTTTCGCGAAATGTTTCTGATACATTTATTGAAATCTTTCGGTGGAAGGTTTCTGAAAGGTTTTAGACAGGTTTCCCGGAAGATGTTAGTTATCAAACCCGATATATTTCTCGCAAGTTGTCTGACATGTTCCTGAATCATTGCACGAAATACTTCGTGAAAAATTCCTGAAACATTTTTCGAAACCTGTCAGAAATCTTTCGCGAAATGTTTCTGATACATTTATTAAAACCTTACAGTGAAAGATTTCTGAAAAGTTTTATACAGGTTTCCTGGAAGATGTCAGTTATCAAACCAGATATATTTCTCGCAAGTTGTCTGGAATGTTCCTGAATCATCGCACGAAATAGTTCATGAAAGATATTTGAAACATATCTCGAAATCTGTCAGAAATCTTTCGCGAAATATTGCAAAAACATTTATTGAAACCTTTTGGGGAAAGGTTTCTGAAAGGTTTCAGACAGGTTTCCCGGAAGATGTCAGTTATCAAACTAGATATATTTCTCGCAAGTTGTCTGAAATGTTCCTGAATCATTGGAAAACCTCCATGAAAGATTCCTGAAACATTTTTCGAAATCTGTCAGAAATCTTTCGCGAAATATTTCTGAAACAATAATTGAAACCTCTCGGTGAAAGGTTTCTGAAAGGTTTCAGACAGGTTTCCCGGAAGATGTCAGTTATGAAACCAGATATATTTCTCGCAAGTTGTCTGAAACGTTCCTGAATCATTAGAAAACCTCCATGAAAGATTCCTGAAACATTTTTCGAAATCTGTCAGAAATCTTTCGCGAAATATATCTGAAACAATAATTGAAACCTCTCGGTGAAAGGTTTCTGAAAGGTTTCAGACAGGTTTCCCGGAAGATGTCAGTTATCACACCAGATATATTTCTGCGAAAGTTGTCTGACATGTTCCTTAATAAATGCACGAAATACTTCATGAAAGATATTTGAAACATTTCTCGAAATCTGTCAGAAATCATTCGCGAAATATTTCTGAAACATTAATTGAAACCTCTCGGTGAAAGGTTTCTGAAAGGTTTCAGACAGGTTTCCCGAAAGCTGTCAGTTATCAAACCAGATATATTTCTCGCAAGTTGTCTGAAATGTTCCTTAATCATTGCACGAAATATTTCATGAAAGATTTTTGAAACAATTTTTTAAATCTGTCAGAAATCTTTCGCGAAATATTTCTGAAACATTTATTAAAACCTTTCAGTGAAAGGTTTCTGAAAAGTTTTAGATAGGTTTCCCGGATGATGTCACTTATCTAACCGGATATATTTCTCGCAAGTTGTCTGAAATGTTCCCGAATCATTACACGAAATACTTCATGAAAGATTTCTGAAACATTTTTCGAAACCTGTCAGAAATCTTTCGCGAAATGTTTCTGATACATTTATTGAAATCTTTCGGTGGAAGGTTTCTGAAAGGTTTTAGACAGGTTTCCCGGAAGATGTTAGTTATCAAACCCGATATATTTCTCGCAAGTTGTCTGACATGTTCCTGAATCATTGCACGAAATACTTCGTGAAAGATTCCTGAAACATTTTTCGAAACCTGTCAGAAATCTTTCGCGAAATGTTTCTGATACATTTATTAAAACCTTACAGTGAAAGATTTCTGAAAAGTTTTATACAGGTTTCCTGGAAGATGTCACTTATCTAACCGGATATATTTCTCGCAAGTTGTCTGAAATGTTCCCGAATCATTACACGAAATACTTCATGAAAGATTTCTGAAACATTTTTCGAAACCTGTCAGAAATCTTTCGCGAAATGTTTCTGATACATTTATTGAAATCTTTCGGTGGAAGGTTTCTGAAAGGTTTTAGACAGGTTTCCCGAAAGCTGTCAGTTATCAAACCAGATATATTTCTCGCAAGTTGTCTGAAATGTTCCTTAATCATTGCACGAAATATTTCATGAAAGATTTTTGAAACAATTTTTTAAATCTGTCAGAAATCTTTCGCGAAATATTTCTGAAACATTTATTAAAACCTTTCAGTGAAAGGTTTCTGAAAAGTTTTAGATAGGTTTCCCGGATGATGTCACTTATCTAACCGGATATATTTCTCGCAAGTTGTCTGAAATGTTCCCGAATCATTACACGAAATACTTCATGAAAGATTTCTGAAACATTTTTCGAAACCTGTCAGAAATCTTTCGCGAAATGTTTCTGATACATTTATTGAAATCTTTCGGTGGAAGGTTTCTGAAAGGTTTTAGACAGGTTTCCCGGAAGATGTTAGTTATCAAACCCGATATATTTCTCGCAAGTTGTCTGACATGTTCCTGAATCATTGCACGAAATACTTCGTGAAAGATTCCTGAAACATTTTTCGAAACCTGTCAGAAATCTTTCGCGAAATGTTTCTGATACATTTATTAAAACCTTACAGTGAAAGATTTCTGAAAAGTTTTATACAGGTTTCCTGGAAGATGTCAGTTATCAAACCAGATATATTTCTCGCAAGTTGTCTGAAATGTTCCTGAATCATTGCACGAAATACTTCATGAAAGATTTCTGAAACATTTTTCGAAACCTGTCAGAAATCTTTCGCGAAATGTTTCGAATACATTTATTAAGACCTTACAGTGAAAGATTTCTGTAAAGTTTTAGACAGGTTTCCTGGGAGATGTCAGTTATCAAACCAGATATATTTCTCGCAATTTGTCTGAAATGTTCCTGAATCATTGCACGAAATAGTTCATGAAAGATATTTGAAACATTTCTCGAAATCTGTTATTAATCTTTCGCGAAATATTTCTGAAACATTTATTGAAACCTTTCGGTGGAAGGTTTCTGAATGGTTTCAGACAAGTTTCCCGGAAGATGTTAGTTATCAAACCAGATGTATGTCTCGCAAGTTGTCTGAAATGTTTCTTAATAACTGCAAGAAATATTTCATGAAAGATATTTCAAACATTTCTCGATATCTGTTATTAATCTTTCGCGAAATATTTCTGAAACATTTATTGAAATCTTTCGCTGGAAGGTTTCTGAAAGGTTTCAGACAGGTTTCCCGGAAGATGTCAGTTATCAAACCAGATATATTTCTCGCAAGTTGTCTGAAATGTTCCTGAATCATGGCACGAAATACTTCATGAAAGATTTCTGAAACATTTTTCGAAACCTTTCATAAATCTTTTGCGAAATATTTCTGAAACATTTATTAAAACCGTTCAGTGAAAGGTTTCTGAAAAGTTTTAGATAGGTTTCCCGGAAGATGTCAGTTATCAAACCAGATATATTTCTCGCAAGTTGTCTGAAATGTTCCTGAATCATCGCACGAAATACTTCATGAAAGATATTTGAAACATATCTCGAAATCTGTCAGAAATCTTTCGCGAAATATTGCAAAAACATTTATTGAAACCTTTTGGTGAAAGGTTTCTGAAAGGTTTCAGACAGGTTTCCCGGAAGATGTCAGTTATCAAACCAGATATATTTCTCGCAAGTTGTCTGAAATGTTCCTGAATCATTGCACGAAATACTTCATGAAAGATTCCTTAAACAATTTTCGAAATCTGTCATAAATCTTTCGCGAAACATTTCTGAAACATTTATTGAAACCTTTTGGTGAAAGGTTTCTCGAAGGTTTCAGACAGGTTTTCCGGAAGATGTCAGTTATCAAACCAGACATTTTTCTCATAATTTGACTGACATGTTCCTGAATCATTGCACGAAATATTTCATAAAAGATATTTGAAACGTTTCTCGAAATCTGCCAGAAATCATTCGCGAAATATTTCTGAAACAATAATTGAAACCTTTCGGTGGAAGGTTTCTGAAATGTTTCAGGCAGGTTTCCCAGAAGATGTCCGTTATCAAACCAGATATATTTCTCGCAAGTTGTCTGAAATGTTCCTTAATCATTGCACGAACTATTTCATGAAAGATTTTTGAAACATTTCTCGAAATCTGCCAGAAATCTATCGCGAAATATTTCTGAAACATTAATTGAAACCTCTCGGTGAAAGGTTTCTGAAAGGTTTTAAACAGTTTTCCCGGAAGATGTTAGTTATCAAACCAGATATATTTCTCGCAAGTTGTCTGAAATGTTCCTGAATCATTGCACGAAATACTTCATGAAAGATTTCTGAAACATTTTTCGAAACCTGTCAGAAATCTTTCGCGAAATGTTTCTGATACATTAATTAAAACCTTTCAGTGAAAGGTTTCTGAAAAGTTTTACATAGGTTTCCCGGAAGATGTCTGTTATCAAACCAGATATATTTCTCGCAATTTGTCTGAAATGTTCCTGAATCATTGCAGGAAATAGTTCATGAAAGATTGCTGAAACATTTTTCGAAACCTTTCATAAATCTTTTGCGAAATATTTCTGAAACATTTATTAAAACCTTTCAGTGAAAGGTTTCTGAAAAGTTTTAGATAGGTTTCCCGGAAGATGTCAGTTATCAAACCAGATATATTTCTCGCAAGTTGTCTGAAATGTTCCTGAATCATCGCACGAAATACTTCATGAAAGATATTTGAAACATTTCTCGAAATCTGTTATTAATCTTTCGCGAAATATTTCTGAAACATTTATTGAAATCTTTCGGTGGAAGGTTTCTGAAAGGTTTCAGACAGGTTTCCCGGAAGATGTCAGTTATCATACCAGATATGTTTCTCGCAAGTTGTCTGAAATGTTCCTTAATCATTGCACGAAATATTTCATGAAAGATTTTAGAAACATTTCTCGAAATCTGCCAGAAATCTTTCGCGAAATATTTCTGAAACATTAATTGAAACATCTCGGTGAAAGGTGTTTGAAAGGTTTTAGACAGGTTTCCCAGAAGATGTTAGTTATCAAACCAGATGTATTTCTCGCAAGTTATCTGAAATGTTCCTGAATCATTGCGCGACATATTTCATGAAAGATATTTGAAACGTTTCTCGAAATCTGTTATTAATCTTTCGCGAAATATTTCTGAAACATTAATTGGAACCTCTCGGTGAAAGGTTTCTGAAAGGTTTTAGATAGGTTTCCCGGAAGATGTCAGTTATCAAACCAGATATATTTCTCGCAAGTTGTCTGGAATGTTCCTGAATCATCGCACAAAATACTTCATGAAAGATATTTGAAACATTTCTCGAAATATGTCAGAAATCTATCGCGAAATATTTCTGAAACATTAATTGAAACCTCTCGGTGAAAGGTTTCTGAAAGGTTTTAGACAGTTTTCCCGGAAGATGTTAGTTATCAAACCAGATATATTTCTCGCAAGTTGTCTGAAATGTTCCTGAATCATTGCAGGAAATAGTTCATGAAGGATTCCTGAAACATTTTTTGAAATCTGTCAGAAATCATTCGCGAAATATTGCAAAAACATTTATTGAAACCTTTTGGTGAAAGGTTTCTGAAAGGTTTCAGACAGGTTTCCCGGAAGATGTCAGTTATCAAACCAGATATATTTCTCGCAAGTTGTCTGAAATGTTCCTGAATCATCGCACAAAATACTTCATGAAAGATATTTGAAACATTTCTCGAAATATGTCAGAAATCTTTCGCGGAATATTTCTGAAACATTTATTGAAACCTTTCGGTGGAAGGTTTCTGAAAGGTTTCAGGCAGCTATCCCGGAAGATGTCAGTTATCAAAACAGATATATTTCTGCGAAAGTGGTCTGAAATGTTCCTGAATCATTGCACGAAATACTTCATGAAAGATATTTGAAACATATCTCGAAATCTGTCAGAAATCTTTCGCGAAATATTGCAAAAACATTTATTGAAACCTTTTGTTGAAAGGTTTCTGAAAGGTTTCAGACAGGTTTCCCGGAAGATGTCAGTTATCAAACCAGATATATTTCTGCGAAAGTTGTCTGAAATGTTCCTTAATAAATGCACGAAAAATTTCATGAAAGATATTTGAAACATTTCTCGAAATCTGTCAGAAATCATTCGCGAAATATTTCTGAAACATTAATTGAAACCTCTCGGTGAAAGGTTTCTGAAAGGTTTCAGACAGGTTTCCCGGAAGATGTCAGTTATGAAACCAGATATATTTCTCGCAAGTTGTCTGAAATGTTCCTGAATCATTGAAAAACCTCCATGAAAGATTCCTGAAACTTTTTTCGAAATCTGTCAGAAATCTTTCGCGAAATATTTCTGAAACAATAATTGAAACCTCTCGGTGAAAGGTTTCTGAATGGTTTCAGACAAGTTTCCCGGAAGATGTTAGTTATCAAACCAGATGTATGTCTCGCAAGTTGTCTGAAATGTTCCTGAATCATTGCACGAAATACTTCATGAAAGATTTCTGAAACATTTTTCGAAACCTGTCAGAAATCTTTCACGAAATGTTTCTGATACATTTATTGAAATCTTTCGGTGGAAGGTTTCTGAAAGGTTTTAGACAGGTTTCCCGGAAGATGTTAGTTATCAAACCCGATATATTTCTCGCAAGTTGTCTGACATGTTCCTGAATCATTGCACGAAATACTTCGTGAAAGATTCCTGAAACATTTTTCGAAACCTGTCAGAAATCTTTCGCGAAATGTTTCTGATACATTTATTAAAACCTTACAGTGAAAGATTTCTGAAAAGTTTTATACAGGTTTCCTGGAAGATGTCAGTTATCAAACCAGATATATTTCTCGCAAGTTGTCTGAAATGTTCCTGAATCATTGCACGAAATACTTCATGAAAGATTTCTGAAACATTTTTCGAAACCTGTCAGAAATCTTTCGCGAAATGTTTCGAATACATTTATTAAGACCTTACAGTGAAAGATTTCTGTAAAGTTTTAGACAGGTTTCCTGGAAGATGTCAGTTATCAAACCAGATATATTTCTCGCAATTTGTCTGAAATGTTCCTGAATCATTGCACGAAATAGTTCATGAAAGATATTTGAAACATTTCTCGAAATCTGTTATTAATCTTTCGCGAAATATTTCTGAAACATTTATTGAAACCTTTCGGTGGAAGGTTTCTGAATGGTTTCAGACAAGTTTCCCGGAAGATGTTAGTTATCAAACCAGATGTATGTCTCGCAAGTTGTCTGAAATGTTTCTTAATAACTGCAAGAAATATTTCATGAAAGATATTTCAAACATTTCTCGAAATCTGTTATTAATCTTTCGCGAAATATTTCTGAAACATTTATTGAAATCTTTCGGTGGAAGGTTTCTGAAAGGTTTCAGACAGGTTTCCCGGAAGATGTCAGTTATCAAACCAGATATATTTCTCGCAAGTTGTCTGAAATGTTCCTGAATCATGGCACGAAATACTTCATGAAAGATTTCTGAAACATTTTTCGAAACCTTTCATAAATCTTTTGCGAAATATTTCTGAAACATTTATTAAAACCGTTCAGTGAAAGGTTTCTGAAAAGTTTTAGATAGGTTTCCCGGAAGATGTCAGTTATCAAACCAGATATATTTCTCGCAAGTTGTCTGAAATGTTCCTGAATCATCGCACGAAATACTTCATGAAAGATATTTGAAACATATCTCGAAATCTGTCAGAAATCTTTCGCGAAATATTGCAAAAACATTTATTGAAACCTTTTGGTGAAAGGTTTCTGAAAGGTTTCAGACAGGTTTCCCGGAAGATGTCAGTTATCAAACCAGATATATTTCTCGCAAGTTGTCTGAAATGTTCCTGAATCATTGGAAAACCTCCATGAAAGATTCCTGAAACATTTTTCGAAATCTGTCAGAAATCTTTCGCGAAATATTTCTGAAACAATAATTGAAACCTCTCGGTGAAAGGTTTCTGAAAGGTTTCAGACAGGTTTCCCGGAAGATGTCAGTTATGAAACCAGATATATTTCTCGCAAGTTGTCTGAAATGTTCCTGAATCATTGGAAAACCTCCATGAAAGATTCCTGAAACATTTTTCGAAATCTGTCAGAAATCTTTCGCGAAATATTTCTGAAACAATAATTGAAACCTCTCGGTGAAAGGTTTCTGAAAGGTTTCAGACAGGTTTCCCGGAAGATGTCAGTTATCACACCAGATATATTTCTGCGAAAGTTGTCTGAAATGTTCCTTATTAAATGCACGAAATACTTCATGAAAGATATTTGAAACATTTCTCGAAATCTGTCAGAAATCTTTCGCGAAATGTTTCGAATACATTTATTAAGACCTCACAGTGAAAGATTTCTGTAAAGTTTTAGACAGGTTTCCTGGAAGATGTCAGTTATCAAACCAGATATATTTCTCGCAATTTGTCTGAAATGTTCCTGAATCATTGCACGAAATAGTTCATGAAAGATATTTGAAACATTTCTCGAAATCTGTTATTAATGTTTCGCGAAATATTTCTGAAACATTTATTGAAACCTTTCGGTGGAAGGTTTCTGAAAGGTTTCAGGCAGGTTTCCCAGAAGATGTCAGTTATCAAACCAGATATATTTCTCGCAAGTTGTCTGAAATGTTCCTGAATCATTGCACGAAATAGTTCATGAAAGATTCCTTAAACATTTCTCGAAATCTGTTATTAATGTTTCGCGAAATATTTCTGAAACATTTATTGAAACCTTTCGGTGGAAGGTTTCTGAAAGGTTTCAGACAGGTTTCCCGGAAGATGTCAGTTATCGAACCAGATATATTTCTCGCAATTTGTCTGAAATGTTCCTGAATCATTGCACGAAATAGTTCATGAAAGATATTTGAAACATTTCACGAAATCTGTTATTAATCTTTCGCGAAATATTTCTGAAACATTTATTGAAACCTTTCGGTGGAAGGTTTCTGAATGGTTTCAGACAAGTTTCCCGGAAGATGTTAGTTATCAAACCAGATGTATGTCTCGCAAGTTGTCTGAAATGTTCCTGAATCATTGCACGAAATACTTCATGAAAGATTTCTGAAACATTTTTCGAAACCTGTCAGAAATCTTTCGCGAAATGTTTCTGATACATTTATTAAAACCTTACAGTGAAAGATTTCTGAAAAGTTTTAGACAGGTTTCCTGGAAGATATCAGTTATCAAACCAGATATATTTCTCGCAAGTTGTCTGAAATGTTCCTGAATCATCGCACGAAATACTTCATGAAAGATATTTGAAACATATCTCGAAATCTGTCAGAAATCTTTCGCGAAATATTGCAAAAACATTTATTGAAACCTTTTGGTGAAAGGTTTCTCAAAGGTTTCAGACAGGTTTCCCGGAAGATGCTAGTTATCAAACCCGATATATTTCTTGCAAGTTGTCTGACATGTTCCTGAATCATTGCACGAAATACTTCGTGAAAGATTCCTGAAACATTTTTCGAAACCTGTCAGAAATCTTTCGCGAAATGTTTCTGATACATTTATTAAAACCTTACAGTGAAAGATTTCTGAAAAGTTTTATACAGGTTTCCTGGAAGATGTCAGTTATCAAACCAGATATATTTCTCGCAAGTTGTCTGAAATGTTCCTGAATCATTGCACGAAATACTTCATGAAAGATATTTGAAACATTTCTCGAAATCTGTCAGAAATCATTCGCGAAATATTTCTGAAACATTAATTGAAACCTCTCGGTGAAAGGTTTCTGAAAGGTTTTAGACAGGTTTCCCGGAAGCTGTCAGTTATCAAACCAGATATATTTCTAGCAAGTTGTCTGAAATGTTCCTTAATCATTGCACGAAATATTTCATGAAAGATTTTTGAAACAATTTTCGAAATCTGTCAGAAATCTTTCGCGAAATATTTCTGAAACATTTATTAAAACCTTTCAGTGAAAGGTTTCTGAAAAGTTTTAGATAGGTTTCCCGGATGATGTCACTTATCTAACCGGATATATTTCTCGCAAGTTGTCTGAAATGTTCCCGAATCATTGCACGAAATACTTCATGAAAGATTTCTGAAACATTTTTCGAAACCTGTCAGAAATCTTTCGCGAAATGTTTCTGATACATTTATTGAAATCTTTCGGTGGAAGGTTTCTGAAAGGTTTTAGACAGGTTTCCCGGAAGATGTTAGTTATCAAACCCGATATATTTCTCGCAAGTTGTCTGACATGTTCCTGAATCATTGCACGAAATACTTCGTGAAAGATTCCTGAAACATTTTTCGAAACCTGTCAGAAATCTTTCGCGAAATGTTTCTGATACATTTATTAAAACCTTACAGTGAAAGATTTCTGAAAAGTTTTATACAGGTTTCCTGGAAGATGTCAGTTATCAAACCAGATATATTTCTCGCAAGTTGTCTGAAATGTTCCTGAATCATTGCACGAAATACTTCATGAAAGATTTCTGAAACATTTTTCGAAACCTGTCAGAAATCTTTCGCGAAATGTTTCGAATACATTTATTAAGACCTCACAGTGAAAAATTTCTGTAAAGTTTTAGACAGGTTTCCTGGAAGATGTCAGTTATCAAACCAGATATAATTCTCGCAATTTGTCTGAAATGTTCCTGAATCATTGCACGAAATAGTTCATGAAAGATATTTGAAACATTTCTCGAAATCTGTTATTAATGTTTCGCGAAATATTTCTGAAACATTTATTGAAACCTTTCGGTGGAAGGTTTCTGAAAGGTTTCAGGCAGGTTTCCCAGAAGATGTCAGTTATCAAACCAGATATATTTCTCGCAAGTTGTCTGAAATGTTCCTGAATCATTGCACGAAATACTTCATGAAAGATTCCTTAAACAATTTTCCAAATCTGTCATAAATCTTTCGCGAAATATTTCTGAAACATTTATTGAAACCTTTTGGTGAAAGGTTTCTGAAAGGTTTCAGACAGGTTTCCCGGAAGATGTCAGTTATCGAACCAGATATATTTCTCGCAATTTGTCTGAAATGTTCCTGAATCATTGCACGAAATAGTTCATGAAAGATATTTGAAACATTTCACGAAATCTGTTATTAATCTTTCGCGAAATATTTCTGAAACATTTATTGAAACCTTTCGGTGGAAGGTTTCTGAATGGTTTCAGACAAGTTTCCCGGAAGATGTTAGTTATCAAACCAGATGTATGTCTCGCAAGTTGTCTGAAATGTTCCTGAATCATTGCACGAAATACTTCATGAAAGATTTCTGAAACATTTTTCGAAACCTGTCAGAAATCTTTCGCGAAATGTTTCTGATACATTTATTAAAACCTTACAGTGAAAGATTTCTGAAAAGTTTTAGACAGGTTTCCTGGAAGATGTCAGTTATCAAACCAGATATATTTCTCGCAAGTTGTCTGAAATGTTCCTGAATCATCGCACGAAATACTTCATGAAAGATATTTGAAACATATCTCGAAATCTGTCAGAAATCTTTCGCGAAATATTGCAAAAACATTTATTGAAACCTTTTGGTGAAAGGTTTCTCAAAGGTTTCAGACAGGTTTCCCGGAAGATGCTAGTTATCAAACCCGATATATTTCTTGCAAGTTGTCTGACATGTTCCTGAATCATTGCACGAAATACTTCGTGAAAGATTCCTGAAACATTTTTCGAAACCTGTCAGAAATCTTTCGCGAAATGTTTCTGATACATTTATTAAAACCTTACAGTGAAAGATTTCTGAAAAGTTTTATACAGGTTTCCTGGAAGATGTCAGTTATCAAACCAGATATATTTCTCGCAAGTTGTCTGAAATGTTCCTGAATCATTGCACGAAATAGTTCATGAAAGATATTTGAAACATATCTCGAAATCTGTCAGAAATCTTTCGCGAAATATTTCTGAAACAATAATTGAAACCTCTCGGTGAAAGGTTTCTGAAAGGTTTCAGACAGCTATCCCGGAAGATGTCAGTTATCACACCAGATATATTTCTGCGAAAGTTGTCTGAAATGTTCCTGAATCATCGCACGAAATACTTCATGAAAGATATTTGAAACATTTCTCGAAACCTGTCAGAAATCTTTCGCGAAATATTTCTGAAACATTTATTAAAACCTTTCAGTGAAAAGTTTCTGAAAAGTTTTAGATAGATTTCCCGGTAGATGTCACTTATCATACCAGATATATTTCTCGCAAGTTGTCTGAAATGTTCCTGAATCATTGCACGAAATACTTCATGAAAGATTTCTGAAACATTTTTCGAAACCAGTCAGAAATCTTTCGCGAAATGTTTCTGATACATTAATTAAAACCTTTCAGTGAAAGGCTTCTGAAAAGTTTTAGATAGGTTTCCCGGAAGATGTCTGTTATCAAACCAGATATATTTCTCGCAATTTGTCTGAAATGTTCCTGAATCATTGCAGGAAATAGTTCATGAAAGATTCCTGAAACATTTTTTGAAATCTGTCAGAAATCATTCGCGAAATATTGCAAAAACATTTATTGAAACCTTTTGGTGAAAGGTTTCTGAAAGGTTTCAGACAGGTTTCCCGGAAGATGTCAGTTATCAAACCAGATATATTTCTCGCAAGTTGTCTGAAATGTTCCTGAATCATCGCACAAAATACTTCATGAAAGATATTTGAAACATTTCTCGAAATATGTCAGAAATCTTTCGCGGAATATTTCTGAAACATTTATTGAAACCTTTCGGTGGAAGGTTTCTGAAAGGTTTCAGGCAGCTATCCCGGAAGATGTCAGTTATCAAAACAGATATATTTCTGCGAAAGTGGTCTGAAATGTTCCTGAATCATTGCACGAAATACTTCATGAAAGATATTTGAAACATATCTCGAAATCTATCAGAAATCTTTCGCGAAATATTGCAAAAACATTTATTGAAACCTTTTGGTGAAAGGTTTCTGAAAGGTTTCAGACAGGTTTCCCGGAAGATGTCGGTTATCAAACCAGATATATTTCTGCGAAAGTTGTCTGAAATGTTCCTTAATAAATGCACGAAAAACTTCATGAAAGATATTTGAAACATTTCTCGAAATCTGTCAGAAATCATTCGCGAAATATTTCTGAAACATTAATTGAAACCTCCCGGTGAAAGGTTTCTGAAAGGTTTCAGACAGGTTTCCCGGAAGATGTCAGTTATGAAACCAGATATATTTCTCGCAAGTTGTCTGAAATGTTCCTGAATCATTGAAAAACCTCCATGAAAGATTCCTGAAACATTTTTCGAAATCTGTCAGAAATCTTTCGCGAAATATTTCTGAAACAATAATTGAAACCTCTCGGTGAAAGGTTTCTGAAAGGTTTCAGACAGCTATCCCGGAAGATGTCAGTTATCACACCAGATATATTTCTGCGAAAGTTGTCTGAAATGTTCCTTAATAAATGCACGAAATACTTCATGAAAGATATTTGAAACATTTTTCGAAACCTGTCAGAAATCTTTCGCGAAATGTTTCTGATACATTTATTGAAATCTTTCGGTGGAAGGTTTCTGAAAGGTTTTAGACAGGTTTCCCGGAAGATGTTAGTTATCAAACCCGATATATTTCTCGCAAGTTGTCTGACATGTTCCTGAATCATTGCACGAAATACTTCGTGAAAAATTCCTGAAACATTTTTCGAAACCTGTCAGAAATCTTTCGCGAAATGTTTCTGATACATTTATTAAAACCTTACAGTGAAAGATTTCTGAAAAGTTTTATACAGGTTTCCTGGAAGATGTCAGTTATCAAACCAGATATATTTCTCGCAAGTTGTCTGAAATGTTCCTGAATCATCGCACGAAATAGTTCATGAAAGATATTTGAAACATATCTCGAAATCTGTCAGAAATCTTTCGCGAAATATTGCAAAAACATTTATTGAAACCTTTTGGTGAAAGGTTTCTGAAAGGTTTCAGACAGGTTTCCCGGAAGATGTCAGTTATCAAACTAGATATATTTCTCGCAAGTTGTCTGAAATGTTCCTGAATCATTGGAAAACCTCCATGAAAGATTCCTGAAACATTTTTCGAAATCTGTCAGAAATCTTTCGCGAAATATTTCTGAAACAATAATTGAAACCCGTCGGTGAAAGGTTTCTGAAAGGTTTCAGACAGGTTTCCCGGAAGATGTCAGTTATGAAACCAGATATATTTCTCGCAAGTTGTCTGAAATGTTCCTGAATCATTAGAAAACCTCCATGAAAGATTCCTGAAACATTTTTCGAAATCTGTCAGAAATCTTTCGCGAAATATTTCTGAAACAATAATTGAAACCTCTCGGTGAAAGGTTTCTGAAAGGTTTCAGACAGGTTTCCCGGAAGATGTCAGTTATCACACCAGATATATTTCTGCGAAAGTTGTCTGACATGTTCCTTAATAAATGCACGAAATACTTCATGAAAGATATTTGAAACATTTCTCGAAATCTGTCAGAAATCATTCGCGAAATATTTCTGAAACATTAATTGAAACCTCTCGGTGAAAGGTTTCTGAAAGGTTTCAGACAGGTTTCCCGAAAGCTGTCAGTTATCAAACCAGATATATTTCTCGCAAGTTGTCTGAAATGTTCCTTAATCATTGCACGAAATATTTCATGAAAGATATTTGAAACAATTTTTTAAATCTGTCAGAAATCTTTCGCGAAATATTTCTGAAACATTTATTAAAACCTTTCAGTGAAAGGTTTCTGAAAAGTTTTAGATAGGTTTCCCGGATGATGTCACTTATCTAACCGGATATATTTCTCGGAAGTTGTCTGAAATGTTCCCGAATCATTACACGAAATACTTCATGAAAGATTTCTGAAACATTTTTCGAAACCTGTCAGAAATCTTTCGCGAAATGTTTCTGATACATTTATTGAAATCTTTCGGTGGAAGGTTTCTGAAAGGTTTTAGACAGGTTTCCCGGAAGATGTTAGTTATCAAACCCGATATATTTCTCGCAAGTTGTCTGACATGTTCCTGAATCATTGCACGAAATAATTCGTGAAAGATTCCTGAAACATTTTTCGAAACCTGTCAGAAATCTTTCGCGAAATGTTTCTGATACATTTATTAAAACCTTACAGTGAAAGATTTCTGAAAAGTTTTATACAGGTTTCCTGGAAGATGTCAGTTATCAAACCAGATATATTTCTCGCAAGTTGTCTGAAATGTTCCTGAATCATTGCACGAAATACTTCATGAAAGATTTCTGAAACATTTTTCGAAACCTGTCAGAAATCTTTCGCGAAATGTTTCGAATACATTTATTAAGACCTTACAGTGAAAGATTTCTGTAAAGTTTTAGACAGGTTTCCTGGAAGATGTCAGTTATCAAACCAGATATATTTCTCGCAATTTGTCTGAAATGTTCCTGAATCATTGCACGAAATAGTTCATGAAAGATATTTGAAACATTTCTCGAAATCTGTTATTAATCTTTCGCGAAATATTTCTGAAACATTTATTGAAACCTTTCGGTGGAAGGTTTCTGAATGGTTTCAGACAAGTTTCCCGGAAGATGTTAGTTATCAAACCAGATGTATGTCTCGCAAGTTGTCTGAAATGTTTCTTAATAACTGCAAGAAATATTTCATGAAAGATATTTCAAACATTTCTCGAAATCTGTTATTAATCTTTCGCGAAATATTTCTGAAACATTTATTGAAATCTTTCGGTGGAAGGTTTCTGAAAGGTTTCAGACAGGTTTCCCGGAAGATGTCAGTTATCAAACCAGATATATTTCTCGCAAGTTGTCTGAAATGTTCCTGAATCATGGCACGAAATACTTCATGAAAGATTTCTGAAACATTTTTCGAAACCTTTCATAAATCTTTTGCGAAATATTTCTGAAACATTTATTAAAACCGTTCAGTGAAAGGTTTCTGAAAAGTTTTAGATAGGTTTCCCGGAAGATGTCAGTTATCAAACCAGATATATTTCTCGCAAGTTGTCTGAAATGTTCCTGAATCATCGCACGAAATACTTCATGAAAGATATTTGAAACATATCTCGAAATCTGTCAGAAATCTTTCGCGAAATGTTTCTGATACATTTATTGAAATCTTTCGGTGGAAGGTTTCTGAAAGGTTTTAGACAGGTTTCCCGGAAGATGTTAGTTATCAAACCCGATATATTTCTCGCAAGTTGTCTGACATGTTCCTGAATCATTGCACGAAATACTTCGTGAAAGATTCCTGAAACATTTTTCGAAACCTGTCAGAAATCTTTCGCGAAATGTTTCTGATACATTTATTAAAACCTTACAGTGAAAGATTTCTGAAAAGTTTTATACAGGTTTCCTGGAAGATGTCAGTTATCAAACCAGATATATTTCTCGCAAGTTGTCTGAAATGTTCCTGAATCATTGCACGAAATACTTCATGAAAGATTTCTGAAACATTTTTCGAAACCTGTCAGAAATCTTTCGCGAAATGTTTCGAATACATTTATTAAGACCTCACAGTGAAAGATTTCTGTAAAGTTTTAGACAGGTTTCCTGGAAGATGTCAGTTATCAAACCAGATATATTTCTCGCAATTTGTCTGAAATGTTCCTGAATCATTGCACGAAATAGTTCATGAAAGATATTTGAAACATTTCTCGAAATCTGTTATTAATGTTTCGCGAAATATTTCTGAAACATTTATTGAAACCTTTCGGTGGAAGGTTTCTGAAAGGTTTCAGGCAGGTTTCCCAGAAGATGTCAGTTATCAAACCAGATATATTTCTCGCAAGTTGCCTGAAATGTTCCTGAATCATTGCACGAAATACTTCATGAAAGATTCCTTAAACAATTTTCGAAATCTGTCATAAATCTTTCGCGAAATATTTCTGAAACATTTATTGAAACCTTTTGGTGAAAGGTTTCTGAAAGGTTTCAGACAGGTTTCCCGGAAGATGTCAGTTATCAAACCAGATATATTTCTCGCAATTTGTCTGAAATGTTCCTGAATCATTGCACGAAATAGTTCATGAAAGATATTTGAAACATTTCACGAAATCTGTTGTTAATCTTTCGCGAAATATTTCTGAAACATTTATTGAAACCTTTCGGTGGAAGGTTTCTGAATGGTTTCAGACAAGTTTCCCGGAAGATGTTAGTTATCAAACCAGATGTATGTCTCGCAAGTTGTCTGAAATGTTCCTGAATCATTGCACGAAATACTTCATGAAAGATTTCTGAAACATTTTTCGAAACCTGTCAGAAATCTTTCGCGAAATGTTTCTGATACATTTATTAAAACCTTACAGTGAAAGATTTCTGAAAAGTTTTAGACAGGTTTCCTGGAAGATGTCAGTTATCAAACCAGATATATTTCTCGCAAGTTGTCTGAAATGTTCCTGAATCATCGCACGAAATACTTCATGAAAGATATTTGAAACATATCTCGAAATCTGTCAGAAATCTTTCGCGAAATATTGCAAAAACATTTATTGAAACCTTTTGGTGAAAGGTTTCTGAAAGGTTTCAGACAGGTTTCCCGGAAGATGTCAGTTATCAAACCAGATATATTTCTCGCAATTTGTCTGAAATGTTCCTGAATCATTGCAGGAAATAGTTCATGAAAGATTCCTGAAACATTTTTTGAAATCTGTTAGAAATCTTTCGCGGAATATTTCTGAAACATTTATTAAAACGTTGCAGTGAAAGGTTTCTGAAAAGTTTAAGACGGGTTTCCCGGAAGATGTCACTTATGAAACCGGATATATTTCTCGCAAGTTGTCTGAAATGTTTCTTAATAACTGCAAGTAATATTTCATGAAAGATATTTCAAACATTTCTCGAAATCTGTTATTAATCTTTCGCGAAATATTTCTGAAACATTTATTGAAATCTTTCGGTGGAAGGTTTCTGAAAGGTTTCAGACAGGTTTCCCGGAAGATGTCAGTTATCAAACCAGATATATTTCTCGCAAGTTGTCTGAAATGTTCCTGAATCATGGCACGAAATACTTCATGAAAGATTTCTGAAACATTTTTCGAAACCTTTCATAAATCTTTTGCGAAATATTTCTGAAACATTTATTAAAACCTTTCAGTGAAAGGTTTCTGAAAAGTTTTAGATAGGTTTCCCGGATGATGTCACTTATCTAACCGGATATATTTCTCGCAAGTTGTCTGAAATGTTCCCGAATCATTGCACGAAATACTTCATGAAAGATTTCTGAAACATTTTTCGAAACCTGTCAGAAATCTTTCGCGAAATGTTTCTGATACATTTATTGAAATCTTTCGGTGGAAGGTTTCTGAAAGGTTTTAGACAGGTTTCCCGGAAGATGTTAGTTATCAAACCCGATATATTTCTTGCAAGTTGTCTGACATGTTCCTGAATCATTGCACGAAATACTTCGTGAAAGATTCCTGAAACATTTTTCGAAACCTGTCAGAAATCTTTCGCGAAATGTTTCTGATACATTTATTAAAACCTTACAGTGAAAGATTTCTGAAAAGTTTTATACAGGTTTCCTGGAAGATGTCAGTTATCAAACCAGATATATTTCTCGCAAGTTGTCTGAAATGTTCCTGAATCATTGCACGAAATAGTTCATGAAAGATATTTGAAACATATCTCGAAATCTGTCAGAAATCTTTCGCGAAATATTTCTGAAACAATAATTGAAACCTCTCGGTGAAAGGTTTCTGAAAGGTTTCAGACAGCTATCCCGGAAGATGTCAGTTATCACACCAGATATATTTCTGCGAAAGTTGTCTGAAATGTTCCTGAATCATCGCACGAAATACTTCATGAAAGATATTTGAAACATTTCTCGAAACCTGTCAGAAATCTTTCGCGAAATATTTCTGAAACATTTATTAAAACCTTTCAGTGAAAAGTTTCTGAAAAGTTTTAGATAGATTTCCCGGTAGATGTCACTTATCATACCAGATATGTTTCTCGCAAGTTGTCTGAAATGTTCCTTAATCATTGCACGAAATATTTCATGAAAGATTTTTGAAACATTTCTCGAAATCTGCCAGAAATCTTTCGCGAAATATTTCTGAAACATTAATTGAAACATCTCGGTGAAAGGTGTATGAAAGGTTTTAGACAGGTTTCCCAGAAGATGTTAGTTATCAAACCAGATGTATTTCTCGCAAGTTATCTGAAATGTTCCTGAATCATTGCGCGACATATTTCATGAAAGATATTTGAAACGTTTCTCGAAATCTGTTATTAATCTTTCGCGAAATATTTCTGAAACATTAATTGGAACCTCTCGGTGAAAGGTTTCTGAAAGGTTTTAGATAGGTTTCCCGGAAGATGTCAGTTATCAAACCAGATATATTTCTCGCAAGTTGTCTGAAATGTTCCTGAATCATCGCACAAAATACTTCATGAAAGATATTTGAAACATTTCTCGAAATATGTCAGAAATCTATCGCGAAATATTTCTGAAACATTAATTGAAACCTCTCGGTGAAAGGTTTCTGAAAGGTTTTAGACAGTTTTCCCGGAAGATGTTAGTTATCAAACCAGATATATTTCTCGCAAGTTGTCTGAAATGTTCCTGAATCATTGCACGAAATACTTCATGAAAGATTTCTGAAACATTTTTCGAAACCAGTCAGAAATCTTTCGCGAAATGTTTCTGATACATTAATTAAAACCTTTCAGTGAAAGGCTTCTGAAAAGTTTTAGATAGGTTTCCCGGAAGATGTCTGTTATCAAACCAGATATATTTCTCGCAATTTGTCTGAAATGTTCCTGAATCATTGCAGGAAATAGTTCATGAAAGATTCCTGAAACATTTTTTGAAATCTGTCAGAAATCATTCGCGAAATATTGCAAAAACATTTATTGAAACCTTTTGGTGAAAGGTTTCTGAAAGGTTTCAGACAGGTTTCCCGGAAGATGTCAGTTATCAAACCAGATATATTTCTCGCAAGTTGTCTGAAATGTTCCTGAATCATCGCACAAAATACTTCATGAAAGATATTTGAAACATTTCTCGAAATATGTCAGAAATCTTTCGCGGAATATTTCTGAAACATTTATTGAAACCTTTCGGTGGAAGGTTTCTGAAAGGTTTCAGGCAGCTATCCCGGAAGATGTCAGTTATCAAAACAGATATATTTCTGCGAAAGTGGTCTGAAATGTTCCTGAATCATTGCACGAAATACTTCATGAAAGATATTTGAAACATATCTCGAAATCTGTCAGAAATCTTTCGCGAAATATTGCAAAAACATTTATTGAAACCTTTTGGTGAAAGGTTTCTGAAAGGTTTCAGACAGGTTTCCCGGAAGATGTCGGTTATCAAACCAGATATATTTCTGCGAAAGTTGTCTGAAATGTTCCTTAATAAATGCACGAAAAACTTCATGAAAGATATTTGAAACATTTCTCGAAATCTGTCAGAAATCATTCGCGAAATATTTCTGAAACATTAATTGAAACCTCCCGGTGAAAGGTTTCTGAAAGGTTTCAGACAGGTTTCCCGGAAGATGTCAGTTATGAAACCAGATATATTTCTCGCAAGTTGTCTGAAATGTTCCTGAATCATTGAAAAACCTCCATGAAAGATTCCTGAAACATTTTTCGAAATCTGTCAGAAATCTTTCGCGAAATATTTCTGAAACAATAATTGAAACCTCTCGGTGAAAGGTTTCTGAAAGGTTTCAGACAGCTATCCCGGAAGATGTCAGTTATCACACCAGATATATTTCTGCGAAAGTTGTCTGAAATGTTCCTTAATAAATGCACGAAATACTTCATGAAAGATATTTGAAACATTTTTCGAAACCTGTCAGAAATCTTTCGCGAAATGTTTCTGATACATTTATTGAAATCTTTCGGTGGAAGGTTTCTGAAAGGTTTTAGACAGGTTTCCCGGAAGATGTTAGTTATCAAACCCGATATATTTCTCGCAAGTTGTCTGACATGTTCCTGAATCATTGCACGAAATACTTCGTGAAAAATTCCTGAAACATTTTTCGAAACCTGTCAGAAATCTTTCGCGAAATGTTTCTGATACATTTATTAAAACCTTACAGTGAAAGATTTCTGAAAAGTTTTATACAGGTTTCCTGGAAGATGTCAGTTATCAAACCAGATATATTTCTCGCAAGTTGTCTGAAATGTTCCTGAATCATCGCACGAAATAGTTCATGAAAGATATTTGAAACATATCTCGAAATCTGTCAGAAATCTTTCGCGAAATATTGCAAAAACATTTATTGAAACCTTTTGGTGAAAGGTTTCTGAAAGGTTTCAGACAGGTTTCCCGGAAGATGTCAGTTATCAAACTAGATATATTTCTCGCAAGTTGTCTGAAATGTTCCTGAATCATTGGAAAACCTCCATGAAAGATTCCTGAAACATTTTTCGAAATCTGTCAGAAATCTTTCGCGAAATATTTCTGAAACAATAATTGAAACCTCTCGGTGAAAGGTTTCTGAAAGGGTTCAGACAGGTTTCCCGGAAGATGTCAGTTATCACACCAGATATATTTCTGCGAAAGTTGTCTGACATGTTCCTTAATAAATGCACGAAATACTTCATGAAAGATATTTGAAACATTTCTCGAAATCTGTCAGAAATCATTCGCGAAATATTTCTGAAACATTAATTGAAACCTCTCGGTGAAAGGTTTCTGAAAGGTTTCAGACAGGTTTCCCGAAAGCTGTCAGTTATCAAACCAGATATATTTCTCGCAAGTTGTCTGAAATGTTCCTTAATCATTGCACGAAATATTTCATGAAAGATATTTGAAACAATTTTTTAAATCTGTCAGAAATCTTTCGCGAAATATTTCTGAAACATTTATTAAAACCTTTCAGTGAAAGGTTTCTGAAAAGTTTTAGATAGGTTTCCCGGATGATGTCACTTATCTAACCGGATATATTTCTCGGAAGTTGTCTGAAATGTTCCCGAATCATTACACGAAATACTTCATGAAAGATTTCTGAAACATTTTTCGAAACCTGTCAGAAATCTTTCGCGAAATGTTTCTGATACATTTATTGAAATCTTTCGGTGGAAGGTTTCTGAAAGGTTTTAGACAGGTTTCCCGGAAGATGTTAGTTATCAAACCCGATATATTTCTCGCAAGTTGTCTGACATGTTCCTGAATCATTGCACGAAATACTTCGTGAAAGATTCCTGAAACATTTTTCGAAACCTGTCAGAAATCTTTCGCGAAATGTTTCTGATACATTTATTAAAACCTTACAGTGAAAGATTTCTGAAAAGTTTTATACAGGTTTCCTGGAAGATGTCAGTTATCAAACCAGATATATTTCTCGCAAGTTGTCTGAAATGTTCCTGAATCATTGCACGAAATACTTCATGAAAGATTTCTGAAACATTTTTCGAAACCTGTCAGAAATCTTTCGCGAAATGTTTCGAATACATTTATTAAGACCTTACAGTGAAAGATTTCTGTAAAGTTTTAGACAGGTTTCCTGGAAGATGTCAGTTATCAAACCAGATATATTTCTCGCAATTTGTCTGAAATGTTCCTGAATCATTGCACGAAATAGTTCATGGAAGATATTTGAAACATTTCTCGAAATCTGTTATTAATCTTTCGCGAAATATTTCTGAAACATTTATTGAAACCTTTCGGTGGAAGGTTTCTGAATGGTTTCAGACAAGTTTCCCGGAAGATGTTAGTTATCAAACCAGATGTATGTCTCGCAAGTTGTCTGAAATGTTTCTTAATAATTGCAAGAAATATTTCATGAAAGATATTTCAAACATTTCTCGAAATCTGTTATTAATCTTTCGCGAAATATTTCTGAAACATTTATTGAAATCTTTCGGTGGAAGGTTTCTGAAAGGTTTCAGACAGGTTTCCCGGAAGATGTCAGTTATCAAACCAGATATATTTCTCGCAAGTTGTCTGAAATGTTCCTGAATCATGGCACGAAATACTTCATGAAAGATTTCTGAAACATTTTTCGAAACCTTTCATAAATCTTTTGCGAAATATTTCTGAAACATTTATTAAAACCGTTCAGTGAAAGGTTTCTGAAAAGTTTTAGATAGGTTTCCCGGAAGATGTCAGTTATCAAACCAGATATATTTCTCGAAAGTTGTCTGAAATGTTCCTGAATCATCGCACGAAATACTTCATGAAAGATATTTGAAACATATCTCGAAATCTGTCAGAAATCTTTCGCGAAATATTGCAAAAACATTTATTGAAACCTTTTGGTGAAAGGTTTCTGAAAGGTTTCAGACAGGTTTCCCGGAAGATGTTAGTTATCAAACCCGATATATTTCTCGCAAGTTGTCTGAAATGTTCCTGAATCATTGGAAAACCTCCATGAAAGATTCCTGAAACATTTTTCGAAATCTGTCAGAAATCTTTCGCGAAATATTTCTGAAACAATAATTGAAACCTCTCGGTGAAAGGTTTCTGAAAGGTTTCAGACAGGTTTCCCGGAAGATGTCAGTTATCACACCAGATATATTTCAGCGAAAGTTGTCTGAAATGTTCCTTAATAAATGCACGAAATACTTCATGAAAGATATTTGAAACATTTCTCGAAATCTGTCAGAAATCATTCGCGAAATATTTCTGAAACATTAATTGAAACCTCTCGGTGAAAGGTTTCTGAAAGGTTTCAGACCGGTTTCCCGGAAGCTGTCAGTTATCAAACCAGATATATTTCTAGCAAGTTGTCTGAAATGTTCCTTAATCATTGCACGAAATATTTCATGAAAGATTTTTGAAACAATTTTCGAAATCTGTCAGAAATCTTTCGCGAAATATTTCTGAAACATTTATTAAAACCTTTCAGTGAAAGGTTTCTGAAAAGTTTTAGATAGGTTTCCCGGATGATGTCACTTATCTAACCGGATATATTTCTCGCAAGTTGTCTGAAATGTTCCCGAATCATTGCACGAAATACTTCATGAAAGATTTCTGAAACATTTTTCGAAACCTGTCAGAAATCTTTCGCGAAATGTTTCTGATACATTTATTGAAATCTTTCGGTGGAAGGTTTCTGAAAGGTTTTAGACAGGTTTCCCGGAAGATGTTAGTTATCAAACCCGATATATTTCTCGCAAGTTGTCTGACATGTTCCTGAATCATTGCACGAAATACTTCGTGAAAGATTCCTGAAACATTTTTCGAAACCTGTCAGAAATCTTTCGCGAAATGTTTCTGATACATTTATTAAAACCTTACAGTGAAAGATTTCTGAAAAGTTTTATACAGGTTTCCTGGAAGATGTCAGTTATCAAACCAGATATATTTCTCGCAAGTTGTCTGAAATGTTCCTGAATCATTGCACGAAATACTTCATGAAAGATTTCTGAAACATTTTTCGAAACCTGTCAGAAATCTTTCGCGAAATGTTTCGAATACATTTATTAAGACCTCACAGTGAAAGATTTCTGTAAAGTTTTAGACAGGTTTCCTGGAAGATGTCAGTTATCAAACCAGATATATTTCTCGCAATTTGTCTGAAATGTTCCTGAATCATTGCACGAAATAGTTCATGAAAGATATTTGAAACATTTCTCGAAATCTGTTATTAATGTTTCGCGAAATATTTCTGAAACATTTATTGAAACCTTTAGGTGGAAGGTTTCTGAAAGGTTTCAGGCAGGTTTCCCAGAAGATGTCAGTTATCAAACCAGATATATTTCTCGCAAGTTGTCTGAAATGTTCCTGAATCATTGCACGAAATACTTCATGAAAGATTCCTTAAACAATTTTCGAAATCTGTCATAAATCTTTCGCGAAATATTTCTGAAACATTTATTGAAACCTTTTGGTGAAAGGTTTCTGAGAGGTTTCAGACAGGTTTCCCGGAAGATGTCAGTTATCAAACCAGATATATTTCTCGCAATTTGTCTGAAATGTTCCTGAATCATTGCACGAAATAGTTCATGAAAGATATTTGAAACATTTCACGAAATCTGTTATTAATCTTTCGCGAAATATTTCTGAAACATTTATTGAAACCTTTCGGTGGAAGGTTTCTGAATGGTTTCAGACAAGTTTCCCGGAAGATGTTAGTTATCAAACCAGATGTATGTCTCGCAAGTTGTCTGAAATGTTCCTGAATCATTGCACGAAATACTTCATGAAAGATTTCTGAAACATTTTTCGAAACCTGTCAGAAATCTTTCGCGAAATGTTTCTGATACATTTATTAAAACCTTACAGTGAAAGATTTCTGAAAAGTTTTAGACAGGTTTCCTGGAAGATGTCAGTTATCAAACCAGATATATTTCTCGCAAGTTGTCTGAAATGTTCCTGAATCATTGCACGAAATACTTCATGAAAGATATTTGAAACATATCTCGAAATCTGTCAGAAATCTTTCGCGAAATATTGCAAAAACATTTATTGAAACCTTTTGGTGAAAGGTTTCTGAAAGGTTTCAGACAGGTTTCCCGGAAGATGTCAGTTATCAAACCAGATATATTTCTCGCAATTTGTCTGAAATGTTCCTGAATCATTGCAGGAAATAGTTCATGAAAGATTCCTGAAACATTTTTTGAAATCTGTTAGAAATCTTTCGCGGAATATTTCTGAAACATTTATTAAAACGTTGCAGTGAAAGGTTTCTGAAAAGTTTAAGACGGGTTTCCCGGAAGATGTCACTTATGAAACCGGATATATTTCTCGCAAGTTGTCTGAAATGTTTCTTAATAACTGCAAGTAATATTTCATGAAAGATATTTCAAACATTTCTCGAAATCTGTTATTAATCTTTCGCGAAATATTTCTGAAACATTTATTGAAATCTTTCGGTGGAAGGTTTCTGAAAGGTTTCAGACAGGTTTCCCGGAAGATGTCAGTTATCAAACCAGATATATTTCTCGCAAGTTGTCTGAAATGTTCCTGAATCATGGCACGAAATACTTCATGAAAGATTTCTGAAACATTTTTCGAAACCTTTCATAAATCTTTTGCGAAATATTTCTGAAACATTTATTAAAACCTTTCAGTGAAAGGTTTCTGAAAAGTTTTAGATAGGTTTCCCGGATGATGTCACTTATCTAACCGGATATATTTCTCGCAAGTTGTCTGAAATGTTCCCGAATCATTGCACGAAATACTTCATGAAAGATTTCTGAAACATTTTTCGAAACCTGTCAGAAATCTTTCGCGAAATGTTTCTGATACATTTATTGAAATCTTTCGGTGGAAGGTTTCTGAAAGGTTTTAGACAGGTTTCCCGGAAGATGTTAGTTATCAAACCCGATATATTTCTTGCAAGTTGTCTGACATGTTCCTGAATCATTGCACGAAATACTTCGTGAAAGATTCCTGAAACATTTTTCGAAACCTGTCAGAAATCTTTCGCGAAATGTTTCTGATACATTTATTAAAACCTTACAGTGAAAGATTTCTGAAAAGTTTTATACAGGTTTCCTGGAAGATGTCAGTTATCAAACCAGATATATTTCTCGCAAGTTGTCTGAAATGTTCCTGAATCATTGCACGAAATAGTTCATGAAAGATATTTGAAACATATCTCGAAATCTGTCAGAAATCTTTCGCGAAATATTTCTGAAACAATAATTGAAACCTCTCGGTGAAAGGTTTCTGAAAGGTTTCAGACAGCTATCCCGGAAGATGTCAGTTATCACACCAGATATATTTCTGCGAAAGTTGTCTGAAATGTTCCTGAATCATCGCACGAAATACTTCATGAAAGATATTTGAAACATTTCTCGAAACCTGTCAGAAATCTTTCGCGAAATATTTCTGAAACATTTATTGAAACCTTTTGGTGAAAGGTTTCTGAGAGGTTTCAGACAGGTTTCCCGGAAGATGTCAGTTATCAAACCAGATATATTTCTCGCAATTTGTCTGAAATGTTCCTGAATCATTGCACGAAATAGTTCATGAAAGATATTTGAAACATTTCTCGAAATCTGTTATTAATGTTTCGCGAAATATTTCTGAAACATTTATTGAAACCTTTAGGTGGAAGGTTTCTGAAAGGTTTCAGGCAGGTTTCCCAGAAGATGTCAGTTATCAAACCAGATATATTTCTCGCAAGTTGTCTGAAATGTTCCTGAATCATTGCACGAAATACTTCATGAAAGATTCCTTAAACAATTTTCGAAATCTGTCATAAATCTTTCGCGAAATATTTCTGAAACATTTATTGAAACCTTTTGGTGAAAGGTTTCTGAGAGGTTTCAGACAGGTTTCCCGGAAGATGTCAGTTATCAAACCAGATATATTTCTCGCAATTTGTCTGAAATGTTCCTGAATCATTGCACGAAATAGTTCATGAAAGATATTTGAAACATTTCACGAAATCTGTTATTAATCTTTCGCGAAATATTTCTGAAACATTTATTGAAACCTTTCGGTGGAAGGTTTCTGAATGGTTTCAGACAAGTTTCCCGGAAGATGTTAGTTATCAAACCAGATGTATGTCTCGCAAGTTGTCTGAAATGTTCCTGAATCATTGCACGAAATACTTCATGAAAGATTTCTGAAACATTTTTCGAAACCTGTCAGAAATCTTTCGCGAAATGTTTCTGATACATTTATTAAAACCTTACAGTGAAAGATTTCTGAAAAGTTTTAGACAGGTTTCCTGGAAGATGTCAGTTATCAAACCAGATATATTTCTCGCAAGTTGTCTGAAATGTTCCTGAATCATTGCACGAAATACTTCATGAAAGATATTTGAAACATATCTCGAAATCTGTCAGAAATCTTTCGCGAAATATTGCAAAAACATTTATTGAAACCTTTTGGTGAAAGGTTTCTGAAAGGTTTCAGACAGGTTTCCCGGAAGATGTCAGTTATCAAACCAGATATATTTCTCGCAATTTGTCTGAAATGTTCCTGAATCATTGCAGGAAATAGTTCATGAAAGATTCCTGAAACATTTTTTGAAATCTGTTAGAAATCTTTCGCGGAATATTTCTGAAACATTTATTAAAACGTTGCAGTGAAAGGTTTCTGAAAAGTTTAAGACGGGTTTCCCGGAAGATGTCACTTATGAAACCGGATATATTTCTCGCAAGTTGTCTGAAATGTTTCTTAATAACTGCAAGTAATATTTCATGAAAGATATTTCAAACATTTCTCGAAATCTGTTATTAATCTTTCGCGAAATATTTCTGAAACATTTATTGAAATCTTTCGGTGGAAGGTTTCTGAAAGGTTTCAGACAGGTTTCCCGGAAGATGTCAGTTATCAAACCAGATATATTTCTCGCAAGTTGTCTGAAATGTTCCTGAATCATGGCACGAAATACTTCATGAAAGATTTCTGAAACATTTTTCGAAACCTTTCATAAATCTTTTGCGAAATATTTCTGAAACATTTATTAAAACCTTTCAGTGAAAGGTTTCTGAAAAGTTTTAGATAGGTTTCCCGGATGATGTCACTTATCTAACCGGATATATTTCTCGCAAGTTGTCTGAAATGTTCCCGAATCATTGCACGAAATACTTCATGAAAGATTTCTGAAACATTTTTCGAAACCTGTCAGAAATCTTTCGCGAAATGTTTCTGATACATTTATTGAAATCTTTCGGTGGAAGGTTTCTGAAAGGTTTTAGACAGGTTTCCCGGAAGATGTTAGTTATCAAACCCGATATATTTCTTGCAAGTTGTCTGACATGTTCCTGAATCATTGCACGAAATACTTCGTGAAAGATTCCTGAAACATTTTTCGAAACCTGTCAGAAATCTTTCGCGAAATGTTTCTGATACATTTATTAAAACCTTACAGTGAAAGATTTCTGAAAAGTTTTATACAGGTTTCCTGGAAGATGTCAGTTATCAAACCAGATATATTTCTCGCAAGTTGTCTGAAATGTTCCTGAATCATTGCACGAAATAGTTCATGAAAGATATTTGAAACATATCTCGAAATCTGTCAGAAATCTTTCGCGAAATATTTCTGAAACAATAATTGAAACCTCTCGGTGAAAGGTTTCTGAAAGGTTTCAGACAGCTATCCCGGAAGATGTCAGTTATCACACCAGATATATTTCTGCGAAAGTTGTCTGAAATGTTCCTGAATCATCGCACGAAATACTTCATGAAAGATATTTGAAACATTTCTCGAAACCTGTCAGAAATCTTTCGCGAAATATTTCTGAAACATTTATTAAAACCTTTCAGTGAAAAGTTTCTGAAAAGTTTTAGATAGATTTCCCGGTAGATGTCACTTATCATACCAGATATGTTTCTCGCAAGTTGTCTGAAATGTTCCTTAATCATTGCACGAAATATTTCATGAAAGATTTTTGAAACATTTCTCGAAATCTGCCAGAAATCTTTCGCGAAATATTTCTGAAACATTAATTGAAACATCTCGGTGAAAGGTGTTTGAAAGGTTTTAGACAGGTTTCCCAGAAGATGTTAGTTATCAAACCAGATGTATTTTTCGCAAGTTATCTGAAATGTTCCTGAATCATTGCGCGACATATTTCATGAAAGATATTTGAAACGTTTCTCGAAATCTGTTATTAATCTTTCGCGAAATATTTCTGAAACATTAATTGGAACCTCTCGGTGAAAGGTTTCTGAAAGGTTTTAGATAGGTTTCCCGGAAGATGTCAGTTATCAAACCAGATATATTTCTCGCAAGTTGTCTGAAATGTTCCTGAATCATCGCACAAAATACTTCATGAAAGATATTTGAAACATTTCTCGAAATATGTCAGAAATCTATCGCGAAATATTTCTGAAACATTAATTGAAACCTCTCGGTGAAAGGTTTCTGAAAGGTTTTAGACAGTTTTCCCGGAAGATGTTAGTTATCAAACCAGATATATTTCTCGCAAGTTGTCTGAAATGTTCCTGAATCATTGCACGAAATACTTCATGAAAGATTTCTGAAACATTTTTCGAAACCAGTCAGAAATCTTTCGCGAAATGTTTCTGATACATTAATTAAAACCTTTCAGTGAAAGGCTTCTGAAAAGTTTTAGATAGGTTTCCCGGAAGATGTCTGTTATCAAACCAGATATATTTCTCGCAATTTGTCTGAAATGTTCCTGAATCATTGCAGGAAATAGTTCATGAAAGATTCCTGAAACATTTTTTGAAATCTGTCAGAAATCATTCGCGAAATATTGCAAAAACATTTATTGAAACCTTTTGGTGAAAGGTTTCTGAAAGGTTTCAGACAGGTTTCCCGGAAGATGTCAGTTATCAAACCAGATATATTTCTCGCAAGTTGTCTGAAATGTTCCTGAATCATCGCACAAAATACTTCATGAAAGATATTTGAAACATTTCTCGAAACCTTTCAGAAATCTTTCGCGAAATATTGCAAAAACATTTATTGAAACCTTTTGGTGAAAGGTTTCTGAAAGGTTTCAGACAGGTTTCCCGGAAGATGTCAGTTATCAAACCAGATATATTTCTCGCAATTTGTCTGAAATGTTCCTGAATCATTGCAGGAAATAGTTCATGAAAGATTCCTGAAACATTTTTTGAAATCTGTTAGAAATCTTTCGCGGAATATTTCTGAAACATTTATTAAAACGTTGCAGTGAAAGGTTTCTGAAAAGTTTAAGACGGGTTTCCCGGAAGATGTCACTTATGAAACCGGATATATTTCTCGCAAGTTGTCTGAAATGTTTCTTAATAACTGCAAGTAATATTTCATGAAAGATATTTCAAACATTTCTCGAAATCTGTTATTAATCTTTCGCGAAATATTTCTGAAACATTTATTGAAATCTTTCGGTGGAAGGTTTCTGAAAGGTTTCAGACAGGTTTCCCGGAAGATGTCAGTTATCAAACCAGATATATTTCTCGCAAGTTGTCTGAAATGTTCCTGAATCATGGCACGAAATACTTCATGAAAGATTTCTGAAACATTTTTCGAAACCTTTCATAAATCTTTTGCGAAATATTTCTGAAACATTTATTAAAACCTTTCAGTGAAAGGTTTCTGAAAAGTTTTAGATAGGTTTCCCGGATGATGTCACTTATCTAACCGGATATATTTCTCGCAAGTTGTCTGAAATGTTCCCGAATCATTGCACGAAATACTTCATGAAAGATTTCTGAAACATTTTTCGAAACCTGTCAGAAATCTTTCGCGAAATGTTTCTGATACATTTATTGAAATCTTTCGGTGGAAGGTTTCTGAAAGGTTTTAGACAGGTTTCCCGGAAGATGTTAGTTATCAAACCCGATATATTTCTTGCAAGTTGTCTGACATGTTCCTGAATCATTGCACGAAATACTTCGTGAAAGATTCCTGAAACATTTTTCGAAACCTGTCAGAAATCTTTCGCGAAATGTTTCTGATACATTTATTAAAACCTTACAGTGAAAGATTTCTGAAAAGTTTTATACAGGTTTCCTGGAAGATGTCAGTTATCAAACCAGATATATTTCTCGCAAGTTGTCTGAAATGTTCCTGAATCATCGCACGAAATACTTCATGAAAGATATTTGAAACATTTCTCGAAACCTGTCAGAAATCTTTCGCGAAATATTTCTGAAACATTTATTAAAACCTTTCAGTGAAAAGTTTCTGAAAAGTTTTAGATAGATTTCCCGGTAGATGTCACTTATCATACCAGATATGTTTCTCGCAAGTTGTCTGAAATGTTCCTTAATCATTGCACGAAATATTTCATGAAAGATTTTTGAAACATTTCTCGAAATCTGCCAGAAATCTTTCGCGAAATATTTCTGAAACATTAATTGAAACATCTCGGTGAAAGGTGTTTGAAAGGTTTTAGACAGGTTTCCCAGAAGATGTTAGTTATCAAACCAGATGTATTTTTCGCAAGTTATCTGAAATGTTCCTGAATCATTGCGCGACATATTTCATGAAAGATATTTGAAACGTTTCTCGAAATCTGTTATTAATCTTTCGCGAAATATTTCTGAAACATTAATTGGAACCTCTCGGTGAAAGGTTTCTGAAAGGTTTTAGATAGGTTTCCCGGAAGATGTCAGTTATCAAACCAGATATATTTCTCGCAAGTTGTCTGAAATGTTCCTGAATCATCGCACAAAATACTTCATGAAAGATATTTGAAACATTTCTCGAAATATGTCAGAAATCTATCGCGAAATATTTCTGAAACATTAATTGAAACCTCTCGGTGAAAGGTTTCTGAAAGGTTTTAGACAGTTTTCCCGGAAGATGTTAGTTATCAAACCAGATATATTTCTCGCAAGTTGTCTGAAATGTTCCTGAATCATTGCACGAAATACTTCATGAAAGATTTCTGAAACATTTTTCGAAACCAGTCAGAAATCTTTCGCGAAATGTTTCTGATACATTAATTAAAACCTTTCAGTGAAAGGCTTCTGAAAAGTTTTAGATAGGTTTCCCGGAAGATGTCTGTTATCAAACCAGATATATTTCTCGCAATTTGTCTGAAATGTTCCTGAATCATTGCAGGAAATAGTTCATGAAAGATTCCTGAAACATTTTTTGAAATCTGTCAGAAATCATTCGCGAAATATTGCAAAAACATTTATTGAAACCTTTTGGTGAAAGGTTTCTGAAAGGTTTCAGACAGGTTTCCCGGAAGATGTCAGTTATCAAACCAGATATATTTCTCGCAAGTTGTCTGAAATGTTCCTGAATCATCGCACAAAATACTTCATGAAAGATATTTGAAACATTTCTCGAAATATGTCAGAAATCTTTCGCGGAATATTTCTGAAACATTTATTGAAACCTTTCGGTGGAAGGTTTCTGAAAGGTTTCAGGCAGCTATCCCGGAAGATGTCAGTTATCAAAACAGATATATTTCTGCGAAAGTGGTCTGAAATGTTCCTGAATCATTGCACGAAATACTTCATGAAAGATATTTGAAACATATCTCGAAATCTGTCAGAAATCTTTCGCGAAATATTGCAAAAACATTTATTGAAACCTTTTGGTGAAAGGTTTCTGAAAGGTTTCAGACAGGTTTCCCGGAAGATGTCGGTTATCAAACCAGATATATTTCTGCGAAAGTTGTCTGAAATGTTCCTTAATAAATGCACGAAAAACTTCATGAAAGATATTTGAAACATTTCTCGAAATCTGTCAGAAATCATTCGCGAAATATTTCTGAAACATTAATTGAAACCTCCCGGTGAAAGGTTTCTGAAAGGTTTCAGACAGGTTTCCCGGAAGATGTCAGTTATGAAACCAGATATATTTCTCGCAAGTTGTCTGAAATGTTCCTGAATCATTGAAAAACCTCCATGAAAGATTCCTGAAACATTTTTCGAAATCTGTCAGAAATCTTTCGCGAAATATTTCTGAAACAATAATTGAAACCTCTCGGTGAAAGGTTTCTGAAAGGTTTCAGACAGCTATCCCGGAAGATGTCAGTTATCACACCAGATATATTTCTGCGAAAGTTGTCTGAAATGTTCCTTAATAAATGCACGAAATACTTCATGAAAGATATTTGAAACATTTTTCGAAACCTGTCAGAAATCTTTCGCGAAATGTTTCTGATACATTTATTGAAATCTTTCGGTGGAAGGTTTCTGAAAGGTTTTAGACAGGTTTCCCGGAAGATGTTAGTTATCAAACCCGATATATTTCTCGCAAGTTGTCTGACATGTTCCTGAATCATTGCACGAAATACTTCGTGAAAAATTCCTGAAACATTTTTCGAAACCTGTCAGAAATCTTTCGCGAAATGTTTCTGATACATTTATTAAAACCTTACAGTGAAAGATTTCTGAAAAGTTTTATACAGGTTTCCTGGAAGATGTCAGTTATCAAACCAGATATATTTCTCGCAAGTTGTCTGAAATGTTCCTGAATCATCGCACGAAATAGTTCATGAAAGATATTTGAAACATATCTCGAAATCTGTCAGAAATCTTTCGCGAAATATTGCAAAAACATTTATTGAAACCTTTTGGTGAAAGGTTTCTGAAAGGTTTCAGACAGGTTTCCCGGAAGATGTCAGTTATCAAACTAGATATATTTCTCGCAAGTTGTCTGAAATGTTCCTGAATCATTGGAAAACCTCCATGAAAGATTCCTGAAACATTTTTCGAAATCTGTCAGAAATCTTTCGCGAAATATTTCTGAAACAATAATTGAAACCTCTCGGTGAAAGGTTTCTGAAAGGTTTCAGACAGGTTTCCCGGAAGATGTCAGTTATGAAACCAGATATATTTCTCGCAAGTTGTCTGAAATGTTCCTGAATCATCGCACAAAATACTTCATGAAAGATATTTGAAACATTTCTCGAAATATGTCAGAAATCTTTCGCGGAATATTTCTGAAACATTTATTGAAACCTTTCGGTGGAAGGTTTCTGAAAGGTTTCAGGCAGCTATCCCGGAAGATGTCAGTTATCAAAACAGATATATTTCTGCGAAAGTGGTCTGAAATGTTCCTGAATCATTGCACGAAATACTTCATGAAAGATATTTGAAACATATCTCGAAATCTGTCAGAAATCTTTCGCGAAATATTGCAAAAACATTTATTGAAACCTTTTGGTGAAAGGTTTCTGAAAGGTTTCAGACAGGTTTCCCGGAAGATGTCGGTTATCAAACCAGATATATTTCTGCGAAAGTTGTCTGAAATGTTCCTTAATAAATGCACGAAAAACTTCATGAAAGATATTTGAAACATTTCTCGAAATCTGTCAGAAATCATTCGCGAAATATTTCTGAAACATTAATTGAAACCTCCCGGTGAAAGGTTTCTGAAAGGTTTCAGACAGGTTTCCCGGAAGATGTCAGTTATGAAACCAGATATATTTCTCGCAAGTTGTCTGAAATGTTCCTGAATCATTGAAAAACCTCCATGAAAGATTCCTGAAACATTTTTCGAAATCTGTCAGAAATCTTTCGCGAAATATTTCTGAAACAATAATTGAAACCTCTCGGTGAAAGGTTTCTGAAAGGTTTCAGACAGCTATCCCGGAAGATGTCAGTTATCACACCAGATATATTTCTGCGAAAGTTGTCTGAAATGTTCCTTAATAAATGCACGAAATACTTCATGAAAGATATTTGAAACATTTTTCGAAACCTGTCAGAAATCTTTCGCGAAATGTTTCTGATACATTTATTAAAACCTTACAGTGAAAGATTTCTGAAAAGTTTTATACAGGTTTCCTGGAAGATGTCAGTTATCAAACCAGATATATTTCTCGCAAGTTGTCTGAAATGTTCCTGAATCATCGCACGAAATAGTTCATGAAAGATATTTGAAACATATCTCGAAATCTGTCAGAAATCTTTCGCGAAATATTGCAAAAACATTTATTGAAACCTTTTGGTGAAAGGTTTCTGAAAGGTTTCAGACAGGTTTCCCGGAAGATGTCAGTTATCAAACTAGATATATTTCTCGCAAGTTGTCTGACATGTTCCTGAATCATTGGAAAACCTCCATGAAAGATTCCTGAAACATTTTTCGAAATCTGTCAGAAATCTTTCGCGAAATATTTCTGAAACAATAATTGAAACCTCTCGGTGAAAGGTTTCTGAAAGGTTTCAGACAGGTTTCCCGGAAGATGTCAGTTATGAAACCAGATATATTTCTCGCAAGTTGTCTGAAATGTTCCTGAATCATTAGAAAACCTCCATGAAAGATTCCTGAAACATTTTTCGAAATCTGTCAGAAATCTTTCGCGAAATATTTCTGAAACAATAATTGAAACCTCTCGGTGAAAGGTTTCTGAAAGGGTTCAGACAGGTTTCCCGGAAGATGTTAGTTATCACACCAGATATATTTCTGCGAAAGTTGTCTGACATGTTCCTTAATAAATGCACGAAATACTTCATGAAAGATATTTGAAACATTTCTCGAAATCTGTCAGAAATCATTCGCGAAATATTTCTGAAACATTTATTGAAACCTTTTGGTGAAAGGTTTCTGAAAGGTTTTATACAGGTTTCCTGGAAGATGTCAGTTATCAAACCAGATATATTTCTCGCAAGTTGTCTGAAATGTTCCTGAATCATCGCACGAAATAGTTCATGAAAGATATTTGAAACATATCTCGAAATCTGTCAGAAATCTTTCGCGAAATATTGCAAAAACATTTATTGAAACCTTTTGGTGAAAGGTTTCTGAAAGGTTTCAGACAGGTTTCCCGGAAGATGTCAGTTATCAAACTAGATATATTTCTCGCAAGTTGTCTGAAATGTTCCTGAATCATTGGAAAACCTCCATGAAAGATTCCTGAAACATTTTTCGAAATCTGTCAGAAATCTTTCGCGAAATATTTCTGAAACAATAATTGAAACCTCTCGGTGAAAGGTTTCTGAAAGGTTTCAGACAGGTTTCCCGGAAGATGTCAGTTATGAAACCAGATATATTTCTCGCAAGTTGTCTGAAATGTTCCTGAATCATCGCACAAAATACTTCATGAAAGATATTTGAAACATTTCTCGAAATATGTCAGAAATCTTTCGCGGAATATTTCTGAAACATTTATTGAAACCTTTCGGTGGAAGGTTTCTGAAAGGTTTCAGGCAGCTATCCCGGAAGATGTCAGTTATCAAAACAGATATATTTCTGCGAAAGTGGTCTGAAATGTTCCTGAATCATTGCACGAAATACTTCATGAAAGATATTTGAAACATATCTCGAAATCTGTCAGAAATCTTTCGCGAAATATTGCAAAAACATTTATTGAAACCTTTTGGTGAAAGGTTTCTGAAAGGTTTCAGACAGGTTTCCCGGAAGATGTCGGTTATCAAACCAGATATATTTCTGCGAAAGTTGTCTGAAATGTTCCTTAATAAATGCACGAAAAACTTCATGAAAGATATTTGAAACATTTCTCGAAATCTGTCAGAAATCATTCGCGAAATATTTCTGAAACATTAATTGAAACCTCCCGGTGAAAGGTTTCTGAAAGGTTTCAGACAGGTTTCCCGGAAGATGTCAGTTATGAAACCAGATATATTTCTCGCAAGTTGTCTGAAATGTTCCTGAATCATTGAAAAACCTCCATGAAAGATTCCTGAAACATTTTTCGAAATCTGTCAGAAATCTTTCGCGAAATATTTCTGAAACAATAATTGAAACCTCTCGGTGAAAGGTTTCTGAAAGGTTTCAGACAGCTATCCCGGAAGATGTCAGTTATCACACCAGATATATTTCTGCGAAAGTTGTCTGAAATGTTCCTTAATAAATGCACGAAATACTTCATGAAAGATATTTGAAACATTTTTCGAAACCTGTCAGAAATCTTTCGCGAAATGTTTCTGATACATTTATTAAAACCTTACAGTGAAAGATTTCTGAAAAGTTTTATACAGGTTTCCTGGAAGATGTCAGTTATCAAACCAGATATATTTCTCGCAAGTTGTCTGAAATGTTCCTGAATCATCGCACGAAATAGTTCATGAAAGATATTTGAAACATATCTCGAAATCTGTCAGAAATCTTTCGCGAAATATTGCAAAAACATTTATTGAAACCTTTTGGTGAAAGGTTTCTGAAAGGTTTCAGACAGGTTTCCCGGAAGATGTCAGTTATCAAACTAGATATATTTCTCGCAAGTTGTCTGAAATGTTCCTGAATCATTGGAAAACCTCCATGAAAGATTCCTGAAACATTTTTCGAAATCTGTCAGAAATCTTTCGCGAAATATTTCTGAAACAATAATTGAAACCTCTCGGTGAAAGGTTTCTGAAAGGTTTCAGACAGGTTTCCCGGAAGATGTCAGTTATGAAACCAGATATATTTCTCGCAAGTTGTCTGAAATGTTCCTGAATCATTAGAAAACCTCCATGAAAGATTCCTGAAACATTTTTCGAAATCTGTCAGAAATCTTTCGCGAAATATTTCTGAAACAATAATTGAAACCTCTCGGTGAAAGGTTTCTGAAAGGGTTCAGACAGGTTTCCCGGAAGATGTCAGTTATCACACCAGATATATTTCTGCGAAAGTTGTCTGACATGTTCCTTAATAAATGCACGAAATACTTCATGAAAGATATTTGAAACATTTCTCGAAATCTGTCAGAAATCATTCGCGAAATATTTCTGAAACATTAATTGAAACCTCTCGGTGAAAGGTTTCTGAAAGGTTTCAGACAGGTTTCCCGAAAGCTGTCAGTTATCAAACCAGATATATTTCTCGCAAGTTGTCTGAAATGTTCCTTAATCATTGCACGAAATATTTCATGAAAGATATTTGAAACAATTTTTTAAATCTGTCAGAAATCTTTCGCGAAATATTTCTGAAACATTTATTAAAACCTTTCAGTGAAAGGTTTCTGAAAAGTTTTAGATAGGTTTCCCGGATGATGTCACTTATCTAACCGGATATATTTCTCGGAAGTTGTCTGAAATGTTCCCGAATCATTACACGAAATACTTCATGAAAGATTTCTGAAACATTTTTCGAAACCTGTCAGAAATCTTTCGCGAAATGTTTCTGATACATTTATTGAAATCTTTCGGTGGAAGGTTTCTGAAAGGTTTTAGACAGGTTTCCCGGAAGATGTTAGTTATCAAACCCGATATATTTCTCGCAAGTTGTCTGACATGTTCCTGAATCATTGCACGAAATACTTCGTGAAAGATTCCTGAAACATTTTTCGAAACCTGTCAGAAATCTTTCGCGAAATGTTTCTGATACATTTATTAAAACCTTACAGTGAAAGATTTCTGAAAAGTTTTATACAGGTTTCCTGGAAGATGTCAGTTATCAAACCAGATATATTTCTCGCAAGTTGTCTGAAATGTTCCTGAATCATTGCACGAAATACTTCATGAAAGATTTCTGAAACATTTTTCGAAACCTGTCAGAAATCTTTCGCGAAATGTTTCGAATACATTTATTAAGACCTTACAGTGAAAGATTTCTGTAAAGTTTTAGACAGGTTTCCTGGAAGATGTCAGTTATCAAACCAGATATATTTCTCGCAATTTGTCTGAAATGTTCCTGAATCATTGCACGAAATAGTTCATGAAAGATATTTGAAACATTTCTCGAAATCTGTTATTAATCTTTCGCGAAATATTTCTGAAACATTTATTGAAACCTTTCGGTGGAAGGTTTCTGAATGGTTTCAGACAAGTTTCCCGGAAGATGTTAGTTATCAAACCAGATGTATGTCTCGCAAGTTGTCTGAAATGTTTCTTAATAATTGCAAGAAATATTTCATGAAAGATATTTCAAACATTTCTCGAAATCTGTTATTAATCTTTCGCGAAATATTTCTGAAACATTTATTGAAATCTTTCGGTGGAAGGTTTCTGAAAGGTTTCAGACAGGTTTCCCGGAAGATGTCAGTTATCAAACCAGATATACTTCTCGCAAGTTGTCTGAAATGTTCCTGAATCATGGCACGAAATACTTCATGAAAGATTTCTGAAACATTTTTCGAAACCTTTCATAAATCTTTTGCGAAATATTTCTGAAACATTTATTAAAACCGTTCAGTGAAAGGTTTCTGAAAAGTTTTAGATAGGTTTCCCGGAAGATGTCAGTTATCAAACCAGATATATTTCTCGAAAGTTGTCTGAAATGTTCCTGAATCATCGCACGAAATACTTCATGAAAGATATTTGAAACATATCTCGAAATCTGTCAGAAATCTTTCGCGAAATATTGCAAAAACATTTATTGAAACCTTTTGGTGAAAGGTTTCTGAAAGGTTTCAGACAGGTTTCCCGGAAGATGTTAGTTATCAAACCCGATATATTTCTCGCAAGTTGTCTGAAATGTTCCTGAATCATTGGAAAACCTCCATGAAAGATTCCTGAAACATTTTTCGAAATCTGTCAGAAATCTTTCGCGAAATATTTCTGAAACAATAATTGAAACCTCTCGGTGAAAGGTTTCTGAAAGGTTTCAGACAGGTTTCCCGGAAGATGTCAGTTATCACACCAGATATATTTCAGCGAAAGTTGTCTGAAATGTTCCTTAATAAATGCACGAAATACTTCATGAAAGATATTTGAAACATTTCTCGAAATCTGTCAGAAATCATTCGCGAAATATTTCTGAAACATTAATTGAAACCTCTCGGTGAAAGGTTTCTGAAAGGTTTCAGACCGGTTTCGCGGAAGCTGTCAGTTATCAAACCAGATATATTTCTAGCAAGTTGTCTGAAATGTTCCTTAATCATTGCACGAAATATTTCATGAAAGATTTTTGAAACAATTTTCGAAATCTGTCAGAAATCTTTCGCGAAATATTTCTGAAACATTTATTAAAACCTTTCAGTGAAAGGTTTCTGAAAAGTTTTAGATAGGTTTCCCGGATGATGTCACTTATCTAACCGGATATATTTCTCGCAAGTTGTCTGAAATGTTCCCGAATCATTGCACGAAATACTTCATGAAAGATTTCTGAAACATTTTTCGAAACCTGTCAGAAATCTTTCGCGAAATGTTTCTGATACATTTATTGAAATCTTTCGGTGGAAGGTTTCTGAAAGGTTTTAGACAGGTTTCCCGGAAGATGTTAGTTATCAAACCCGATATATTTCTCGCAAGTTGTCTGACATGTTCCTGAATCATTGCACGAAATACTTCGTGAAAGATTCCTGAAACATTTTTCGAAACCTGTCAGAAATCTTTCGCGAAATGTTTCTGATACATTTATTAAAACCTTACAGTGAAAGATTTCTGAAAAGTTTTATACAGGTTTCCTGGAAGATGTCAGTTATCAAACCAGATATATTTCTCGCAAGTTGTCTGAAATGTTCCTGAATCATTGCACGAAATACTTCATGAAAGATTTCTGAAACATTTTTCGAAACCTGTCAGAAATCTTTCGCGAAATGTTTCGAATACATTTATTAAGACCTCACAGTGAAAGATTTCTGTAAAGTTTTAGACAGGTTTCCTGGAAGATGTCAGTTATCAAACCAGATATATTTCTCGCAATTTGTCTGAAATGTTCCTGAATCATTGCACGAAATAGTTCATGAAAGATATTTGAAACATTTCTCGAAATCTGTTATTAATGTTTCGCGAAATATTTCTGAAACATTTATTGAAACCTTTCGGTGGAAGGTTTCTGAAAGGTTTCAGGCAGGTTTCCCAGAAGATGTCAGTTATCAAACCAGATATATTTCTCGCAAGTTGTCTGAAATGTTCCTGAATCATTGCACGAAATACTTCATGAAAGATTCCTTAAACAATTTTCGAAATCTGTCATAAATCTTTCGCGAAATATTTCTGAAACATTTATTGAAACCTTTTGGTGAAAGGTTTCTGAGAGGTTTCAGACAGGTTTCCCGGAAGATGTCAGTTATCAAACCAGATATATTTCTCGCAATTTGTCTGAAATGTTCCTGAATCATTGCACGAAATAGTTCATGAAAGATATTTGAAACATTTCACGAAATCTGTTATTAATCTTTCGCGAAATATTTCTGAAACATTTATTGAAACCTTTCGGTGGAAGGTTTCTGAATGGTTTCAGACAAGTTTCCCGGAAGATGTTAGTTATCAAACCAGATGTATGTCTCGCAAGTTGTCTGAAATGTTCCTGAATCATTGCACGAAATACTTCATGAAAGATTTCTGAAACATTTTTCGAAACCTGTCAGAAATCTTTCGCGAAATGTTTCTGATACATTTATTAAAACCTTACAGTGAAAGATTTCTGAAAAGTTTTAGACAGGTTTCCTGGAAGATGTCAGTTATCAAACCAGATATATTTCTCGCAAGTTGTCTGAAATGTTCCTGAATCATCGCACGAAATACTTCATGAAAGATATTTGAAACATATCTCGAAATCGGTCAGAAATCTTTCGCGAAATATTGCAAAAACATTTATTGAAACCTTTTGGTGAAAGGTTTCTGAAAGGTTTCAGACAGGTTTCCCGGAAGATGTCAGTTATCAAACCAGATATATTTCTCGCAATTTGTCTGAAATGTTCCTGAATCATTGCAGGAAATAGTTCATGAAAGATTCCTGAAACATTTTTTGAAATCTGTTAGAAATCTTTCGCGGAATATTTCTGAAACATTTATTAAAACGTTGCAGTGAAAGGTTTCTGAAAAGTTTAAGACGGGTTTCCCGGAAGATGTCACTTATGAAACCGGATATATTTCTCGCAAGTTGTCTGAAATGTTTCTTAATAACTGCAAGTAATATTTCATGAAAGATATTTCAAACATTTCTCGAAATCTGTTATTAATCTTTCGCGAAATATTTCTGAAACATTTATTGAAATCTTTCGGTGGAAGGTTTCTGAAAGGTTTCAGACAGGTTTCCCGGAAGATGTCAGTTATCAAACCAGATATATTTCTCGCAAGTTGTCTGAAATGTTCCTGAATCATGGCACGAAATACTTCATGAAAGATTTCTGAAACATTTTTCGAAACCTTTCATAAATCTTTTGCGAAATATTTCTGAAACATTTATTAAAACCTTTCAGTGAAAGGTTTCTGAAAAGTTTTAGATAGGTTTCCCGGATGATGTCACTTATCTAACCGGATATATTTCTCGCAAGTTGTCTGAAATGTTCCCGAATCATTGCACGAAATACTTCATGAAAGATTTCTGAAACATTTTTCGAAACCTGTCAGAAATCTTTCGCGAAATGTTTCTGATACATTTATTGAAATCTTTCGGTGGAAGGTTTCTGAAAGGTTTTAGACAGGTTTCCCGGAAGATGTTAGTTATCAAACCCGATATATTTCTTGCAAGTTGTCTGACATGTTCCTGAATCATTGCACGAAATACTTCGTGAAAGATTCCTGAAACATTTTTCGAAACCTGTCAGAAATCTTTCGCGAAATGTTTCTGATACATTTATTAAAACCTTACAGTGAAAGATTTCTGAAAAGTTTTATACAGGTTTCCTGGAAGATGTCAGTTATCAAACCAGATATATTTCTCGCAAGTTGTCTGAAATGTTCCTGAATCATTGCACGAAATAGTTCATGAAAGATATTTGAAACATATCTCGAAATCTGTCAGAAATCTTTCGCGAAATATTTCTGAAACAATAATTGAAACCTCTCGGTGAAAGGTTTCTGAAAGGTTTCAGACAGCTATCCCGGAAGATGTCAGTTATCACACCAGATATATTTCTGCGAAAGTTGTCTGAAATGTTCCTGAATCATCGCACGAAATACTTCATGAAAGATATTTGAAACATTTCTCGAAACCTGTCAGAAATCTTTCGCGAAATATTTCTGAAACATTTATTAAAACCTTTCAGTGAAAAGTTTCTGAAAAGTTTTAGATAGATTTCCCGGTAGATGTCACTTATCATACCAGATATGTTTCTCGCAAGTTGTCTGAAATGTTCCTTAATCATTGCACGAAATATTTCATGAAAGATTTTTGAAACATTTCTCGAAATCTGCCAGAAATCTTTCGCGAAATATTTCTGAAACATTAATTGAAACATCTCGGTGAAAGGTGTTTGAAAGGTTTTAGACAGGTTTCCCAGAAGATGTTAGTTATCAAACCAGATGTATTTCTCGCAAGTTATCTGAAATGTTCCTGAATCATTGCGCGACATATTTCATGAAAGATATTTGAAACGTTTTTCGAAATCTGTTATTAATCTTTCGCGAAATATTTCTGAAACATTAATTGGAACCTCTCGGTGAAAGGTTTCTGAAAGGTTTTAGATAGGTTTCCCGGAAGATGTCAGTTATCAAACCAGATATATTTCTCGCAAGTTGTCTGAAATGTTCCTGAATCATCGCACAAAATACTTCATGAAAGATATTTGAAACATTTCTCGAAATATGTCAGAAATCTATCGCGAAATATTTCTGAAACATTAATTGAAACCTCTCGGTGAAAGGTTTCTGAAAGGTTTTAGACAGTTTTCCCGGAAGATGTTAGTTATCAAACCAGATATATTTCTCGCAAGTTGTCTGAAATGTTCCTGAATCATTGCACGAAATACTTCATGAAAGATTTCTGAAACATTTTTCGAAACCAGTCAGAAATCTTTCGCGAAAGGTTTCTGATACATTAATTAAAACCTTTCAGTGAAAGGCTTCTGAAAAGTTTTAGATAGGTTTCCCGGAAGATGTCTGTTATCAAACCAGATATATTTCTCGCAATTTGTCTGAAATGTTCCTGAATCATTGAACGAAATAGTTCATGAAAGATTCCTGAAACATTTTTTGAAATCTGCCAGAAATCTTTCGCGAAATATTTCTGAAACATTAATTGAAACATCTCGGTGAAAGGTGTTTGAAAGGTTTTAGACAGGTTTCCCAGAAGATGTTAGTTATCAAACCAGATGTATTTCTCGCAAGTTATCTGAAATGTTCCTGAATCATTGCGCGACATATTTCATGAAAGATTCCTGAAACAATTTTCGAAATCTGCCATAAATCTTTCGCGAAACATTTCTGAAACATTTATTGAAACCTTTTGGTGAAAGGTTTCTGGAAGGTTTCAGACAGGTTTTCCGGAAGATGTCAGTTATCAAACCAGACATTTTTCTCATAATTTGACTGACATGTTCCTGAATCATTGCACGAAATACTTCATGAAAGATTTCTGAAACATTTTTCGAAACCTGTCAGAAATCTTTCGCGAAATGTTTCTGATACATTAATTAAAACCTTTCAGTGAAAGGTTTCTGAAAAGTTTTAGATAGGTTTCCCGGAAGATGTCAGTTATCAAACCAGATATATTTCTCGCAAGTTGTCTGAAATGTTCCTGAATCATCGCACGAAATAGTTCATGAAAGATATTTGAAACATATCTCGAAATCTGTCAGAAATCTTTCGCGAAATATTGCAAAAACATTTATTGAAACCTTTTGGTGAAAGGTTTCTGAAAGGTTTCAGACAGGTTTCCCGGAAGATGTCAGTTATCAAACTAGATATATTTCTCGCAAGTTGTCTGAAATGTTCCTGAATCATTGGAAAACCTCCATGAAAGATTCCTGAAACATTTTTCGAAATCTGTCAGAAATCTTTCGCGAAATATTTCTGAAACAATAATTGAAACCTCTCGGTGAAAGGTTTCTGAAAGGTTTCAGACAGGTTTCCCGGAAGATGTCAGTTATGAAACCAGATATATTTCTCGCAAGTTGTCTGAAATGTTCCTGAATCATTAGAAAACCTCCATGAAAGATTCCTGAAACATTTTTCGAAATCTGTCAGAAATCTTTCGCGAAATATTTCTGAAACAATAATCGAAACCTCTCGGTGAAAGGTTTCTGAAAGGTTTCAGACAGGTTTCCCGGAAGATGTCAGTTATCACACCAGATATATTTCTGCGAAAGTTGTCTGACATGTTCCTTAATAAATGCACGAAATACTTCATGAAAGATATTTGAAACATTTCTCGAAATCTGTCAGAAATCATTCGCGAAATATTTCTGAAACATTAATTGAAACCTCTCGGTGAAAGGTTTCTGAAAGGTTTCAGACAGGTTTCCCGAAAGCTGTCAGTTATCAAACCAGATATATTTCTCGCAAGTTGTCTGAAATGTTCCTTAATCATTGCACGAAATATTTCATGAAAGATTTTTGAAACAATTTTTTAAATCTGTCAGAAATCTTTCGCGAAATATTTCTGAAACATTTATTAAAACCTTTCAGTGAAAGGTTTCTGAAAAGTTTTAGATAGGTTTCCCGGATGATGTCACTTATCTAACCGGATATATTTCTCGCAAGTTGTCTGAAATGTTCCCGAATCATTACACGAAATACTTCATGAAAGATTTCTGAAACATTTTTCGAAACCTGTCAGAAATCTTTCACGAAATGTTTCTGATACATTTATTGAAATCTTTCGGTGGAAGGTTTCTGAAAGGTTTTAGACAGGTTTCCCGGAAGATGTTAGTTATCAAACCCGATATATTTCTCGCAAGTTGTCTGACATGTTCCTGAATCATTGCACGAAATACTTCGTGAAAGATTCCTGAAACATTTTTCGAAACCTGTCAGAAATCTTTCGCGAAATGTTTCTGATACATTTATTAAAACCTTACAGTGAAAGATTTCTGAAAAGTTTTATACAGGTTTCCTGGAAGATGTCAGTTATCAAACCAGATATATTTCTCGCAAGTTGTCTGAAATGTTCCTGAATCATTGCACGAAATACTTCATGAAAGATTTCTGAAACATTTTTCGAAACCTGTCAGAAATCTTTCGCGAAATGTTTCGAATACATTTATTAAGACCTTACAGTGAAAGATTTCTGTAAAGTTTTAGACAGGTTTCCTGGAAGATGTCAGTTATCAAACCAGATATATTTCTCGCAATTTGTCTGAAATGTTCCTGAATCATTGCACGAAATAGTTCATGAAAGATATTTGAAACATTTCTCGAAATCTGTTATTAATCTTTCGCGAAATATTTCTGAAACATTTATTGAAACCTTTCGGTGGAAGGTTTCTGAATGGTTTCAGACAAGTTTCCCGGAAGATGTTAGTTATCAAACCAGATGTATGTCTCGCAAGTTGTCTGAAATGTTTCTTAATAACTTCAAGAAATATTTCATGAAAGATATTTCAAACATTTCTCGAAATCTGTTATTAATCTTTCGCGAAATATTTCTGAAACATTTATTGAAATCTTTCGGTGGAAGGTTTCTGAAAGGTCTCAGACAGGTTTCCCGGAAGATGTCAGTTATCAAACCAGATATATTTCTCGCAAGTTGTCTGAAATGTTCCTGAATCATGGCACGAAATACTTCATGAAAGATTTCTGAAACATTTTTCGAAACCTTTCATAAATCTTTTGCGAAATATTTCTGAAACATTTATTAAAACCGTTCAGTGAAAGGTTTCTGAAAAGTTTTAGATAGGTTTCCCGGAAGATGTCAGTTATCAAACCAGATATATTTCTCGCAAGTTGTCTGAAATGTTCCTGAATCATCGCACGAAATACTTCATGAAAGATATTTGAAACATATCTCGAAATCTGTCAGAAATCTTTCGCGAAATATTGCAAAAACATTTATTGAAACCTTTTGGTGAAAGGTTTCTGAAAGGTTTCAGACAGGTTTCCCGGAAGATGTCAGTTATCAAACCAGATATATTTCTCGCAAGTTGTCTGAAATGTTCCTGAATCATTGGAAAACCTCCATGAAAGATTCTTGAAACATTTTTCGAAATCTGTCAGAAATCTTTCGCGAAATATTTCTGAAACAATAATTGAAACCTCTCGGTGAAAGGTTTCTGAAAGGTTTCAGACAGGTTTCCCGGAAGATGTCAGTTATGAAACCAGATATATTTCTCGCAAGTTGTCTGAAATGTTCCTGAATCATTGGAAAACCTCCATGAAAGATTCCTGAAACATTTTTCGAAATCTGTCAGAAATCTTTCGCGAAATATTTCTGAAACAATAATTGAAACCTCTCGGTGAAAGGTTTCTGAAAGGTTTCAGACAGGTTTCCCGGAAGATGTCAGTTATCACACCAGATATATTTCTGCGAAAGTTGTCTGAAATGTTCCTTATTAAATGCACGAAATACTTCATGAAAGATATTTGAAACATTTCTCGAAATCTGTCAGAAATCTTTCGCGAAATGTTTCGAATACATTTATTAAGACCTCACAGTGAAAGATTTCTGTAAAGTTTTAGACAGGTTTCCTGGAAGATGTCAGTTATCAAACCAGATATATTTCTCGCAATTTGTCTGAAATGTTCCTGAATCATTGCACGAAATAGTTCATGAAAGATATTTGAAACATTTCTCGAAATCTGTTATTAATGTTTCGCGAAATATTTCTGAAACATTTATTGAAACCTTTCGGTGGAAGGTTTCTGAAAGGTTTCAGGCAGGTTTCCCAGAAGATGTCAGTTATCAAACCAGATATATTTCTCGCAAGTTGTCTGAAATGTTCCTGAATCATTGCACGAAATACTTCATGAAAGATTCCTTAAACAATTTTCCAAATCTGTCATAAATCTTTCGCGAAATATTTCTGAAACATTTATTGAAACCTTTTGGTGAAAGGTTTCTGAAAGGTTTCAGACAGGTTTCCCGGAAGATGTCAGTTATCGAACCAGATATATTTCTCGCAATTTGTCTGAAATGTTCCTGAATCATTGCACGAAATAGTTCATGAAAGATATTTGAAACATTTCACGAAATCTGTTATTAATCTTTCGCGAAATATTTCTGAAACATTTATTGAAACCTTTCGGTGGAAGGTTTCTGAATGGTTTCAGACAAGTTTCCCGGAAGATGTTAGTTATCAAACCAGATGTATGTCTCGCAAGTTGTCTGAAATGTTCCTGAATCATTGCACGAAATACTTCATGAAAGATTTCTGAAACATTTTTCGAAACCTGTCAGAAATCTTTCGCGAAATGTTTCTGATACATTTATTAAAACCTTACAGTGAAAGATTTCTGAAAAGTTTTATACAGGTTTCCTGGAAGATGTCAGTTATCAAACCAGATATATTTCTCGCAAGTTGTCTGAAATGTTCCTGAATCATCGCACGAAATACTTCATGAAAGATATTTGAAACATATCTCGAAATCTGTCAGAAATCTTTCGCGAAATATTGCAAAAACATTTATTGAAACCTTTTGGTGAAAGGTTTCTCAAAGGTTTCAGACAGGTTTCCCGGAAGATGCTAGTTATCAAACCCGATATATTTCTTGCAAGTTGTCTGACATGTTCCTGAATCATTGCACGAAATACTTCGTGAAAGATTCCTGAAACATTTTTCGAAACCTGTCAGAAATCTTTCGCGAAATGTTTCTGATACATTTATTAAAACCTTACAGTGAAAGATTTCTGAAAAGTTTTATACAGGTTTCCTGGAAGATGTCAGTTATCAAACCAGATATATTTCTCGCAAGTTGTCTGAAATGTTCCTGAATCATTGCACGAAATACTTCATGAAAGATATTTGAAACATTTCTCGAAATCTGTCAGAAATCATTCGCGAAATATTTCTGAAACATTAATTGAAACCTCTCGGTGAAAGGTTTCTGAAAGGTTTTAGACAGGTTTCCCGGAAGCTGTCAGTTATCAAACCAGATATATTTCTAGCAAGTTGTCTGAAATGTTCCTTAATCATTGCACGAAATATTTCATGAAAGATTTTTGAAACAATTTTCGAAATCTGTCAGAAATCTTTCGCGAAATATTTCTGAAACATTTATTAAAACCTTTCAGTGAAAGGTTTCTGAAAAGTTTTAGATAGGTTTCCCGGATGATGTCACTTATCTAACCGGATATATTTCTCGCAAGTTGTCTGAAATGTTCCCGAATCATTGCACGAAATACTTCATGAAAGATTTCTGAAACATTTTTCGAAACCTGTCAGAAATCTTTCGCGAAATGTTTCTGATACATTTATTGAAATCTTTCGGTGGAAGGTTTCTGAAAGGTTTTAGACAGGTTTCCCGGAAGATGTTAGTTATCAAACCCGATATATTTCTCGCAAGTTGTCTGACATGTTCCTGAATCATTGCACGAAATACTTCGTGAAAGATTCCTGAAACATTTTTCGAAACCTGTCAGAAATCTTTCGCGAAATGTTTCTGATACATTTATTAAAACCTTACAGTGAAAGATTTCTGAAAAGTTTTATACAGGTTTCCTGGAAGATGTCAGTTATCAAACCAGATATATTTCTCGCAAGTTGTCTGAAATGTTCCTGAATCATTGCACGAAATACTTCATGAAAGATTTCTGAAACATTTTTCGAAACCTGTCAGAAATCTTTCGCGAAATGTTTCGAATACATTTATTAAGACCTCACAGTGAAAAATTTCTGTAAAGTTTTAGACAGGTTTCCTGGAAGATGTCAGTTATCAAACCAGATATATTTCTCGCAATTTGTCTGAAATGTTCCTGAATCATTGCACGAAATAGTTCATGAAAGATATTTGAAACATTTCTCGAAATCTGTTATTAATGTTTCGCGAAATATTTCTGAAACATTTATTGAAACCTTTCGGTGGAAGGTTTCTGAAAGGTTTCAGGCAGGTTTCCCAGAAGATGTCAGTTATCAAACCAGATATATTTCTCGCAAGTTGTCTGAAATGTTCCTGAATCATTGCACGAAATACTTCATGAAAGATTCCTTAAACAATTTTCCAAATCTGTCATAAATCTTTCGCGAAATATTTCTGAAACATTTATTGAAACCTTTTGGTGAAAGGTTTCTGAAAGGTTTCAGACAGGTTTCCCGGAAGATGTCAGTTATCGAACCAGATATATTTCTCGCAATTTGTCTGAAATGTTCCTGAATCATTGCACGAAATAGTTCATGAAAGATATTTGAAACATTTCACGAAATCTGTTATTAATCTTTCGCGAAATATTTCTGAAACATTTATTGAAACCTTTCGGTGGAAGGTTTCTGAATGGTTTCAGACAAGTTTCCCGGAAGATGTTAGTTATCAAACCAGATGTATGTCTCGCAAGTTGTCTGAAATGTTCCTGAATCATTGCACGAAATACTTCATGAAAGATTTCTGAAACATTTTTCGAAACCTGTCAGAAATCTTTCGCGAAATGTTTCTGATACATTTATTAAAACCTTACAGTGAAAGATTTTTGAAAAGTTTTAGACAGGTTTCCTGGAAGATGTCAGTTATCAAACCAGATATATTTCTCGCAAGTTGTCTGAAATGTTCCTGAATCATCGCACGAAATACTTCATGAAAGATATTTGAAACATATCTCGAAATCTGTCAGAAATCTTTCGCGAAATATTGCAAAAACATTTATTGAAACCTTTTGGTGAAAGGTTTCTCAAAGGTTTCAGACAGGTTTCCCGGAAGATGCTAGTTATCAAACCCGATATATTTCTTGCAAGTTGTCTGACATGTTCCTGAATCATTGCACGAAATACTTCGTGAAAGATTCCTGAAACATTTTTCGAAACCTGTCAGAAATCTTTCGCGAAATGTTTCTGATACATTTATTAAAACCTTACAGTGAAAGATTTCTGAAAAGTTTTATACAGGTTTCCTGGAAGATGTCAGTTATCAAACCAGATATATTTCTCGCAAGTTGTCTGAAATGTTCCTGAATCATTGCACGAAATAGTTCATGAAAGATATTTGAAACATATCTCGAAATCTGTCAGAAATCTTTCGCGAAATATTTCTGAAACAATAATTGAAACCTCTCGGTGAAAGGTTTCTGAAAGGTTTCAGACAGCTATCCCGGAAGATGTCAGTTATCACACCAGATATATTTCTGCGAAAGTTGTCTGAAATGTTCCTGAATCATCGCACGAAATACTTCATGAAAGATATTTGAAACATTTCTCGAAACCTGTCAGAAATCTTTCGCGAAATATTTCTGAAACATTTATTAAAACCTTTCAGTGAAAAGTTTCTGAAAAGTTTTAGATAGATTTCCCGGTAGATGTCACTTATCATACCAGATATATTTCTCGCAAGTTGTCTGAAATGTTCCTGAATCATTGCACGAAATACTTCATGAAAGATTTCTGAAACATTTTTCGAAACCAGTCAGAAATCTTTCGCGAAATGTTTCTGATACATTAATTAAAACCTTTCAGTGAAAGGCTTCTGAAAAGTTTTAGATAGGTTTCCCGGAAGATGTCTGTTATCAAACCAGATATATTTCTCGCAATTTGTCTGAAATGTTCCTGAATCATTGCAGGAAATAGTTCATGAAAGATTCCTGAAACATTTTTTGAAATCTGTCAGAAATCATTCGCGAAATATTGCAAAAACATTTATTGAAACCTTTTGGTGAAAGGTTTCTGAAAGGTTTCAGACAGGTTTCCCGGAAGATGTCAGTTATCAAACCAGATATATTTCTCGCAAGTTGTCTGAAATGTTCCTGAATCATCGCACAAAATACTTCATGAAAGATATTTGAAACATTTCTCGAAATATGTCAGAAATCTTTCGCGGAATATTTCTGAAACATTTATTGAAACCTTTCGGTGGAAGGTTTCTGAAAGGTTTCAGGCAGCTATCCCGGAAGATGTCAGTTATCAAAACAGATATATTTCTGCGAAAGTGGTCTGAAATGTTCCTGAATCATTGCACGAAATACTTCATGAAAGATATTTGAAACATATCTCGAAATCTATCAGAAATCTTTCGCGAAATATTGCAAAAACATTTATTGAAACCTTTTGGTGAAAGGTTTCTGAAAGGTTTCAGACAGGTTTCCCGGAAGATGTCGGTTATCAAACCAGATATATTTCTGCGAAAGTTGTCTGAAATGTTCCTTAATAAATGCACGAAAAACTTCATGAAAGATATTTGAAACATTTCTCGAAATCTGTCAGAAATCATTCGCGAAATATTTCTGAAACATTAATTGAAACCTCCCGGTGAAAGGTTTCTGAAAGGTTTCAGACAGGTTTCCCGGAAGATGTCAGTTATGAAACCAGATATATTTCTCGCAAGTTGTCTGAAATGTTCCTGAATCATTGAAAAACCTCCATGAAAGATTCCTGAAACATTTTTCGAAATCTGTCAGAAATCTTTCGCGAAATATTTCTGAAACAATAATTGAAACCTCTCGGTGAAAGGTTTCTGAAAGGTTTCAGACAGCTATCCCGGAAGATGTCAGTTATCACACCAGATATATTTCTGCGAAAGTTGTCTGAAATGTTCCTTAATAAATGCACGAAATACTTCATGAAAGATATTTGAAACATTTTTCGAAACCTGTCAGAAATCTTTCGCGAAATGTTTCTGATACATTTATTGAAATCTTTCGGTGGAAGGTTTCTGAAAGGTTTTAGACAGGTTTCCCGGAAGATGTTAGTTATCAAACCCGATATATTTCTCGCAAGTTGTCTGACATGTTCCTGAATCATTGCACGAAATACTTCGTGAAAAATTCCTGAAACATTTTTCGAAACCTGTCAGAAATCTTTCGCGAAATGTTTCTGATACATTTATTAAAACCTTACAGTGAAAGATTTCTGAAAAGTTTTATACAGGTTTCCTGGAAGATGTCAGTTATCAAACCAGATATATTTCTCGCAAGTTGTCTGAAATGTTCCTGAATCATCGCACGAAATAGTTCATGAAAGATATTTGAAACATATCTCGAAATCTGTCAGAAATCTTTCGCGAAATATTGCAAAAACATTTATTGAAACCTTTTGGTGAAAGGTTTCTGAAAGGTTTCAGACAGGTTTCCCGGAAGATGTCAGTTATCAAACTAGATATATTTCTCGCAAGTTGTCTGAAATGTTCCTGAATCATTGGAAAACCTCCATGAAAGATTCCTGAAACATTTTTCGAAATCTGTCAGAAATCTTTCGCGAAATATTTCTGAAACAATAATTGAAACCCGTCGGTGAAAGGTTTCTGAAAGGTTTCAGACAGGTTTCCCGGAAGATGTCAGTTATGAAACCAGATATATTTCTCGCAAGTTGTCTGAAATGTTCCTGAATCATTAGAAAACCTCCATGAAAGATTCCTGAAACATTTTTCGAAATCTGTCAGAAATCTTTCGCGAAATATTTCTGAAACAATAATTGAAACCTCTCGGTGAAAGGTTTCTGAAAGGTTTCAGACAGGTTTCCCGGAAGATGTCAGTTATCACACCAGATATATTTCTGCGAAAGTTGTCTGACATGTTCCTTAATAAATGCACGAAATACTTCATGAAAGATATTTGAAACATTTCTCGAAATCTGTCAGAAATCATTCGCGAAATATTTCTGAAACATTAATTGAAACCTCTCGGTGAAAGGTTTCTGAAAGGTTTCAGACAGGTTTCCCGAAAGCTGTCAGTTATCAAACCAGATATATTTCTCGCAAGTTGTCTGAAATGTTCCTTAATCATTGCACGAAATATTTCATGAAAGATATTTGAAACAATTTTTTAAATCTGTCAGAAATCTTTCGCGAAATATTTCTGAAACATTTATTAAAACCTTTCAGTGAAAGGTTTCTGAAAAGTTTTAGATAGGTTTCCCGGATGATGTCACTTATCTAACCGGATATATTTCTCGGAAGTTGTCTGAAATGTTCCCGAATCATTACACGAAATACTTCATGAAAGATTTCTGAAACATTTTTCGAAACCTGTCAGAAATCTTTCGCGAAATGTTTCTGATACATTTATTGAAATCTTTCGGTGGAAGGTTTCTGAAAGGTTTTAGACAGGTTTCCCGGAAGATGTTAGTTATCAAACCAGATATATTTCTCGCAATTTGTCTGAAATGTTCCTGAATCATTGCACGAAATAGTTCATGAAAGATATTTGAAACATTTCTCGAAATCTGTTATTAATCTTTCGCGAAATATTTCTGAAACATTTATTGAAACCTTTCGGTGGAAGGTTTCTGAATGGTTTCAGACAAGTTTCCCGGAAGATGTTAGTTATCAAACCAGATGTATGTCTCGCAAGTTGTCTGAAATGTTTCTTAATAACTGCAAGAAATATTTCATGAAAGATATTTCAAACATTTCTCGAAATCTGTTATTAATCTTTCGCGAAATATTTCTGAAACATTTATTGAAATCTTTCGGTGGAAGGTTTCTGAAAGGTTTCAGACAGGTTTCCCGGAAGATGTCAGTTATCAAACCAGATATATTTCTCGCAAGTTGTCTGAAATGTTCCTGAATCATGGCACGAAATACTTCATGAAAGATTTCTGAAACATTTTTCGAAACCTTTCATAAATCTTTTGCGAAATATTTCTGAAACATTTATTAAAACCGTTCAGTGAAAGGTTTCTGAAAAGTTTTAGATAGGTTTCCCGGAAGATGTCAGTTATCAAACCAGATATATTTCTCGCAAGTTGTCTGAAATGTTCCTGAATCATCGCACGAAATACTTCATGAAAGATATTTGAAACATATCTCGAAATCTGTCAGAAATCTTTCGCGAAATGTTTCTGATACATTTATTGAAATCTTTCGGTGGAAGGTTTCTGAAAGGTTTTAGACAGGTTTCCCGGAAGATGTTAGTTATCAAACCCGATATATTTCTCGCAAGTTGTCTGACATGTTCCTGAATCATTGCACGAAATACTTCGTGAAAGATTCCTGAAACATTTTTCGAAACCTGTCAGAAATCTTTCGCGAAATGTTTCTGATACATTTATTAAAACCTTACAGTGAAAGATTTCTGAAAAGTTTTATACAGGTTTCCTGGAAGATGTCAGTTATCAAACCAGATATATTTCTCGCAAGTTGTCTGAAATGTTCCTGAATCATTGCACGAAATACTTCATGAAAGATTTCTGAAACATTTTTCGAAACCTGTCAGAAATCTTTCGCGAAATGTTTCGAATACATTTATTAAGACCTCACAGTGAAAGATTTCTGTAAAGTTTTAGACAGGTTTCCTGGAAGATGTCAGTTATCAAACCAGATATATTTCTCGCAATTTGTCTGAAATGTTCCTGAATCATTGCACGAAATAGTTCATGAAAGATATTTGAAACATTTCTCGAAATCTGTTATTAATGTTTCGCGAAATATTTCTGAAACATTTATTGAAACCTTTCGGTGGAAGGTTTCTGAAAGGTTTCAGGCAGGTTTCCCAGAAGATGTCAGTTATCAAACCAGATATATTTCTCGCAAGTTGCCTGAAATGTTCCTGAATCATTGCACGAAATACTTCATGAAAGATTCCTTAAACAATTTTCGAAATCTGTCATAAATCTTTCGCGAAATATTTCTGAAACATTTATTGAAACCTTTTGGTGAAAGGTTTCTGAAAGGTTTCAGACAGGTTTCCCGGAAGATGTCAGTTATCAAACCAGATATATTTCTCGCAATTTGTCTGAAATGTTCCTGAATCATTGCACGAAATAGTTCATGAAAGATATTTGAAACATTTCACGAAATCTGTTGTTAATCTTTCGCGAAATATTTCTGAAACATTTATTGAAACCTTTCGGTGGAAGGTTTCTGAATGGTTTCAGACAAGTTTCCCGGAAGATGTTAGTTATCAAACCAGATGTATGTCTCGCAAGTTGTCTGAAATGTTCCTGAATCATTGCACGAAATACTTCATGAAAGATTTCTGAAACATTTTTCGAAACCTGTCAGAAATCTTTCGCGAAATGTTTCTGATACATTTATTAAAACCTTACAGTGAAAGATTTCTGAAAAGTTTTAGACAGGTTTCCTGGAAGATGTCAGTTATCAAACCAGATATATTTCTCGCAATTTGTCTGAAATGTTCCTGAATCATTGCAGGAAATAGTTCATGAAAGATTCCTGAAACATTTTTTGAAATCTGTTAGAAATCTTTCGCGGAATATTTCTGAAACATTTATTAAAACGTTGCAGTGAAAGGTTTCTGAAAAGTTTAAGACGGGTTTCCCGGAAGATGTCACTTATGAAACCGGATATATTTCTCGCAAGTTGTCTGAAATGTTTCTTAATAACTGCAAGTAATATTTCATGAAAGATATTTCAAACATTTCTCGAAATCTGTTATTAATCTTTCGCGAAATATTTCTGAAACATTTATTGAAATCTTTCGGTGGAAGGTTTCTGAAAGGTTTCAGACAGGTTTCCCGGAAGATGTCAGTTATCAAACCAGATATATTTCTCGCAAGTTGTCTGAAATGTTCCTGAATCATGGCACGAAATACTTCATGAAAGATTTCTGAAACATTTTTCGAAACCTTTCATAAATCTTTTGCGAAATATTTCTGAAACATTTATTAAAACCTTTCAGTGAAAGGTTTCTGAAAAGTTTTAGATAGGTTTCCCGGATGATGTCACTTATCTAACCGGATATATTTCTCGCAAGTTGTCTGAAATGTTCCCGAATCATTGCACGAAATACTTCATGAAAGATTTCTGAAACATTTTTCGAAACCTGTCAGAAATCTTTCGCGAAATGTTTCTGATACATTTATTGAAATCTTTCGGTGGAAGGTTTCTGAAAGGTTTTAGACAGGTTTCCCGGAAGATGTTAGTTATCAAACCCGATATATTTCTTGCAAGTTGTCTGACATGTTCCTGAATCATTGCACGAAATACTTCGTGAAAGATTCCTGAAACATTTTTCGAAACCTGTCAGAAATCTTTCGCGAAATGTTTCTGATACATTTATTAAAACCTTACAGTGAAAGATTTCTGAAAAGTTTTATACAGGTTTCCTGGAAGATGTCAGTTATCAAACCAGATATATTTCTCGCAAGTTGTCTGAAATGTTCCTGAATCATTGCACGAAATAGTTCATGAAAGATATTTGAAACATATCTCGAAATCTGTCAGAAATCTTTCGCGAAATATTTCTGAAACAATAATTGAAACCTCTCGGTGAAAGGTTTCTGAAAGGTTTCAGACAGCTATCCCGGAAGATGTCAGTTATCACACCAGATATATTTCTGCGAAAGTTGTCTGAAATGTTCCTGAATCATCGCACGAAATACTTCATGAAAGATATTTGAAACATTTCTCGAAACCTGTCAGAAATCTTTCGCGAAATATTTCTGAAACATTTATTAAAACCTTTCAGTGAAAAGTTTCTGAAAAGTTTTAGATAGATTTCCCGGTAGATGTCACTTATCATACCAGATATGTTTCTCGCAAGTTGTCTGAAATGTTCCTTAATCATTGCACGAAATATTTCATGAAAGATTTTTGAAACATTTCTCGAAATCTGCCAGAAATCTTTCGCGAAATATTTCTGAAACATTAATTGAAACATCTCGGTGAAAGGTGTTTGAAAGGTTTTAGACAGGTTTCCCAGAAGATGTTAGTTATCAAACCAGATGTATTTCTCGCAAGTTATCTGAAATGTTCCTGAATCATTGCGCGACATATTTCATGAAAGATATTTGAAACGTTTCTCGAAATCTGTTATTAATCTTTCGCGAAATATTTCTGAAACATTAATTGGAACCTCTCGGTGAAAGGTTTCTGAAAGGTTTTAGATAGGTTTCCCGGAAGATGTCAGTTATCAAACCAGATATATTTCTCGCAAGTTGTCTGAAATGTTCCTGAATCATCGCACAAAATACTTCATGAAAGATATTTGAAACATTTCTCGAAATATGTCAGAAATCTATCGCGAAATATTTCTGAAACATTAATTGAAACCTCTCGGTGAAAGGTTTCTGAAAGGTTTTAGACAGTTTTCCCGGAAGATGTTAGTTATCAAACCAGATATATTTCTCGCAAGTTGTCTGAAATGTTCCTGAATCATTGCACGAAATACTTCATGAAAGATTTCTGAAACATTTTTCGAAACCAGTCAGAAATCTTTCGCGAAATGTTTCTGATACATTAATTAAAACCTTTCAGTGAAAGGCTTCTGAAAAGTTTTAGATAGGTTTCCCGGAAGATGTCTGTTATCAAACCAGATATATTTCTCGCAATTTGTCTGAAATGTTCCTGAATCATTGCAGGAAATAGTTCATGAAAGATTCCTGAAACATTTTTTGAAATCTGTCAGAAATCATTCGCGAAATATTGCAAAAACATTTATTGAAACCTTTTGGTGAAAGGTTTCTGAAAGGTTTCAGACAGGTTTCCCGGAAGATGTCAGTTATCAAACCAGATATATTTCTCGCAAGTTGTCTGAAATGTTCCTGAATCATCGCACAAAATACTTCATGAAAGATATTTGAAACATTTCTCGAAATATGTCAGAAATCTTTCGCGGAATATTTCTGAAACATTTATTGAAACCTTTCGGTGGAAGGTTTCTGAAAGGTTTCAGGCAGCTATCCCGGAAGATGTCAGTTATCAAAACAGATATATTTCTGCGAAAGTGGTCTGAAATGTTCCTGAATCATTGCACGAAATACTTCATGAAAGATATTTGAAACATATCTCGAAATCTGTCAGAAATCTTTCGCGAAATATTGCAAAAACATTTATTGAAACCTTTTGGTGAAAGGTTTCTGAAAGGTTTCAGACAGGTTTCCCGGAAGATGTCGGTTATCAAACCAGATATATTTCTGCGAAAGTTGTCTGAAATGTTCCTTAATAAATGCACGAAAAACTTCATGAAAGATATTTGAAACATTTCTCGAAATCTGTCAGAAATCATTCGCGAAATATTTCTGAAACATTAATTGAAACCTCCCGGTGAAAGGTTTCTGAAAGGTTTCAGACAGGTTTCCCGGAAGATGTCAGTTATGAAACCAGATATATTTCTCGCAAGTTGTCTGAAATGTTCCTGAATCATTGAAAAACCTCCATGAAAGATTCCTGAAACATTTTTCGAAATCTGTCAGAAATCTTTCGCGAAATATTTCTGAAACAATAATTGAAACCTCTCGGTGAAAGGTTTCTGAAAGGTTTCAGACAGCTATCCCGGAAGATGTCAGTTATCACACCAGATATATTTCTGCGAAAGTTGTCTGAAATGTTCCTTAATAAATGCACGAAATACTTCATGAAAGATATTTGAAACATTTTTCGAAACCTGTCAGAAATCTTTCGCGAAATGTTTCTGATACATTTATTGAAATCTTTCGGTGGAAGGTTTCTGAAAGGTTTTAGACAGGTTTCCCGGAAGATGTTAGTTATCAAACCCGATATATTTCTCGCAAGTTGTCTGACATGTTCCTGAATCATTGCACGAAATACTTCGTGAAAAATTCCTGAAACATTTTTCGAAACCTGTCAGAAATCTTTCGCGAAATGTTTCTGATACATTTATTAAAACCTTACAGTGAAAGATTTCTGAAAAGTTTTATACAGGTTTCCTGGAAGATGTCAGTTATCAAACCAGATATATTTCTCGCAAGTTGTCTGAAATGTTCCTGAATCATCGCACGAAATAGTTCATGAAAGATATTTGAAACATATCTCGAAATCTGTCAGAAATCTTTCGCGAAATATTGCAAAAACATTTATTGAAACCTTTTGGTGAAAGGTTTCTGAAAGGTTTCAGACAGGTTTCCCGGAAGATGTCAGTTATCAAACTAGATATATTTCTCGCAAGTTGTCTGAAATGTTCCTGAATCATTGGAAAACCTCCATGAAAGATTCCTGAAACATTTTTCGAAATCTGTCAGAAATCTTTCGCGAAATATTTCTGAAACAATAATTGAAACCTCTCGGTGAAAGGTTTCTGAAAGGTTTCAGACAGGTTTCCCGGAAGATGTCAGTTATGAAACCAGATATATTTCTCGCAAGTTGTCTGAAATGTTCCTGAATCATTAGAAAACCTCCATGAAAGATTCCTGAAACATTTTTCGAAATCTGTCAGAAATCTTTCGCGAAATATTTCTGAAACAATAATTGAAACCTCTCGGTGAAAGGTGTCTGAAAGGGTTCAGACAGGTTTCCCGGAAGATGTCAGTTATCACACCAGATATATTTCTGCGAAAGTTGTCTGACATGTTCCTTAATAAATGCACGAAATACTTCATGAAAGATATTTGAAACATTTCTCGAAATCTGTCAGAAATCATTCGCGAAATATTTCTGAAACATTAATTGAAACCTCTCGGTGAAAGGTTTCTGAAAGGTTTCAGACAGGTTTCCCGAAAGCTGTCAGTTATCAAACCAGATATATTTCTCGCAAGTTGTCTGAAATGTTCCTTAATCATTGCACGAAATATTTCATGAAAGATATTTGAAACAATTTTTTAAATCTGTCAGAAATCTTTCGCGAAATATTTCTGAAACATTTATTAAAACCTTTCAGTGAAAGGTTTCTGAAAAGTTTTAGATAGGTTTCCCGGATGATGTCACTTATCTAACCGGATATATTTCTCGGAAGTTGTCTGAAATGTTCCCGAATCATTACACGAAATACTTCATGAAAGATTTCTGAAACATTTTTCGAAACCTGTCAGAAATCTTTCGCGAAATGTTTCTGATACATTTATTGAAATCTTTCGGTGGAAGGTTTCTGAAAGGTTTTAGACAGGTTTCCCGGAAGATGTTAGTTATCAAACCCGATATATTTCTCGCAAGTTGTCTGACATGTTCCTGAATCATTGCACGAAATACTTCGTGAAAGATTCCTGAAACATTTTTCGAAACCTGTCAGAAATCTTTCGCGAAATGTTTCTGATACATTTATTAAAACCTTACAGTGAAAGATTTCTGAAAAGTTTTATACAGGTTTCCTGGAAGATGTCAGTTATCAAACCAGATATATTTCTCGCAAGTTGTCTGAAATGTTCCTGAATCATTGCACGAAATACTTCATGAAAGATTTCTGAAACATTTTTCGAAACCTGTCAGAAATCTTTCGCGAAATGTTTCGAATACATTTATTAAGACCTTACAGTGAAAGATTTCTGTAAAGTTTTAGACAGGTTTCCTGGAAGATGTCAGTTATCAAACCAGATATATTTCTCGCAATTTGTCTGAAATGTTCCTGAATCATTGCACGAAATAGTTCATGGAAGATATTTGAAACATTTCTCGAAATCTGTTATTAATCTTTCGCGAAATATTTCTGAAACATTTATTGAAACCTTTCGGTGGAAGGTTTCTGAATGGTTTCAGACAAGTTTCCCGGAAGATGTTAGTTATCAAACCAGATGTATGTCTCGCAAGTTGTCTGAAATGTTTCTTAATAATTGCAAGAAATATTTCATGAAAGATATTTCAAACATTTCTCGAAATCTGTTATTAATCTTTCGCGAAATATTTCTGAAACATTTATTGTAATCTTTCGGTGGAAGGTTTCTGAAAGGTTTCAGACAGGTTTCCCGGAAGATGTCAGTTATCAAACCAGATATATTTCTCGCAAGTTGTCTGAAATGTTCCTGAATCATGGCACGAAATACTTCATGAAAGATTTCTGAAACATTTTTCGAAACCTTTCATAAATCTTTTGCGAAATATTTCTGAAACATTTATTAAAACCGTTCAGTGAAAGGTTTCTGAAAAGTTTTAGATAGGTTTCCCGGAAGATGTCAGTTATCAAACCAGATATATTTCTCGAAAGTTGTCTGAAATGTTCCTGAATCATCGCACGAAATACTTCATGAAAGATATTTGAAACATATCTCGAAATCTGTCAGAAATCTTTCGCGAAATATTGCAAAAACATTTATTGAAACCTTTTGGTGAAAGGTTTCTGAAAGGTTTCAGACAAGTTTCCCGGAAGATGTTAGTTATCAAACCCGATATATTTCTCGCAAGTTGTCTGAAATGTTCCTGAATCATTGGAAAACCTCCATGAAAGATTCCTGAAACATTTTTCGAAATCTGTCAGAAATCTTTCGCGAAATATTTCTGAAACAATAATTGAAACCTCTCGGTGAAAGGTTTCTGAAAGGTTTCAGACAGGTTTCCCGGAAGATGTCAGTTATCACACCAGATATATTTCAGCGAAAGTTGTCTGAAATGTTCCTTAATAAATGCACGAAATACTTCATGAAAGATATTTGAAACATTTCTCGAAATCTGTCAGAAATCATTCGCGAAATATTTCTGAAACATTAATTGAAACCTCTCGGTGAAAGGTTTCTGAAAGGTTTCAGACCGGTTTCCCGGAAGCTGTCAGTTATCAAACCAGATATATTTCTAGCAAGCTGTCTGAAATGTTCCTTAATCATTGCACGAAATATTTCATGAAAGATTTTTGAAACAATTTTCGAAATCTGTCAGAAATCTTTCGCGAAATATTTCTGAAACATTTATTAAAACCTTTCAGTGAAAGGTTTCTGAAAAGTTTTAGATAGGTTTCCCGGATGATGTCACTTATCTAACCGGATATATTTCTCGCAAGTTGTCTGAAATGTTCCCGAATCATTGCACGAAATACTTCATGAAAGATTTCTGAAACATTTTTCGAAACCTGTCAGAAATCTTTCGCGAAATGTTTCTGATACATTTATTGAAATCTTTCGGTGGAAGGTTTCTGAAAGGTTTTAGACAGGTTTCCCGGAAGATGTTAGTTATCAAACCCGATATATTTCTCGCAAGTTGTCTGACATGTTCCTGAATCATTGCACGAAATACTTCGTGAAAGATTCCTGAAACATTTTTCGAAACCTGTCAGAAATCTTTCGCGAAATGTTTCTGATACATTTATTAAAACCTTACAGTGAAAGATTTCTGAAAAGTTTTATACAGGTTTCCTGGAAGATGTCAGTTATCAAACCAGATATATTTCTCGCAAGTTGTCTGAAATGTTCCTGAATCATTGCACGAAATACTTCATGAAAGATTTCTGAAACATTTTTCGAAACCTGTCAGAAATCTTTCGCGAAATGTTTCGAATACATTTATTAAGACCTCACAGTGAAAGATTTCTGTAAAGTTTTAGACAGGTTTCCTGGAAGATGTCAGTTATCAAACCAGATATATTTCTCGCAATTTGTCTGAAATGTTCCTGAATCATTGCACGAAATAGTTCATGAAAGATATTTGAAACATTTCTCGAAATCTGTTATTAATGTTTCGCGAAATATTTCTGAAACATTTATTGAAACCTTTCGGTGGAAGGTTTCTGAAAGGTTTCAGGCAGGTTTCCCAGAAGATGTCAGTTATCAAACCAGATATATTTCTCGCAAGTTGTCTGAAATGTTCCTGAATCATTGCACGAAATACTTCATGAAAGATTCCTTAAACAATTTTCGAAATCTGTCATAAATCTTTCGCGAAATATTTCTGAAACATTTATTGAAACCTTTTGGTGAAAGGTTTCTGAGAGGTTTCAGACAGGTTTCCCGGAAGATGTCAGTTATCAAACCAGATATATTTCTCGCAATTTGTCTGAAATGTTCCTGAATCATTGCACGAAATAGTTCATGAAAGATATTTGAAACATTTCACGAAATCTGTTATTAATCTTTCGCGAAATATTTCTGAAACATTTATTGAAACCTTTCGGTGGAAGGTTTCTGAATGGTTTCAGACAAGTTTCCCGGAAGATGTTAGTTATCAAACCAGATGTATGTCTCGCAAGTTGTCTGAAATGTTCCTGAATCATTGCACGAAATACTTCATGAAAGATTTCTGAAACATTTTTCGAAACCTGTCAGAAATCTTTCGCGAAATGTTTCTGATACATTTATTAAAACCTTACAGTGAAAGATTTCTGAAAAGTTTTAGACAGGTTTCCTGGAAGATGTCAGTTATCAAACCAGATATATTTCTCGCAAGTTGTCTGAAATGTTCCTGAATCATTGCACGAAATACTTCATGAAAGATATTTGAAACATATCTCGAAATCTGTCAGAAATCTTTCGCGAAATATTGCAAAAACATTTATTGAAACCTTTTGGTGAAAGGTTTCTGAAAGGTTTCAGACAGGTTTCCCGGAAGATGTCAGTTATCAAACCAGATATATTTCTCGCAATTTGTCTGAAATGTTCCTGAATCATTGCAGGAAATAGTTCATGAAAGATTCCTGAAACATTTTTTGAAATCTGTTAGAAATCTTTCGCGGAATATTTCTGAAACATTTATTAAAACGTTGCAGTGAAAGGTTTCTGAAAAGTTTAAGACGGGTTTCCCGGAAGATGTCACTTATGAAACCGGATATATTTCTCGCAAGTTGTCTGAAATGTTTCTTAATAACTGCAAGTAATATTTCATGAAAGATATTTCAAACATTTCTCGAAATCTGTTATTAATCTTTCGCGAAATATTTCTGAAACATTTATTGAAATCTTTCGGTGGAAGGTTTCTGAAAGGTTTCAGACAGGTTTCCCGGAAGATGTCAGTTATCAAACCAGATATATTTCTCGCAAGTTGTCTGAAATGTTCCTGAATCATGGCACGAAATACTTCATGAAAGATTTCTGAAACATTTTTCGAAACCTTTCATAAATCTTTTGCGAAATATTTCTGAAACATTTATTAAAACCTTTCAGTGAAAGGTTTCTGAAAAGTTTTAGATAGGTTTCCCGGATGATGTCACTTATCTAACCGGATATATTTCTCGCAAGTTGTCTGAAATGTTCCCGAATCATTGCACGAAATACTTCATGAAAGATTTCTGAAACATTTTTCGAAACCTGTCAGAAATCTTTCGCGAAATGTTTCTGATACATTTATTGAAATCTTTCGGTGGAAGGTTTCTGAAAGGTTTTAGACAGGTTTCCCGGAAGATGTTAGTTATCAAACCCGATATATTTCTTGCAAGTTGTCTGACATGTTCCTGAATCATTGCACGAAATACTTCGTGAAAGATTCCTGAAACATTTTTCGAAACCTGTCAGAAATCTTTCGCGAAATGTTTCTGATACATTTATTAAAACCTTACAGTGAAAGATTTCTGAAAAGTTTTATACAGGTTTCCTGGAAGATGTCAGTTATCAAACCAGATATATTTCTCGCAAGTTGTCTGAAATGTTCCTGAATCATTGCACGAAATAGTTCATGAAAGATATTTGAAACATATCTCGAAATCTGTCAGAAATCTTTCGCGAAATATTTCTGAAACAATAATTGAAACCTCTCGGTGAAAGGTTTCTGAAAGGTTTCAGACAGCTATCCCGGAAGATGTCAGTTATCACACCAGATATATTTCTGCGAAAGTTGTCTGAAATGTTCCTGAATCATCGCACGAAATACTTCATGAAAGATATTTGAAACATTTCTCGAAACCTGTCAGAAATCTTTCGCGAAATATTTCTGAAACATTTATTAAAACCTTTCAGTGAAAAGTTTCTGAAAAGTTTTAGATAGATTTCCCGGTAGATGTCACTTATCATACCAGATATGTTTCTCGCAAGTTGTCTGAAATGTTCCTTAATCATTGCACGAAATATTTCATGAAAGATTTTTGAAACATTTCTCGAAATCTGCCAGAAATCTTTCGCGAAATATTTCTGAAACATTAATTGAAACATCTCGGTGAAAGGTGTTTGAAAGGTTTTAGACAGGTTTCCCAGAAGATGTTAGTTATCAAACCAGATGTATTTCTCGCAAGTTATCTGAAATGTTCCTGAATCATTGCGCGACATATTTCATGAAAGATATTTGAAACGTTTCTCGAAATCTGTTATTAATCTTTCGCGAAATATTTCTGAAACATTAATTGGAACCTCTCGGTGAAAGGTTTCTGAAAGGTTTTAGATAGGTTTCCCGGAAGATGTCAGTTATCAAACCAGATATATTTCTCGCAAGTTGTCTGAAATGTTCCTGAATCATCGCACAAAATACTTCATGAAAGATATTTGAAACATTTCTCGAAATATGTCAGAAATCTATCGCGAAATATTTCTGAAACATTAATTGAAACCTCTCGGTGAAAGGTTTCTGAAAGGTTTTAGACAGTTTTCCCGGAAGATGTTAGTTATCAAACCAGATATATTTCTCGCAAGTTGTCTGAAATGTTCCTGAATCATTGCACGAAATACTTCATGAAAGATTTCTGAAACATTTTTCGAAACCAGTCAGAAATCTTTCGCGAAATGTTTCTGATACATTAATTAAAACCTTTCAGTGAAAGGCTTCTGAAAAGTTTTAGATAGGTTTCCCGGAAGATGTCTGTTATCAAACCAGATATATTTCTCGCAATTTGTCTGAAATGTTCCTGAATCATTGCAGGAAATAGTTCATGAAAGATTCCTGAAACATTTTTTGAAATCTGTCAGAAATCATTCGCGAAATATTGCAAAAACATTTATTGAAACCTTTTGGTGAAAGGTTTCTGAAAGGTTTCAGACAGGTTTCCCGGAAGATGTCAGTTATCAAACCAGATATATTTCTCGCAAGTTGTCTGAAATGTTCCTGAATCATCGCACAAAATACTTCATGAAAGATATTTGAAACATTTCTCGAAATATGTCAGAAATCTTTCGCGGAATATTTCTGAAACATTTATTGAAACCTTTCGGTGGAAGGTTTCTGAAAGGTTTCAGGCAGCTATCCCGGAAGATGTCAGTTATCAAAACAGATATATTTCTGCGAAAGTGGTCTGAAATGTTCCTGAATCATTGCACGAAATACTTCATGAAAGATATTTGAAACATATCTCGAAATCTGTCAGAAATCTTTCGCGAAATATTGCAAAAACATTTATTGAAACCTTTTGGTGAAAGGTTTCTGAAAGGTTTCAGACAGGTTTCCCGGAAGATGTCGGTTATCAAACCAGATATATTTCTGCGAAAGTTGTCTGAAATGTTCCTTAATAAATGCACGAAAAACTTCATGAAAGATATTTGAAACATTTCTCGAAATCTGTCAGAAATCATTCGCGAAATATTTCTGAAACATTAATTGAAACCTCCCGGTGAAAGGTTTCTGAAAGGTTTCAGACAGGTTTCCCGGAAGATGTCAGTTATGAAACCAGATATATTTCTCGCAAGTTGTCTGAAATGTTCCTGAATCATTGAAAAACCTCCATGAAAGATTCCTGAAACATTTTTCGAAATCTGTCAGAAATCTTTCGCGAAATATTTCTGAAACAATAATTGAAACCTCTCGGTGAAAGGTTTCTGAAAGGTTTCAGACAGCTATCCCGGAAGATGTCAGTTATCACACCAGATATATTTCTGCGAAAGTTGTCTGAAATGTTCCTTAATAAATGCACGAAATACTTCATGAAAGATATTTGAAACATTTTTCGAAACCTGTCAGAAATCTTTCGCGAAATGTTTCTGATACATTTATTGAAATCTTTCGGTGGAAGGTTTCTGAAAGGTTTTAGACAGGTTTCCCGGAAGATGTTAGTTATCAAACCCGATATATTTCTCGCAAGTTGTCTGACATGTTCCTGAATCATTGCACGAAATACTTCGTGAAAAATTCCTGAAACATTTTTCGAAACCTGTCAGAAATCTTTCGCGAAATGTTTCTGATACATTTATTAAAACCTTACAGTGAAAGATTTCTGAAAAGTTTTATACAGGTTTCCTGGAAGATGTCAGTTATCAAACCAGATATATTTCTCGCAAGTTGTCTGAAATGTTCCTGAATCATCGCACGAAATAGTTCATGAAAGATATTTGAAACATATCTCGAAATCTGTCAGAAATCTTTCGCGAAATATTGCAAAAACATTTATTGAAACCTTTTGGTGAAAGGTTTCTGAAAGGTTTCAGACAGGTTTCCCGGAAGATGTCAGTTATCAAACTAGATATATTTCTCGCAAGTTGTCTGAAATGTTCCTGAATCATTGGAAAACCTCCATGAAAGATTCCTGAAACATTTTTCGAAATCTGTCAGAAATCTTTCGCGAAATATTTCTGAAACAATAATTGAAACCTCTCGGTGAAAGGTTTCTGAAAGGTTTCAGACAGGTTTCCCGGAAGATGTCAGTTATGAAACCAGATATATTTCTCGCAAGTTGTCTGAAATGTTCCTGAATCATTAGAAAACCTCCATGAAAGATTCCTGAAACATTTTTCGAAATCTGTCAGAAATCTTTCGCGAAATATTTCTGAAACAATAATTGAAACCTCTCGGTGAAAGGTGTCTGAAAGGGTTCAGACAGGTTTCCCGGAAGATGTCAGTTATCACACCAGATATATTTCTGCGAAAGTTGTCTGACATGTTCCTTAATAAATGCACGAAATACTTCATGAAAGATATTTGAAACATTTCTCGAAATCTGTCAGAAATCATTCGCGAAATATTTCTGAAACATTAATTGAAACCTCTCGGTGAAAGGTTTCTGAAAGGTTTCAGACAGGTTTCCCGAAAGCTGTCAGTTATCAAACCAGATATATTTCTCGCAAGTTGTCTGAAATGTTCCTTAATCATTGCACGAAATATTTCATGAAAGATATTTGAAACAATTTTTTAAATCTGTCAGAAATCTTTCGCGAAATATTTCTGAAACATTTATTAAAACCTTTCAGTGAAAGGTTTCTGAAAAGTTTTAGATAGGTTTCCCGGATGATGTCACTTATCTAACCGGATATATTTCTCGGAAGTTGTCTGAAATGTTCCCGAATCATTACACGAAATACTTCATGAAAGATTTCTGAAACATTTTTCGAAACCTGTCAGAAATCTTTCGCGAAATGTTTCTGATACATTTATTGAAATCTTTCGGTGGAAGGTTTCTGAAAGGTTTTAGACAGGTTTCCCGGAAGATGTTAGTTATCAAACCCGATATATTTCTCGCAAGTTGTCTGACATGTTCCTGAATCATTGCACGAAATACTTCGTGAAAGATTCCTGAAACATTTTTCGAAACCTGTCAGAAATCTTTCGCGAAATGTTTCTGATACATTTATTAAAACCTTACAGTGAAAGATTTCTGAAAAGTTTTATACAGGTTTCCTGGAAGATGTCAGTTATCAAACCAGATATATTTCTCGCAAGTTGTCTGAAATGTTCCTGAATCATTGCACGAAATACTTCATGAAAGATTTCTGAAACATTTTTCGAAACCTGTCAGAAATCTTTCGCGAAATGTTTCGAATACATTTATTAAGACCTTACAGTGAAAGATTTCTGTAAAGTTTTAGACAGGTTTCCTGGAAGATGTCAGTTATCAAACCAGATATATTTCTCGCAATTTGTCTGAAATGTTCCTGAATCATTGCACGAAATAGTTCATGGAAGATATTTGAAACATTTCTCGAAATCTGTTATTAATCTTTCGCGAAATATTTCTGAAACATTTATTGAAACCTTTCGGTGGAAGGTTTCTGAATGGTTTCAGACAAGTTTCCCGGAAGATGTTAGTTATCAAACCAGATGTATGTCTCGCAAGTTGTCTGAAATGTTTCTTAATAATTGCAAGAAATATTTCATGAAAGATATTTCAAACATTTCTCGAAATCTGTTATTAATCTTTCGCGAAATATTTCTGAAACATTTATTGTAATCTTTCGGTGGAAGGTTTCTGAAAGGTTTCAGACAGGTTTCCCGGAAGATGTCAGTTATCAAACCAGATATATTTCTCGCAAGTTGTCTGAAATGTTCCTGAATCATGGCACGAAATACTTCATGAAAGATTTCTGAAACATTTTTCGAAACCTTTCATAAATCTTTTGCGAAATATTTCTGAAACATTTATTAAAACCGTTCAGTGAAAGGTTTCTGAAAAGTTTTAGATAGGTTTCCCGGAAGATGTCAGTTATCAAACCAGATATATTTCTCGAAAGTTGTCTGAAATGTTCCTGAATCATCGCACGAAATACTTCATGAAAGATATTTGAAACATATCTCGAAATCTGTCAGAAATCTTTCGCGAAATATTGCAAAAACATTTATTGAAACCTTTTGGTGAAAGGTTTCTGAAAGGTTTCAGACAGGTTTCCCGGAAGATGTTAGTTATCAAACCCGATATATTTCTCGCAAGTTGTCTGAAATGTTCCTGAATCATTGGAAAACCTCCATGAAAGATTCCTGAAACATTTTTCGAAATCTGTCAGAAATCTTTCGCGAAATATTTCTGAAACAATAATTGAAACCTCTCGGTGAAAGGTTTCTGAAAGGTTTCAGACAGGTTTCCCGGAAGATGTCAGTTATCACACCAGATATATTTCAGCGAAAGTTGTCTGAAATGTTCCTTAATAAATGCACGAAATACTTCATGAAAGATATTTGAAACATTTCTCGAAATCTGTCAGAAATCATTCGCGAAATATTTCTGAAACATTAATTGAAACCTCTCGGTGAAAGGTTTCTGAAAGGTTTCAGACCGGTTTCCCGGAAGCTGTCAGTTATCAAACCAGATATATTTCTAGCAAGCTGTCTGAAATGTTCCTTAATCATTGCACGAAATATTTCATGAAAGATTTTTGAAACAATTTTCGAAATCTGTCAGAAATCTTTCGCGAAATATTTCTGAAACATTTATTAAAACCTTTCAGTGAAAGGTTTCTGAAAAGTTTTAGATAGGTTTCCCGGATGATGTCACTTATCTAACCGGATATATTTCTCGCAAGTTGTCTGAAATGTTCCCGAATCATTGCACGAAATACTTCATGAAAGATTTCTGAAACATTTTTCGAAACCTGTCAGAAATCTTTCGCGAAATGTTTCTGATACATTTATTGAAATCTTTCGGTGGAAGGTTTCTGAAAGGTTTTAGACAGGTTTCCCGGAAGATGTTAGTTATCAAACCCGATATATTTCTCGCAAGTTGTCTGACATGTTCCTGAATCATTGCACGAAATACTTCGTGAAAGATTCCTGAAACATTTTTCGAAACCTGTCAGAAATCTTTCGCGAAATGTTTCTGATACATTTATTAAAACCTTACAGTGAAAGATTTCTGAAAAGTTTTATACAGGTTTCCTGGAAGATGTCAGTTATCAAACCAGATATATTTCTCGCAAGTTGTCTGAAATGTTCCTGAATCATTGCACGAAATACTTCATGAAAGATTTCTGAAACATTTTTCGAAACCTGTCAGAAATCTTTCGCGAAATGTTTCGAATACATTTATTAAGACCTCACAGTGAAAGATTTCTGTAAAGTTTTAGACAGGTTTCCTGGAAGATGTCAGTTATCAAACCAGATATATTTCTCGCAATTTGTCTGAAATGTTCCTGAATCATTGCACGAAATAGTTCATGAAAGATATTTGAAACATTTCTCGAAATCTGTTATTAATGTTTCGCGAAATATTTCTGAAACATTTATTGAAACCTTTCGGTGGAAGGTTTCTGAAAGGTTTCAGGCAGGTTTCCCAGAAGATGTCAGTTATCAAACCAGATATATTTCTCGCAAGTTGTCTGAAATGTTCCTGAATCATTGCACGAAATACTTCATGAAAGATTCCTTAAACAATTTTCGAAATCTGTCATAAATCTTTCGCGAAATATTTCTGAAACATTTATTGAAACCTTTTGGTGAAAGGTTTCTGAGAGGTTTCAGACAGGTTTCCCGGAAGATGTCAGTTATCAAACCAGATATATTTCTCGCAATTTGTCTGAAATGTTCCTGAATCATTGCACGAAATAGTTCATGAAAGATATTTGAAACATTTCACGAAATCTGTTATTAATCTTTCGCGAAATATTTCTGAAACATTTATTGAAACCTTTCGGTGGAAGGTTTCTGAATGGTTTCAGACAAGTTTCCCGGAAGATGTTAGTTATCAAACCAGATGTATGTCTCGCAAGTTGTCTGAAATGTTCCTGAATCATTGCACGAAATACTTCATGAAAGATTTCTGAAACATTTTTCGAAACCTGTCAGAAATCTTTCGCGAAATGTTTCTGATACATTTATTAAAACCTTACAGTGAAAGATTTCTGAAAAGTTTTAGACAGGTTTCCTGGAAGATGTCAGTTATCAAACCAGATATATTTCTCGCAAGTTGTCTGAAATGTTCCTGAATCATTGCACGAAATACTTCATGAAAGATATTTGAAACATATCTCGAAATCTGTCAGAAATCTTTCGCGAAATATTGCAAAAACATTTATTGAAACCTTTTGGTGAAAGGTTTCTGAAAGGTTTCAGACAGGTTTCCCGGAAGATGTCAGTTATCAAACCAGATATATTTCTCGCAATTTGTCTGAAATGTTCCTGAATCATTGCAGGAAATAGTTCATGAAAGATTCCTGAAACATTTTTTGAAATCTGTTAGAAATCTTTCGCGGAATATTTCTGAAACATTTATTAAAACGTTGCAGTGAAAGGTTTCTGAAAAGTTTAAGACGGGTTTCCCGGAAGATGTCACTTATGAAACCGGATATATTTCTCGCAAGTTGTCTGAAATGTTTCTTAATAACTGCAAGTAATATTTCATGAAAGATATTTCAAACATTTCTCGAAATCTGTTATTAATCTTTCGCGAAATATTTCTGAAACATTTATTGAAATCTTTCGGTGGAAGGTTTCTGAAAGGTTTCAGACAGGTTTCCCGGAAGATGTCAGTTATCAAACCAGATATATTTCTCGCAAGTTGTCTGAAATGTTCCTGAATCATGGCACGAAATACTTCATGAAAGATTTCTGAAACATTTTTCGAAACCTTTCATAAATCTTTTGCGAAATATTTCTGAAACATTTATTAAAACCTTTCAGTGAAAGGTTTCTGAAAAGTTTTAGATAGGTTTCCCGGATGATGTCACTTATCTAACCGGATATATTTCTCGCAAGTTGTCTGAAATGTTCCCGAATCATTGCACGAAATACTTCATGAAAGATTTCTGAAACATTTTTCGAAACCTGTCAGAAATCTTTCGCGAAATGTTTCTGATACATTTATTGAAATCTTTCGGTGGAAGGTTTCTGAAAGGTTTTAGACAGGTTTCCCGGAAGATGTTAGTTATCAAACCCGATATATTTCTTGCAAGTTGTCTGACATGTTCCTGAATCATTGCACGAAATACTTCGTGAAAGATTCCTGAAACATTTTTCGAAACCTGTCAGAAATCTTTCGCGAAATGTTTCTGATACATTTATTAAAACCTTACAGTGAAAGATTTCTGAAAAGTTTTATACAGGTTTCCTGGAAGATGTCAGTTATCAAACCAGATATATTTCTCGCAAGTTGTCTGAAATGTTCCTGAATCATTGCACGAAATAGTTCATGAAAGATATTTGAAACATATCTCGAAATCTGTCAGAAATCTTTCGCGAAATATTTCTGAAACAATAATTGAAACCTCTCGGTGAAAGGTTTCTGAAAGGTTTCAGACAGCTATCCCGGAAGATGTCAGTTATCACACCAGATATATTTCTGCGAAAGTTGTCTGAAATGTTCCTGAATCATCGCACGAAATACTTCATGAAAGATATTTGAAACATTTCTCGAAACCTGTCAGAAATCTTTCGCGAAATATTTCTGAAACATTTATTAAAACCTTTCAGTGAAAAGTTTCTGAAAAGTTTTAGATAGATTTCCCGGTAGATGTCACTTATCATACCAGATATGTTTCTCGCAAGTTGTCTGAAATGTTCCTTAATCATTGCACGAAATATTTCATGAAAGATTTTTGAAACATTTCTCGAAATCTGCCAGAAATCTTTCGCGAAATATTTCTGAAACATTAATTGAAACATCTCGGTGAAAGGTGTTTGAAAGGTTTTAGACAGGTTTCCCAGAAGATGTTAGTTATCAAACCAGATGTATTTTTCGCAAGTTATCTGAAATGTTCCTGAATCATTGCGCGACATATTTCATGAAAGATATTTGAAACGTTTCTCGAAATCTGTTATTAATCTTTCGCGAAATATTTCTGAAACATTAATTGGAACCTCTCGGTGAAAGGTTTCTGAAAGGTTTTAGATAGGTTTCCCGGAAGATGTCAGTTATCAAACCAGATATATTTCTCGCAAGTTGTCTGAAATGTTCCTGAATCATCGCACAAAATACTTCATGAAAGATATTTGAAACATTTCTCGAAATATGTCAGAAATCTATCGCGAAATATTTCTGAAACATTAATTGAAACCTCTCGGTGAAAGGTTTCTGAAAGGTTTTAGACAGTTTTCCCGGAAGATGTTAGTTATCAAACCAGATATATTTCTCGCAAGTTGTCTGAAATGTTCCTGAATCATTGCACGAAATACTTCATGAAAGATTTCTGAAACATTTTTCGAAACCAGTCAGAAATCTTTCGCGAAATGTTTCTGATACATTAATTAAAACCTTTCAGTGAAAGGCTTCTGAAAAGTTTTAGATAGGTTTCCCGGAAGATGTCTGTTATCAAACCAGATATATTTCTCGCAATTTGTCTGAAATGTTCCTGAATCATTGCAGGAAATAGTTCATGAAAGATTCCTGAAACATTTTTTGAAATCTGTCAGAAATCATTCGCGAAATATTGCAAAAACATTTATTGAAACCTTTTGGTGAAAGGTTTCTGAAAGGTTTCAGACAGGTTTCCCGGAAGATGTCAGTTATCAAACGAGATATATTTCTCGCAAGTTGTCTGAAATGTTCCTGAATCATCGCACAAAATACTTCATGAAAGATATTTGAAACATTTCTCGAAATATGTCAGAAATCTTTCGCGGAATATTTCTGAAACATTTATTGAAACCTTTCGGTGGAAGGTTTCTGAAAGGTTTCAGGCAGCTATCCCGGAAGATGTCAGTTATCAAAACAGATATATTTCTGCGAAAGTGGTCTGAAATGTTCCTGAATCATTGCACGAAATACTTCATGAAAGATATTTGAAACATATCTCGAAATCTGTCAGAAATCTTTCGCGAAATATTGCAAAAACATTTATTGAAACCTTTTGGTGAAAGGTTTCTGAAAGGTTTCAGACAGGTTTCCCGGAAGATGTCGGTTATCAAACCAGATATATTTCTGCGAAAGTTGTCTGAAATGTTCCTTAATAAATGCACGAAAAACTTCATGAAAGATATTTGAAACATTTCTCGAAATCTGTCAGAAATCATTCGCGAAATATTTCTGAAACATTAATTGAAACCTCCCGGTGAAAGGTTTCTGAAAGGTTTCAGACAGGTTTCCCGGAAGATGTCAGTTATGAAACCAGATATATTTCTCGCAAGTTGTCTGAAATGTTCCTGAATCATTGAAAAACCTCCATGAAAGATTCCTGAAACATTTTTCGAAATCTGTCAGAAATCTTTCGCGAAATATTTCTGAAACAATAATTGAAACCTCTCGGTGAAAGGTTTCTGAAAGGTTTCAGACAGCTATCCCGGAAGATGTCAGTTATCACACCAGATATATTTCTGCGAAAGTTGTCTGAAATGTTCCTTAATAAATGCACGAAATACTTCATGAAAGATATTTGAAACATTTTTCGAAACCTGTCAGAAATCTTTCGCGAAATGTTTCTGATACATTTATTGAAATCTTTCGGTGGAAGGTTTCTGAAAGGTTTTAGACAGGTTTCCCGGAAGATGTTAGTTATCAAACCCGATATATTTCTCGCAAGTTGTCTGACATGTTCCTGAATCATTGCACGAAATACTTCGTGAAAAATTCCTGAAACATTTTTCGAAACCTGTCAGAAATCTTTCGCGAAATGTTTCTGATACATTTATTAAAACCTTACAGTGAAAGATTTCTGAAAAGTTTTATACAGGTTTCCTGGAAGATGTCAGTTATCAAACCAGATATATTTCTCGCAAGTTGTCTGAAATGTTCCTGAATCATCGCACGAAATAGTTCATGAAAGATATTTGAAACATATCTCGAAATCTGTCAGAAATCTTTCGCGAAATATTGCAAAAACATTTATTGAAACCTTTTGGTGAAAGGTTTCTGAAAGGTTTCAGACAGGTTTCCCGGAAGATGTCAGTTATCAAACTAGATATATTTCTCGCAAGTTGTCTGAAATGTTCCTGAATCATTGGAAAACCTCCATGAAAGATTCCTGAAACATTTTTCGAAATCTGTCAGAAATCTTTCGCGAAATATTTCTGAAACAATAATTGAAACCTCTCGGTGAAAGGTTTCTGAAAGGTTTCAGACAGGTTTCCCGGAAGATGTCAGTTATGAAACCAGATATATTTCTCGCAAGTTGTCTGAAATGTTCCTGAATCATCGCACAAAATACTTCATGAAAGATATTTGAAACATTTCTCGAAATATGTCAGAAATCTTTCGCGGAATATTTCTGAAACATTTATTGAAACCTTTCGGTGGAAGGTTTCTGAAAGGTTTCAGGCAGCTATCCCGGAAGATGTCAGTTATCAAAACAGATATATTTCTGCGAAAGTGGTCTGAAATGTTCCTGAATCATTGCACGAAATACTTCATGAAAGATATTTGAAACATATCTCGAAATCTGTCAGAAATCTTTCGCGAAATATTGCAAAAACATTTATTGAAACCTTTTGGTGAAAGGTTTCTGAAAGGTTTCAGACAGGTTTCCCGGAAGATGTCGGTTATCAAACCAGATATATTTCTGCGAAAGTTGTCTGAAATGTTCCTTAATAAATGCACGAAAAACTTCATGAAAGATATTTGAAACATTTCTCGAAATCTGTCAGAAATCATTCGCGAAATATTTCTGAAACATTAATTGAAACCTCCCGGTGAAAGGTTTCTGAAAGGTTTCAGACAGGTTTCCCGGAAGATGTCAGTTATGAAACCAGATATATTTCTCGCAAGTTGTCTGAAATGTTCCTGAATCATTGAAAAACCTCCATGAAAGATTCCTGAAACATTTTTCGAAATCTGTCAGAAATCTTTCGCGAAATATTTCTGAAACAATAATTGAAACCTCTCGGTGAAAGGTTTCTGAAAGGTTTCAGACAGCTATCCCGGAAGATGTCAGTTATCACACCAGATATATTTTTGCGAAAGTTGTCTGAAATGTTCCTTAATAAATGCACGAAATACTTCATGAAAGATATTTGAAACATTTTTCGAAACCTGTCAGAAATCTTTCGCGAAATGTTTCTGATACATTTATTGAAATCTTTCGGTGGAAGGTTTCTGAAAGGTTTTAGACAGGTTTCCCGGAAGATGTTAGTTATCAAACCCGATATATTTCTCGCAAGTTGTCTGACATGTTCCTGAATCATTGCACGAAATACTTCGTGAAAAATTCCTGAAACATTTTTCGAAACCTGTCAGAAATCTTTCGCGAAATGTTTCTGATACATTTATTAAAACCTTACAGTGAAAGATTTCTGAAAAGTTTTATACAGGTTTCCTGGAAGATGTCAGTTATCAAACCAGATATATTTCTCGCAAGTTGTCTGAAATGTTCCTGAATCATCGCACGAAATAGTTCATGAAAGATATTTGAAACATATCTCGAAATCTGTCAGAAATCTTTCGCGAAATATTGCAAAAACATTTATTGAAACCTTTTGGTGAAAGGTTTCTGAAAGGTTTCAGACAGGTTTCCCGGAAGATGTCAGTTATCAAACTAGATATATTTCTCGCAAGTTGTCTGAAATGTTCCTGAATCATTGGAAAACCTCCATGAAAGATTCCTGAAACATTTTTCGAAATCTGTCAGAAATCTTTCGCGAAATATTTCTGAAACAATAATTGAAACCTCTCGGTGAAAGGTTTCTGAAAGGTTTCAGACAGGTTTCCCGGAAGATGTCAGTTATGAAACCAGATATATTTCTCGCAAGTTGTCTGAAATGTTCCTGAATCATTAGAAAACCTCCATGAAAGATTCCTGAAACATTTTTCGAAATCTGTCAGAAATCTTTCGCGAAATATTTCTGAAACAATAATTGAAACCTCTCGGTGAAAGGTTTCTGAAAGGGTTCAGACAGGTTTCCCGGAAGATGTCAGTTATCACACCAGATATATTTCTGCGAAAGTTGTCTGACATGTTCCTTAATAAATGCACGAAATACTTCATGAAAGATATTTGAAACATTTCTCGAAATCTGTCAGAAATCATTCGCGAAATATTTCTGAAACATTAATTGAAACCTCTCGGTGAAAGGTTTCTGAAAGGTTTCAGACAGGTTTCCCGAAAGCTGTCAGTTATCAAACCAGATATATTTCTCGCAAGTTGTCTGAAATGTTCCTTAATCATTGCACGAAATATTTCATGAAAGATATTTGAAACAATTTTTTAAATCTGTCAGAAATCTTTCGCGAAATATTTCTGAAACATTTATTAAAACCTTTCAGTGAAAGGTTTCTGAAAAGTTTTAGATAGGTTTCCCGGATGATGTCACTTATCTAACCGGATATATTTCTCGGAAGTTGTCTGAAATGTTCCCGAATCATTACACGAAATACTTCATGAAAGATTTCTGAAACATTTTTCGAAACCTGTCAGAAATCTTTCGCGAAATGTTTCTGATACATTTATTGAAATCTTTCGGTGGAAGGTTTCTGAAAGGTTTTAGACAGGTTTCCCGGAAGATGTTAGTTATCAAACCCGATATATTTCTCGCAAGTTGTCTGACATGTTCCTGAATCATTGCACGAAATACTTCGTGAAAGATTCCTGAAACATTTTTCGAAACCTGTCAGAAATCTTTCGCGAAATGTTTCTGATACATTTATTAAAACCTTACAGTGAAAGATTTCTGAAAAGTTTTATACAGGTTTCCTGGAAGATGTCAGTTATCAAACCAGATATATTTCTCGCAAGTTGTCTGAAATGTTCCTGAATCATTGCACGAAATACTTCATGAAAGATTTCTGAAACATTTTTCGAAACCTGTCAGAAATCTTTCGCGAAATGTTTCGAATACATTTATTAAGACCTTACAGTGAAAGATTTCTGTAAAGTTTTAGACAGGTTTCCTGGAAGATGTCAGTTATCAAACCAGATATATTTCTCGCAATTTGTCTGAAATGTTCCTGAATCATTGCACGAAATAGTTCATGAAAGATATTTGAAACATTTCTCGAAATCTGTTATTAATCTTTCGCGAAATATTTCTGAAACATTTATTGAAACCTTTCGGTGGAAGGTTTCTGAATGGTTTCAGACAAGTTTCCCGGAAGATGTTAGTTATCAAACCAGATGTATGTCTCGCAAGTTGTCTGAAATGTTTCTTAATAATTGCAAGAAATATTTCATGAAAGATATTTCAAACATTTCTCGAAATCTGTTATTAATCTTTCGCGAAATATTTCTGAAACATTTATTGAAATCTTTCGGTGGAAGGTTTCTGAAAGGTTTCAGACAGGTTTCCCGGAAGATGTCAGTTATCAAACCAGATATATTTCTCGCAAGTTGTCTGAAATGTTCCTGAATCATGGCACGAAATACTTCATGAAAGATTTCTGAAACATTTTTCGAAACCTTTCATAAATCTTTTGCGAAATATTTCTGAAACATTTATTAAAACCGTTCAGTGAAAGGTTTCTGAAAAGTTTTAGATAGGTTTCCCGGAAGATGTCAGTTATCAAACCAGATATATTTCTCGAAAGTTGTCTGAAATGTTCCTGAATCATCGCACGAAATACTTCATGAAAGATATTTGAAACATATCTCGAAATCTGTCAGAAATCTTTCGCGAAATATTGCAAAAACATTTATTGAAACCTTTTGGTGAAAGGTTTCTGAAAGGTTTCAGACAGGTTTCCCGGAAGATGTTAGTTATCAAACCCGATATATTTCTCGCAAGTTGTCTGAAATGTTCCTGAATCATTGGAAAACCTCCATGAAAGATTCCTGAAACATTTTTCGAAATCTGTCAGAAATCTTTCGCGAAATATTTCTGAAACAATAATTGAAACCTCTCGGTGAAAGGTTTCTGAAAGGTTTCAGACAGGTTTCCCGGAAGATGTCAGTTATCACACCAGATATATTTCAGCGAAAGTTGTCTGAAATGTTCCTTAATAAATGCACGAAATACTTCATGAAAGATATTTGAAACATTTCTCGAAATCTGTCAGAAATCATTCGCGAAATATTTCTGAAACATTAATTGAAACCTCTCGGTGAAAGGTTTCTGAAAGGTTTCAGACCGGTTTCGCGGAAGCTGTCAGTTATCAAACCAGATATATTTCTAGCAAGTTGTCTGAAATGTTCCTTAATCATTGCACGAAATATTTCATGAAAGATTTTTGAAACAATTTTCGAAATCTGTCAGAAATCTTTCGCGAAATATTTCTGAAACATTTATTAAAACCTTTCAGTGAAAGGTTTCTGAAAAGTTTTAGATAGGTTTCCCGGATGATGTCACTTATCTAACCGGATATATTTCTCGCAAGTTGTCTGACATGTTCCTGAATCATTGCACGAAATACTTCGTGAAAGATTCCTGAAACATTTTTCGAAACCTGTCAGAAATCTTTCGCGAAATGTTTCTGATACATTTATTAAAACCTTACAGTGAAAGATTTCTGAAAAGTTTTATACAGGTTTCCTGGAAGATGTCAGTTATCAAACCAGATATATTTCTCGCAAGTTGTCTGAAATGTTCCTGAATCATTGCACGAAATACTTCATGAAAGATTTCTGAAACATTTTTCGAAACCTGTCAGAAATCTTTCGCGAAATGTTTCGAATACATTTATTAAGACCTCACAGTGAAAGATTTCTGTAAAGTTTTAGACAGGTTTCCTGGAAGATGTCAGTTATCAAACCAGATATATTTCTCGCAATTTGTCTGAAATGTTCCTGAATCATTGCACGAAATAGTTCATGAAAGATATTTGAAACATTTCTCGAAATCTGTTATTAATGTTTCGCGAAATATTTCTGAAACATTTATTGAAACCTTTCGGTGGAAGGTTTCTGAAAGGTTTCAGGCAGGTTTCCCAGAAGATGTCAGTTATCAAACCAGATATATTTCTCGCAAGTTGTCTGAAATGTTCCTGAATCATTGCACGAAATACTTCATGAAAGATTCCTTAAACAATTTTCGAAATCTGTCATAAATCTTTCGCGAAATATTTCTGAAACATTTATTGAAACCTTTTGGTGAAAGGTTTCTGAGAGGTTTCAGACAGGTTTCCCGGAAGATGTCAGTTATCAAACCAGATATATTTCTCGCAATTTGTCTGAAATGTTCCTGAATCATTGCACGAAATAGTTCATGAAAGATATTTGAAACATTTCACGAAATCTGTTATTAATCTTTCGCGAAATATTTCTGAAACATTTATTGAAACCTTTCGGTGGAAGGTTTCTGAATGGTTTCAGACAAGTTTCCCGGAAGATGTTAGTTATCAAACCAGATGTATGTCTCGCAAGTTGTCTGAAATGTTCCTGAATCATTGCACGAAATACTTCATGAAAGATTTCTGAAACATTTTTCGAAACCTGTCAGAAATCTTTCGCGAAATGTTTCTGATACATTTATTAAAACCTTACAGTGAAAGATTTCTGAAAAGTTTTAGACAGGTTTCCTGGAAGATGTCAGTTATCAAACCAGATATATTTCTCGCAAGTTGTCTGAAATGTTCCTGAATCATCGCACGAAATACTTCATGAAAGATATTTGAAACATATCTCGAAATCGGTCAGAAATCTTTCGCGAAATATTGCAAAAACATTTATTGAAACCTTTTGGTGAAAGGTTTCTGAAAGGTTTCAGACAGGTTTCCCGGAAGATGTCAGTTATCAAACCAGATATATTTCTCGCAATTTGTCTGAAATGTTCCTGAATCATTGCAGGAAATAGTTCATGAAAGATTCCTGAAACATTTTTTGAAATCTGTTAGAAATCTTTCGCGGAATATTTCTGAAACATTTATTAAAACGTTGCAGTGAAAGGTTTCTGAAAAGTTTAAGACGGGTTTCCCGGAAGATGTCACTTATGAAACCGGATATATTTCTCGCAAGTTGTCTGAAATGTTTCTTAATAACTGCAAGTAATATTTCATGAAAGATATTTCAAACATTTCTCGAAATCTGTTATTAATCTTTCGCGAAATATTTCTGAAACATTTATTGAAATCTTTCGGTGGAAGGTTTCTGAAAGGTTTCAGACAGGTTTCCCGGAAGATGTCAGTTATCAAACCAGATATATTTCTCGCAAGTTGTCTGAAATGTTCCTGAATCATGGCACGAAATACTTCATGAAAGATTTCTGAAACATTTTTCGAAACCTTTCATAAATCTTTTGCGAAATATTTCTGAAACATTTATTAAAACCTTTCAGTGAAAGGTTTCTGAAAAGTTTTAGATAGGTTTCCCGGATGATGTCACTTATCTAACCGGATATATTTCTCGCAAGTTGTCTGAAATGTTCCCGAATCATTGCACGAAATACTTCATGAAAGATTTCTGAAACATTTTTCGAAACCTGTCAGAAATCTTTCGCGAAATGTTTCTGATACATTTATTGAAATCTTTCGGTGGAAGGTTTCTGAAAGGTTTTAGACAGGTTTCCCGGAAGATGTTAGTTATCAAACCCGATATATTTCTTGCAAGTTGTCTGACATGTTCCTGAATCATTGCACGAAATACTTCGTGAAAGATTCCTGAAACATTTTTCGAAACCTGTCAGAAATCTTTCGCGAAATGTTTCTGATACATTTATTAAAACCTTACAGTGAAAGATTTCTGAAAAGTTTTATACAGGTTTCCTGGAAGATGTCAGTTATCAAACCAGATATATTTCTCGCAAGTTGTCTGAAATGTTCCTGAATCATTGCACGAAATAGTTCATGAAAGATATTTGAAACATATCTCGAAATCTGTCAGAAATCTTTCGCGAAATATTTCTGAAACAATAATTGAAACCTCTCGGTGAAAGGTTTCTGAAAGGTTTCAGACAGCTATCCCGGAAGATGTCAGTTATCACACCAGATATATTTCTGCGAAAGTTGTCTGAAATGTTCCTGAATCATCGCACGAAATACTTCATGAAAGATATTTGAAACATTTCTCGAAACCTGTCAGAAATCTTTCGCGAAATATTTCTGAAACATTTATTAAAACCTTTCAGTGAAAAGTTTCTGAAAAGTTTTAGATAGATTTCCCGGTAGATGTCACTTATCATACCAGATATGTTTCTCGCAAGTTGTCTGAAATGTTCCTTAATCATTGCACGAAATATTTCATGAAAGATTTTTGAAACATTTCTCGAAATCTGCCAGAAATCTTTCGCGAAATATTTCTGAAACATTAATTGAAACATCTCGGTGAAAGGTGTTTGAAAGGTTTTAGACAGGTTTCCCAGAAGATGTTAGTTATCAAACCAGATGTATTTCTCGCAAGTTATCTGAAATGTTCCTGAATCATTGCGCGACATATTTCATGAAAGATATTTGAAACGTTTTTCGAAATCTGTTATTAATCTTTCGCGAAATATTTCTGAAACATTAATTGGAACCTCTCGGTGAAAGGTTTCTGAAAGGTTTTAGATAGGTTTCCCGGAAGATGTCAGTTATCAAACCAGATATATTTCTCGCAAGTTGTCTGAAATGTTCCTGAATCATCGCACAAAATACTTCATGAAAGATATTTGAAACATTTCTCGAAATATGTCAGAAATCTATCGCGAAATATTTCTGAAACATTAATTGAAACCTCTCGGTGAAAGGTTTCTGAAAGGTTTTAGACAGTTTTCCCGGAAGATGTTAGTTATCAAACCAGATATATTTCTCGCAAGTTGTCTGAAATGTTCCTGAATCATTGCACGAAATACTTCATGAAAGATTTCTGAAACATTTTTCGAAACCAGTCAGAAATCTTTCGCGAAAGGTTTCTGATACATTAATTAAAACCTTTCAGTGAAAGGCTTCTGAAAAGTTTTAGATAGGTTTCCCGGAAGATGTCTGTTATCAAACCAGATATATTTCTCGCAATTTGTCTGAAATGTTCCTGAATCATTGAACGAAATAGTTCATGAAAGATTCCTGAAACATTTTTTGAAATCTGCCAGAAATCTTTCGCGAAATATTTCTGAAACATTAATTGAAACATCTCGGTGAAAGGTGTTTGAAAGGTTTTAGACAGGTTTCCCAGAAGATGTTAGTTATCAAACCAGATGTATTTCTCGCAAGTTATCTGAAATGTTCCTGAATCATTGCGCGACATATTTCATGAAAGATTCCTGAAACAATTTTCGAAATCTGCCATAAATCTTTCGCGAAACATTTCTGAAACATTTATTGAAACCTTTTGGTGAAAGGTTTCTGGAAGGTTTCAGACAGGTTTTCCGGAAGATGTCAGTTATCAAACCAGACATTTTTCTCATAATTTGACTGACATGTTCCTGAATCATTGCACGAAATATTTCATAAAAGATATTTGAAACATTTCTCGAAATCTGCCAGAAATCATTCGCGAAATATTTCTGAAACAATAATTGAAACCTTTCGGTGGAAGGTTTCTGAAATGTTTCAGGCAGGTTTCCCAGAAGATGTCCGTTATCAAACCAGATATATTTCTCGCAAGTTGTCTGAAATGTTCCTTAATCATTGCACGAACTATTTCATGAAAGATTTTTGAAACATTTCTCGAAATCTGCCAGAAATCTATCGCGAAATATTTCTGAAACATTAATTGAAACCTCTCGGTGAAAGGTTTCTGAAAGGTTTTAGACAGTTTTCCCGGAAGATGTTAGTTATCAAACCAGATATATTTCTCGCAAGTTGTCTGAAATGTTCCTGAATCATTGCACGAAATACTTCATGAAAGATTTCTGAAACATTTTTCGAAACCTGTCAGAAATCTTTCGCGAAATGTTTCTGATACATTAATTAAAACCTTTCAGTGAAAGGTTTCTGAAAAGTTTTACATAGGTTTCCCGGAAGATGTCTGTTATCAAACCAGATATATTTCTCGCAATTTGTCTGAAATGTTCCTGAATCATTGCAGGAAATAGTTCATGAAAGATTGCTGAAACATTTTTTGAAATCTGTTATAAATCTTTCGCGGAATATTTCTGAAACAATTATTAAAACGTTGCAGTGAAAGGTTTCTGAAAAGTTTAAGACGGGTTTCCCGGAAGATGTCACTTATTAAACCGGATATATTTCTCGCAAGTTGTCTGAAATGTTTCTTAATAATTGCAAGAAATATTTCATGAAAGATATTTCAAACATTTCTCGAAATCTGTTATTAATCTTTCGCGAAATATTTCTGAAACATTTATTGAAATCTTTCGGTGGAAGGTTTCTGAAAGGTTTCAGACAGGTTTCCCGGAAGATGTCAGTTATCAAACCAGATATATTTCTCGCAAGTTGTCTGAAATGTTCCTGAATCATGGCACGAAATACTTCATGAAAGATTTCTGAAACATTTTTCGAAACCTTTCATAAATCTTTTGCGAAATATTTCTGAAACATTTATTAAAACCTTTCAGTGAAAGGTTTCTGAAAAGTTTTAGATAGGTTTCCCGGAAGATGTCAGTTATCAAACCAGATATATTTCTCGCAAGTTGTCTGAAATGTTCCTGAATCATCGCACGAAATACTTCATGAAAGATATTTGAAACATTTCTCGAAACCTGTCAGAAATCTTTCCCGAAATATTTCTGAAACATTTATTAAAACCTTTCAGTGAAAAGTTTCTGAAAAGTTTTAGATAGATTTCCCGGTAGATGTCACTTATCATACCAGATATGTTTCTCGCAAGTTGTCTGAAATGTTCCTTAATCATTGCACGAAATATTTCATGAAAGATTTTAGAAACATTTCTCGAAATCTGCCAGAAATCTTTCGCGAAATATTTCTGAAACATTAATTGAAACATCTCGGTGAAAGGTGTTTGAAAGGTTTTAGACAGGTTTCCCAGAAGATGTTAGTTATCAAACCAGATGTATTTCTCGCAAGTTATCTGAAATGTTCCTGAATCATTGCGCGACATATTTCATGAAAGATATTTGAAACGTTTCTCGAAATCTGTTATTAATCTTTCGCGAAATATTTCTGAAACATTAATTGGAACCTCTCGGTGAAAGGTTTCTGAAAGGTTTTAGATAGGTTTCCCGGAAGATGTCAGTTATCAAACCAGATATATTTCTCGCAAGTTGTCTGAAATGTTCCTGAATCATCGCACAAAATACTTCATGAAAGATATTTGAAACATTTCTCGAAATATGTCAGAAATCTATCGCGAAATATTTCTGAAACATTAATTGAAACCTCTCGGTGAAAGGTTTCTGAAAGGTTTTAGACAGTTTTCCCGGAAGATGTTAGTTATCAAACCAGATATATTTCTCGCAAGTTGTCTGAAATGTTCCTGAATCATTGCAGGAAATAGTTCATGAAAGATTCCTGAAACATTTTTTGAAATCTGTCAGAAATCATTCGCGAAATATTGCAAAAACATTTATTGAAACCTTTTGGTGAAAGGTTTCTGAAAGGTTTCAGACAGGTTTCCCGGAAGATGTCAGTTATCAAACCAGATATATTTCTCGCAAGTTGTCTGAAATGTTCCTGAATCATCGCACAAAATACTTCATGAAAGATATTTGAAACATTTCTCGAAATATGTCAGAAATCTTTCGCGGAATATTTCTGAAACATTTATTGAAACCTTTCGGTGGAAGGTTTCTGAAAGGTTTCAGGCAGCTATCCCGGAAGATGTCAGTTATCAAAACAGATATATTTCTGCGAAAGTGGTCTGAAATGTTCCTGAATCATTGCACGAAATACTTCATGAAAGATATTTGAAACATATCTCGAAATCTGTCAGAAATCTTTCGCGAAATATTGCAAAAACATTTATTGAAACCTTTTGGTGAAAGGTTTCTGAAAGGTTTCAGACAGGTTTCCCGGAAGATGTCAGTTATCAAACCAGATATATTTCTGCGAAAGTTGTCTGAAATGTTCCTTAATAAATGCACGAAAAATTTCATGAAAGATATTTGAAACATTTCTCGAAATCTGTCAGAAATCATTCGCGAAATATTTCTGAAACATTAATTGAAACCTCTCGGTGAAAGGTTTCTGAAAGGTTTCAGACAGGTTTCCCGGAAGATGTCAGTTATGAAACCAGATATATTTCTCGCAAGTTGTCTGAAATGTTCCTGAATCATTGAAAAACCTCCATGAAAGATTCCTGAAACTTTTTTCGAAATCTGTCAGAAATCTTTCGCGAAATATTTCTGAAACAATAATTGAAACCTCTCGGTGAAAGGTTTCTGAAAGGTTTCAGACAGCTATCCCGGAAGATGTCAGTTATCACACCAGATATATTTCTGCGAAAGTTGTCTGAAATGTTCCTTAATAAATGCACGAAATACTTCATGAAAGATATTTGAAACATTTTTCGAAACCTGTCAGAAATCTTTCGCGAAATGTTTCTGATACATTTATTGAAATCTTTCGGTGGAAGGTTTCTGAAAGGTTTTAGACAGGTTTCCCGGAAGATGTTAGTTATCAAACCCGATATATTTCTCGCAAGTTGTCTGACATGTTCCTGAATCATTGCACGAAATACTTCGTGAAAAATTCCTGAAACATTTTTCGAAACCTGTCAGAAATCTTTCGCGAAATGTTTCTGATACATTTATTAAAACCTTACAGTGAAAGATTTCTGAAAAGTTTTATACAGGTTTCCTGGAAGATGTCAGTTATCAAACCAGATATATTTCTCGCAAGTTGTCTGAAATGTTCCTGAATCATCGCACGAAATAGTTCATGAAAGATATTTGAAACATATCTCGAAATCTGTCAGAAATCTTTCGCGAAATATTGCAAAAACATTTATTGAAACCTTTTGGTGAAAGGTTTCTGAAAGGTTTCAGACAGGTTTCCCGGAAGATGTCAGTTATCAAACTAGATATATTTCTCGCAAGTTGTCTGAAATGTTCCTGAATCATTGGAAAACCTCCATGAAAGATTCCTGAAACATTTTTCGAAATCTGCCAGAAATCTTTCGCGAAATATTTCTGAAACAATAATTGAAACCTCTCGGTGAAAGGTTTCTGAAAGGTTTCAGACAGGTTTCCCGGAAGATGTCAGTTATGAAACCAGATATATTTCTCGCAAGTTGTCTGAAATGTTCCTGAATCATTAGAAAACCTCCATGAAAGATTCCTGAAACATTTTTCGAAATCTGTCAGAAATCTTTCGCGAAATATTTCTGAAACAATAATTGAAACCTCTCGGTGAAAGGTTTCTGAAAGGTTTCAGACAGGTTTCCCGGAAGATGTCAGTTATCACACCAGATATATTTCTGCGAAAGTTGTCTGACATGTTCCTTAATAAATGCACGAAATACTTCATGAAAGATATTTGAAACATTTCTCGAAATCTGTCAGAAATCATTCGCGAAATATTTCTGAAACATTAATTGAAACCTCTCGGTGAAAGGTTTCTGAAAGGTTTCAGACAGGTTTCCCGAAAGCTGTCAGTTATCAAACCAGATATATTTCTCGCAAGTTGTCTGAAATGTTCCTTAATCATTGCACGAAATATTTCATGAAAGATTTTTGAAACAATTTTTTAAATCTGTCAGAAATCTTTCGCGAAATATTTCTGAAACATTTATTAAAACCTTTCAGTGAAAGGTTTCTGAAAAGTTTTAGATAGGTTTCCCGGATGATGTCACTTATCTAACCGGATATATTTCTCGCAAGTTGTCTGAAATGTTCCCGAATCATTACACGAAATACTTCATGAAAGATTTCTGAAACATTTTTCGAAACCTGTCAGAAATCTTTCGCGAAATGTTTCTGATACATTTATTGAAATCTTTCGGTGGAAGGTTTCTGAAAGGTTTTAGACAGGTTTCCCGGAAGATGTTAGTTATCAAACCCGATATATTTCTCGCAAGTTGTCTGACATGTTCCTGAATCATTGCACGAAATACTTCGTGAAAGATTCCTGAAACATTTTTCGAAACCTGTCAGAAATCTTTCGCGAAATGTTTCTGATACATTTATTAAAACCTTACAGTGAAAGATTTCTGAAAAGTTTTATACAGGTTTCCTGGAAGATGTCAGTTATCAAACCAGATATATTTCTCGCAAGTTGTCTGAAATGTTCCTGAATCATTGCACGAAATACTTCATGAAAGATTTCTGAAACATTTTTCGAAACCTGTCAGAAATCTTTCGCGAAATGTTTCGAATACATTTATTAAGACCTTACAGTGAAAGATTTCTGTAAAGTTTTAGACAGGTTTCCTGGAAGATGTCAGTTATCAAACCAGATATATTTCTCGCAATTTGTCTGAAATGTTCCTGAATCATTGCACGAAATAGTTCATGAAAGATATTTGAAACATTTCTCGAAATCTGTTATTAATCTTTCGCGAAATTTTTCTGAAACATTTATTGAAACCTTTCGGTGGAAGGTTTCTGAATGGTTTCAGACAAGTTTCCCGGAAGATGTTAGTTATCAAACCAGATGTATGTCTCGCAAGTTGTCTGAAATGTTTCTTAATAAATGCAAGAAATATTTCATGAAAGATATTTCAAACATTTCTCGAAATCTGTTATTAATCTTTCGCGAAATATTTCTGAAACATTTATTGAAATCTTTCGGTGGAAGGTTTCTGAAAGGTTTCAGACAGGTTTCCCGGAAGATGTCAGTTATCAAACCAGATATATTTCTCGCAAGTTGTCTGAAATGTTCCTGAATCATGGCACGAAATACTTCATGAAAGATTTCTGAAACATTTTTCGAAACCTTTCATAAATCTTTTGCGAAATATTTCTGAAACATTTATTAAAACCTTTCAGTGAAAGGTTTCTGAAAAGTTTTAGATAGGTTTCCCGGAAGATGTCAGTTATCAAACCAGATATATTTCTCGCAAGTTGTCTGAAATGTTCCTGAATCATCGCACGAAATACTTCATGAAAGATATTTGAAACATTTCTCGAAACCTGTCAGAAATCTTTCGCGAAATATTTCTGAAACATTTATTAAAACCTTTCAGTGAAAAGTTTCTGAAAAGTTTTAGATAGATTTCCCGGTAGATGTCACTTATCATACCAGATATGTTTCTTGCAAGTTGTCTGAAATGTTCCTTAATCATTGCACGAAATATTTCATGAAAGATTTTTGAAACATTTCTCGAAATCTGCCAGAAATCTTTCGCGAAATATTTCTGAAACATTAATTGAAACATCTCGGTGAAAGGTGTTTGAAAGGTTTTAGACAGGTTTCCCAGAAGATGTTAGTTATCAAACCAGATGTATTTCTCGCACGTTATCTGAAATGTTCCTGAATCATTGCGCGACATATTTCATGAAAGATATTTGAAACGTTTCTCGAAATCTGTTATTAATCTTTCGCGAAATATTTCTGAAACATTAATTGGAACCTCTCGGTGAAAGGTTTCTGAAAGGTTTTAGATAGGTTTCCCGGAAGATGTCAGTTATCAAACCAGATATATTTCTCGCAAGTTGTCTGAAATGTTCCTGAATCATCGCACAAAATACTTCATGAAAGATATTTGAAACATTTCTCGAAATATGTCAGAAATCTATCGCGAAATATTTCTGAAACATTAATTGAAACCTCTCGGTGAAAGGTTTCTGAAAGGTTTTAGACAGTTTTCCCGGAAGATGTTAGTTATCAAACCAGATATATTTCTCGCAAGTTGTCTGAAATGTTCCTGAATCATTGCAGGAAATAGTTCATGAAAGATTCCTGAAACATTTTTTGAAATCTGTCAGAAATCATTCGCGAAATATTGCAAAAACATTTATTGAAACCTTTTGGTGAAAGGTTTCTGAAAGGTTTCAGACAGGTTTCCCGGAAGATGTCAGTTATCAAACCAGATATATTTCTCGCAAGTTGTCTGAAATGTTCCTGAATCATCGCACAAAATACTTCATGAAAGATATTTGAAACATTTCTCGAAATATGTCAGAAATCTTTCGCGGAATATTTCTGAAACATTTATTGAAACCTTTCGGTGGAAGGTTTCTGAAAGGTTTCAGGCAGCTATCCCGGAAGATGTCAGTTATCAAAACAGATATATTTCTGCGAAAGTGGTCTGAAATGTTCCTGAATCATTGCACGAAATACTTCATGAAAGATATTTGAAACATATCTCGAAATCTGTCAGAAATCTTTCGCGAAATATTGCAAAAACATTTATTGAAACCTTTTGGTGAAAGGTTTCTGAAAGGTTTCAGACAGGTTTCCCGGAAGATGTCAGTTATCAAACCAGATATATTTCTGCGAAAGTTGTCTGAAATGTTCCTTAATAAATGCACGAAAAATTTCATGAAAGATATTTGAAACATTTCTCGAAATCTGTCAGAAATCATTCGCGAAATATTTCTGAAACATTAATTGAAACCTCTCGGTGAAAGGTTTCTGAAAGGTTTCAGACAGGTTTCCCGGAAGATGTCAGTTATGAAACCAGATATATTTCTCGCAAGTTGTCTGAAATGTTCCTGAATCATTGAAAAACCTCCATGAAAGATTCCTGAAACTTTTTTCGAAATCTGTCAGAAATCTTTCGCGAAATATTTCTGAAACTATAATTGAAACCTCTCGGTGAAAGGTTTCTGAAAGGTTTCAGACAGCTATCCCGGAAGATGTCAGTTATCACACCAGATATATTTCTGCGAAAGTTGTCTGAAATGTTCCTTAATAAATGCACGAAATACTTCATGAAAGATATTTGAAACATTTTTCGAAACCTGTCAGAAATCTTTCGCGAAATGTTTCTGATACATTTATTGAAATCTTTCGGTGGAAGGTTTCTGAAAGGTTTTAGACAGGTTTCCCGGAAGATGTTAGTTATCAAACCCGATATATTTCTCGCAAGTTGTCTGACATGTTCCTGAATCATTGCACGAAATACTTCGTGAAAAATTCCTGAAACATTTTTCGAAACCTGTCAGAAATCTTTCGCGAAATGTTTCTGATACATTTATTAAAACCTTACAGTGAAAGATTTCTGAAAAGTTTTATACAGGTTTCCTGGAAGATGTCAGTTATCAAACCAGATATATTTCTCGCAAGTTGTCTGAAATGTTCCTGAATCATCGCACGAAATAGTTCATGAAAGATATTTGAAACATATCTCGAAATCTGTCAGAAATCTTTCGCGAAATATTGCAAAAACATTTATTGAAACCTTTTGGTGAAAGGTTTCTGAAAGGTTTCAGACAGGTTTCCCGGAAGATGTCAGTTATCAAACTAGATATATTTCTCGCAAGTTGTCTGAAATGTTCCTGAATCATTGGAAAACCTCCATGAAAGATTCCTGAAACATTTTTCGAAATCTGTCAGAAATCTTTCGCGAAATATTTCTGAAACAATAATTGAAACCTCTCGGTGAAAGGTTTCTGAAAGGTTTCAGACAGGTTTCCCGGAAGATGTCAGTTATGAAACCAGATATATTTCTCGCAAGTTGTCTGAAATGTTCCTGAATCATTAGAAAACCTCCATGAAAGATTCTTGAAACATTTTTCGAAATCTGTCAGAAATCTTTCGCGAAATATTTCTGAAACAATAATCGAAACCTCTCGGTGAAAGGTTTCTGAAAGGTTTCAGACAGGTTTCCCGGAAGATGTCAGTTATCACACCAGATATATTTCTGCGAAAGTTGTCTGACATGTTCCTTAATAAATGCACGAAATACTTCATGAAAGATATTTGAAACATTTCTCGAAATCTGTCAGAAATCATTCGCGAAATATTTCTGAAACATTAATTGAAACCTCTCGGTGAAAGGTTTCTGAAAGGTTTCAGACAGGTTTCCCGAAAGCTGTCAGTTATCAAACCAGATATATTTCTCGCAAGTTGTCTGAAATGTTCCTTAATCATTGCACGAAATATTTCATGAAAGATTTTTGAAACAATTTTTTAAATCTGTCAAAAATCTTTCGCGAAATATTTCTGAAACATTTATTAAAACCTTTCAGTGAAAGGTTTCTGAAAAGTTTTAGATAGGTTTCCCGGATGATGTCACTTATCTAACCGGATATATTTCTCGCAAGTTGTCTGAAATGTTCCCGAATCATTACACGAAATACTTCATGAAAGATTCCTGAAACATTTTTCGAAACCTGTCAGAAATCTTTCGCGAAATGTTTCTGATACATTTATTAAAACCTTAAAGTGAAAGATTTCTGAAAAGTTTTATACAGGTTTCCTGGAAGATGTCAGTTATCAAACCAGATATATTTCTCGCAAGTTGTCTGAAATGTTCCTGAATCATTGCACGAAATACTTCATGAAAGATTTCTGAAACATTTTTCGAAACCTGTCAGAAATCTTTCGCGAAATGTTTCGAATACATTTATTAAGACCTTACAGTGAAAGATTTCTGTAAAGTTTTAGACAGGTTTCCTGGAAGATGTCAGTTATCAAACCAGATATATTTCTCGCAATTTGTCTGAAATGTTCCTGAATCATTGCACGAAATAGTTCATGAAAGATATTTGAAACATTTCTCGAAATCTGTTATTAATCTTTCGCGAAATATTTCTGAAACATTTATTGAAACCTTTCGGTGGAAGGTTTCTGAATGGTTTCAGACAAGTTTCCCGGAAGATGTTAGTTATCAAACCAGATGTATGTCTCGCAAGTTGTCTGAAATGTTTCTTAATAACTGCAAGAAATATTTCATGAAAGATATTTCAAACATTTCTCGAAATCTGTTATTAATCTTTCGCGAAATATTTCTGAAACATTTATTGAAATCTTTCGGTGGAAGGTTTCTGAAAGCTTTCAGACAGGTTTCCCGGAAGATGTCAGTTATCAAACCAGATATATTTCTCGCAAGTTGTCTGAAATGTTCCTGAATCATGGCACGAAATACTTCATGAAAGATTTCTGAAACATTTTTCGAAACCTTTCATAAATCTTTTGCGAAATATTTCTGAAACATTTATTAAAACCGTTCAGTGAAAGGTTTCTGAAAAGTTTTAGATAGGTTTCCCGGAAGATGTCAGTTATCAAACCAGATATATTTCTCGCAAGTTGTCTGAAATGTTCCTGAATCATCGCACGAAATACTTCATGAAAGATATTTGAAACATATCTCGAAATCTGTCAGAAATCTTTCGCGAAATATTGCAAAAACATTTATTGAAACCTTTTGGTGAAAGGTTTCTGAAAGGTTTCAGACAGGTTTCCCGGAAGATGTCAGTTATCAAACCAGATATATTTCTCGCAAGTTCTCTGAAATGTTCCTGAATCATTGGAAAACCTCCATGAAAGATTCCTGAAACATTTTTCGAAATCTGTCAGAAATCTTTCGCGAAATATTTCTGAAACAATAATTGAAACCTCTCGGTGAAAGGTTTCTGAAAGGTTTCAGACAGGTTTCCCGGAAGATGTCAGTTATGAAACCAGATATATTTCTCGCAAGTTGTCTGAAATGTTCCTGAATCATTGGAAAACCTCCATGAAAGATTCCTGAAACATTTTTCGAAATCTGTCAGAAATCTTTCGCGAAATATTTCTGAAACAATAATTGAAACCTCTCGGTGAAAGGTTTCTGAAAGGTTTCAGACAGGTTTCCCGGAAGATGTCAGTTATCACACCAGATATATTTCTGCGAAAGTTGTCTGAAATGTTCCTTATTAAATGCACGAAATACTTCATGAAAGATATTTGAAACATTTCTCGAAATCTGTCAGAAATCATTCGCGAAATATTTCTGAAACATTAATTGAAACCTCTCGGTGAAAGGTTTCTGAAAGGTTTCAGACAGGTTTCCCGGAAGCTGTCAGTTATCAAACCAGATATATTTCTAGCAAGTTGTCTGAAATGTTCCTTAATCATTGCACGAAATATTTCATGAAAGATTTTTGAAACAATTTTCGAAATCTGTCATAAATCTTTCGCGAAATATTTCTGAAACATTTATTAAAACCTTTCAGTGAAAGGTTCCTGAAAAGTTTTAGATAGGTTTCCCGGATGATGTCACTTATCTAACCGGATATATTTCTCGCAAGTTGTCTGAAATGTTCCCGAATCATTGCACGAAATACTTCATGAAAGATTTCTGAAACATTTTTCGAAACCTGTCAGAAATCTTTCGCGAAATGTTTCTGATACATTTATTGAAATCTTTCGGTGGAAGGTTTCTGAAAGGTTTTAGACAGGTTTCCCGGAAGATGTTAGTTATCAAACCCGATATATTTCTCGCAAGTTGTCTGACATGTTCCTGAATCATTGCACGAAATACTTCGTGAAAGATTCCTGAAACATTTTTCGAAACCTGTCAGAAATCTTTCGCGAAATGTTTCTGATACATTTATTAAAACCTTACAGTGAAAGATTTCTGAAAAGTTTTATACAGGTTTCCTGGAAGATGTCAGTTATCAAACCAGATATATTTCTCGCAAGTTGTCTGAAATGTTCCTGAATCATTGCACGAAATACTTCCTGAAAGATTTCTGAAACATTTTACGAAACCTGTCAGAAATCTTTCGCGAAATGTTTCGAATACATTTATTAAGACCTCACAGTGAAAGATTTCTGTAAAGTTTTAGACAGGTTTCCTGGAAGATGTCAGTTATCAAACCAGATATATTTCTCGCAATTTGTCTGAAATGTTCCTGAATCATTGCACGAAATAGTTCATGAAAGATATTTGAAACATTTCTCGAAATCTGTTATTAATGTTTCGCGAAATATTTCTGAAACATTTATTGAAACCTTTCGGTGGATGGTTTCTGAAAGGTTTCAGGCAGGTTTCCCAGAAGATGTCAGTTATCAAACCAGATATATTTCTCGCAAGTTGTCTGAAATGTTCCTGAATCATTGCACGAAATACTTCATGAAAGATTCCTTAAACAATTTTCGAAATCTGTCATAAATCTTTCGCGAAATATTTCTGAAACATTTATTGAAACCTTTTGGTGAAAGGTTTCTGAAAGGTTTCAGACAGGTTTCCCGGAAGATGTCAGTTATCAAACCAGATATATTTCTCGCAATTTGTCTGAAATGTTCCTGAATCATTGCACGAAATAGTTCATGAAAGATATTTGAAACATTTCACGAAATCTGTTATTAATCTTTCGCGAAATATTTCTGAAACATTTATTGAAACCTTTCGGTGGAAGGTTTCTGAATGGTTTCAGACAAGTTTCCCGGAAGATGTTAGTTATCAAACCAGATGTATGTCTCGCAAGTTGTCTGAAATGTTCCTGAATCATTGCACGAAATACTTCATGAAAGATTTCTGAAACATTTTTCGAAACCTGTCAGAAATCTTTCGCGAAATGTTTCTGATACATTTATTAAAACCTTACAGTGAAAGATTTCTGAAAAGTTTTAGACAGGTTTCCTGGAAGATGTCAGTTATCAAACCAGATATATTTCTCGCAAGTTGTCTGAAATGTTCCTGAATCATCGCACGAAATACTTCATGAAAGATATTTGAAACATGTCTCGAAATCTGTCAGAAATCTTTCGCGAAATATTGCAAAAACATTTATTGAAACCTTTTGGTGAAAGGTTTCTGAAAGGTTTCAGACAGGTTTCCCGGAAGATGTCAGTTATCAAACCAGATATATTTCTCGCAATTTGTCTGAAATGTTCCTGAATCATTGCAGGAAATAGTTCATGAAAGATTCCTGAAACATTTTTTGAAATCTGTTAGAAATCTTTCGCGGAATATTTCTGAAACATTTATTAAAACGTTGCAGTGAAAGGTTTCTGAAAAGTTTAAGACGGGTTTCCCGGAAGATGTCACTTATGAAACCGGATATATTTCTCGCAAGTTGTCTGAAATGTTTCTTAATAACTGCAAGTAATATTTCATGAAAGATATTTCAAACATTTCTCGAAATCTGTTATTAATCTTTCGCGAAATATTTCTGAAACATTTATTGAAATCTTTCGGTGGAAGGTTTCTGAAAGGTTTCAGACAGGTTTCCCGGAAGATGTCAGTTATCAAACCAGATATATTTCTCGCAAGTTGTCTGAAATGTTCCTGAATCATGGCACGAAATACTTCATGAAAGATTTCTGAAACATTTTTCGAAACCTTTCATAAATCTTTTGCGAAATATTTCTGAAACATTTATTAAAACCTTTCAGTGAAAGGTTTCTGAAAAGTTTTAGATAGGTTTCCCGGATGATGTCACTTATCTAACCGGATATATTTCTCGCAAGTTGTCTGAAATGTTCCCGAATCATTGCACGAAATACTTCATGAAAGATTTCTGAAACATTTTTCGAAACCTGTCAGAAATCTTTCGCGAAATGTTTCTGATACATTTATTGAAATCTTTCGGTGGAAGGTTTCTGAAAGGTTTTAGACAGGTTTCCCGGAAGATGTTAGTTATCAAACCCGATATATTTCTCGCAAGTTGTCTGACATGTTCCTGAATCATTGCACGAAATACTTCGTGAAAGATTCCTGAAACATTTTTCGAAACCTGTCAGAAATCTTTCGCGAAATGTTTCTGATACATTTATTAAAACCTTACAGTGAAAGATTTCTGAAAAGTTTTATACAGGTTTCCTGGAAGATGTCAGTTATCAAACCAGATATATTTCTCGCAAGTTGTCTGAAATGTTCCTGAATCATTGCACGAAATACTTCATGAAAGATTTCTGAAACATTTTTCGAAACCTGTCAGAAATCTTTCGCGAAATGTTTCGAATACATTTATTAAGACCTCACAGTGAAAGATTTCTGTAAAGTTTTAGACAGGTTTCCTGGAAGATGTCAGTTATCAAACCAGATATATTTCTCGCAATTTGTCTGAAATGTTCCTGAATCATTGCACGAAATAGTTCATGAAAGATATTTGAAACATTTCTCGAAATCTGTTATTAATGTTTCGCGAAATATTTCTGAAACATTTATTGAAACCTTTCGGTGGAAGGTTTCTGAAAGGTTTCAGGCAGGTTTCCCAGAAGATGTCAGTTATCAAACCAGATATATTTCTCGCAAGTTGTCTGAAATGTTCCTGAATCATTGAACGAAATATTTCATAAAAGATATTTGAAACATTTCGCGAAATCTGCCAGAAATCATTCGCGAAATATTTCTGAAACAATAATTGAAACCTTTCGGTGGAAGGTTTCTGAAAGGTTTCAGACAGGTTTCCCAGAAGATGTCCGTTATCAAACCAGATATATTTCTCGCAAGTTGTCTGAAATGTTCCTTAATCATTGCACGAACTATTTCATGAAAGATTTTTGAAACATTTCTCGAAATCTGCCAGAAATCTATCGCGAAATATTTCTGAAACATTAATTGAAACCTCTCGGTGAAAGGTTTCTGAAAGGTTTTAGACAGTTTTCCCGGAAGATGTTAGTTATCAAACCAGATATATTTCTCGCAAGTTGTCTGAAATGTTCCTGAATCATTGCACGAAATACTTCATGAAAGATTTCTGAAACATTTTTCGAAACCTGTCAGAAATCTTTCGCGAAATGTTTCTGATACATTAATTAAAACCTTTCAGTGAAAGGTTTCTGAAAAGTTTTACATAGGTTTCCCGGAAGATGTCTGTTATCAAACCAGATATATTTCTCGCAATTTGTCTGAAATGTTCCTGAATCATTGCAGGAAATAGTTCATGAAAGATTCCTGAAACATTTTTTGAAATCTGTTATAAATCTTTCGCGGAATATTTCTGAAACAATTATTAAAACGTTGCAGTGAAAGGTTTCTGAAAAGTTTAAGACGGGTTTCCCGGAAGATGTCACTTATTAAACCGGATATATTTCTCGCAAGTTGTCTGAAATGTTTCTTAATAATTGCAAGAAATATTTCATGAAAGATATTTCAAACATTTCTCGAAATCTGTTATTAATCTTTCGCGAAATATTTCTGAAACATTTATTGAAATCTTTCGGTGGAAGGTTTCTGAAAGGTTTCAGACAGGTTTCCCGGAAGATGTCAGTTATCAAACCAGATATATTTCTCGCAAGTTGTCTGAAATGTTCCTGAATCATGGCACGAAATACTTCATGAAAGATATTTGAAACGTTTCTCGAAATCTGTTATTAATCTTTCGCGAAATATTTCTGAAACATTAATTGGAACCTCTCGGTGAAAGGTTTGTGAAAGGTTTTAGATAGGTTTCCCGGAAGATGTCAGTTATCAAACCAGATATATTTCTCGCAAGTTGTCTGAAATGTTCCTGAATCATCGCACAAAATACTTCATGAAAGATATTTGAAACATTTCTCGAAATCTGTCAGAAATCATTCGCGAAATATTTCTGAAACATTAATTGAAACCTCTCGGTGAAAGGTTTCTGAAAGGTTTCAGACAGGTTTCCCGGAAGCTGTCAGTTATCAAACCAGATATATTTCTAGCAAGTTGTCTGAAATGTTCCTTAATCATTGCACGAAATATTTCATGAAAGATTTTTGAAACAATTTTCGAAATCTGTCAGAAATCTTTCGCGAAATATTTCTGAAACATTTATTAAAACCTTTCAGTGAAAGGTTTCTGAAAAGTTTTAGATAGGTTTCCCGGATGATGTCACTTATCTAACCGGATATATTTCTCGCAAGTTGTCTGAAATGTTCCCGAATCATTGCACGAAATACTTCATGAAAGATTTCTGAAACATTTTTCGAAACCTGTCAGAAATCTTTCGCGAAATGTTTCTGATACATTTATTGAAATCTTTCGGTGGAAGGTTTCTGAAAGGTTTTAGACAGGTTTCCCGGAAGATGTTAGTTATCAAACCCGATATATTTCTCGCAAGTTGTCTGACATGTTCCTGAATCATTGCACGAAATACTTCGTGAAAGATTCCTGAAACATTTTTCGAAACCTGTCAGAAATCTTTCGCGAAATGTTTCTGATACATTTATTAAAACCTTACAGTGAAAGATTTCTGAAAAGTTTTATACAGGTTTCCTGGAAGATGTCAGTTATCAAACCAGATATATTTCTCGCAAGTTGTCTGAAATGTTCCTGAATCATTGCACGAAATACTTCATGAAAGATTTCTGAAACATTTTTCGAAACCTGTCAGAAATCTTTCGCGAAATGTTTCGAATACATTTATTAAGACCTCACAGTGAAAGATTTCTGTAAAGTTTTAGACAGGTTTCCTGGAAGATGTCAGTTATCAAACCAGATATATTTCTCGCAATTTGTCTGAAATGTTCCTGAATCATTGCACGAAATAGTTCATGAAAGATATTTGAAACATTTCTCGAAATCTGTTATTAATGTTTCGCGAAATGTTTCTGATACATTTATTGAAATCTTTCGGTGGAAGGTTTCTGAAAGGTTTTAGACAGGTTTCCCGGAAGATGTTAGTTATCAAACCCGATATATTTCTCGCAAGTTGTCTGACATGTTCCTGAATCATTGCACGAAATACTTCGTGAAAGATTCCTGAAACATTTTTCGAAACCTGTCAGAAATCTTTCGCGAAATGTTTCTGATACATTTATTAAAACCTTACAGTGAAAGATTTCTGAAAAGTTTTATACAGGTTTCCTGGAAGATGTCAGTTATCAAACCAGATATATTTCTCGCAAGTTGTCTGAAATGTTCCTGAATCATTGCACGAAATACTTCATGAAAGATTTCTGAAACATTTTTCGAAACCTGTCAGAAATCTTTCGCGAAATGTTTCGAATACATTTATTAAGACCTCACAGTGAAAGATTTCTGTAAAGTTTTAGACAGGTTTCCTGGAAGATGTCAGTTATCAAACCAGATATATTTCTCGCAATTTGTCTGAAATGTTCCTGAATCATTGCACGAAATAGTTCATGAAAGATATTTGAAACATTTCTCGAAATCTGTTATTAATGTTTCGCGAAATATTTCTGAAACATTTATTGAAACCTTTCGGTGGAAGGTTTCTGAAAGGTTTCAGGCAGGTTTCCCAGAAGATGTCAGTTATCAAACCAGATATATTTCTCGCAAGTTGTCTGAAATGTTCCTGAATCATTGCACGAAATACTTCATGAAAGATTCCTTAAACAATTTTCGAAATCTGTCATAAATCTTTCGCGAAATATTTCTGAAACATTTATTGAAACCTTTTGGTGAAAGGTTTCTGAAAGGTTTCAGACAGGTTTCCCGGAAGATGTCAGTTATCAAACCAGATATATTTCTCGCAATTTGTCTGAAATGTTCCTGAATCATTGCACGAAATAGTTCATGAAAGATATTTGAAACATTTCACGAAATCTGTTATTAATCTTTCGCGAAATATTTCTGAAACATTTATTGAAACCTTTCGGTGGAAGGTTTCTGAATGGTTTCAGACAAGTTTCCCGGAAGATGTTAGTTATCAAACCAGATGTATGTCTCGCAAGTTGTCTGAAATGTTCCTGAATCATTGCACGAAATACTTCATGAAAGATTTCTGAAACATTTTTCGAAACCTGTCAGAAATCTTTCGCGAAATGTTTCTGATACATTTATTAAAACCTTAAAGTGAAAGATTTCTGAAAAGTTTTAGACAGGTTTCCTGGAAGATGTCAGTTATCAAACCAGATATATTTCTCGCAAGTTGTCTGAAATGTTCCTGAATCATCGCACGAAATACTTCATGAAAGATATTTGAAACATATCTCGAAATCTGTCAGAAATCTTTCGCGAAATATTGCAAAAACATTTATTGAAACCTTTTGGTGAAAGGTTTCTGAAAGGTTTCAGACAGGTTTCCCGGAAGATGTCAGTTATCAAACCAGATATATTTCTCGCAATTTGTCTGAAATGTTCCTGAATCATTGCAGGAAATAGTTCATGAAAGATTCCTGAAACATTTTTTGAAATCTGTTAGAAATCTTTCGCGGAATATTTCTGAAACATTTATTAAAACGTTGCAGTGAAAGGTTTCTGAAAAGTTTAAGACGGGTTTCCCGGAAGATGTCACTTATGAAACCGGATATATTTCTCGCAAGTTGTCTGAAATGTTTCTTAATAACTGCAAATAATATTTCATGAAAGATATTTCAAACATTTCTCGAAATCTGTTATTAATCTTTCGCGAAATATTTCTGAAACATTTATTGAAATCTTTCGGTGGAAGGTTTCTGAAAGGTTTCAGACAGGTTTCCCGGAAGATGTCAGTTATCAAACCAGATATATTTCTCGCAAGTTGTCTGAAATGTTCCTGAATCATGGCACGAAATACTTCATGAAAGATTTCTGAAACATTTTTCGAAACCTTTCATAAATCTTTTGCGAAATATTTCTGAAACATTTATTAAAACCTTTCAGTGAAAGGTTTCTGAAAAGTTTTAGATAGGTTTCCCGGATGATGTCACTTATCTAACCGGATATATTTCTCGCAAGTTGTCTGAAATGTTCCCGAATCATTGCACGAAATACTTCATGAAAGATTTCTGAAACATTTTTCGAAACCTGTCAGAAATCTTTCGCGAAATGTTTCTGATACATTTATTGAAATCTTTCGGTGGAAGGTTTCTGAAAGGTTTTAGACAGGTTTCCCGGAAGATGTTAGTTATCAAACCCGATATATTTCTTGCAAGTTGTCTGACATGTTCCTGAATCATTGCACGAAATACTTCGTGAAAGATTCCTGAAACATTTTTCGAAACCTGTCAGAAATCTTTCGCGAAATGTTTCTGATACATTTATTAAAACCTTACAATGAAAGATTTCTGAAAAGTTTTATACAGGTTTCCTGGAAGATGTCAGTTATCAAACCAGATATATTTCTCGCAAGTTGTCTGAAATGTTCCTGAATCATTGCACGAAATACTTCATGAAAGATTTGTGAAACATTTTTCGAAACCTGTCAGAAATCTTTCGCGAAATGTTTCGAATACATTTATTAAGACCTTACAGTGAAAGATTTCTGTAAAGTTTTAGACAGGTTTCCTGGAAGATGTCAGTTATCAAACCAGATATATTTCTCGCAATTTGTCTGAAATGTTCCTGAATCATTGCACGAAATAGTTCATGAAAGATATTTGAAACATTTCTCGAAATCTGTTATTAATCTTTCGCGAAATATTTCTGAAACATTTATTGAAACCTTTCGGTGGAAGGTTTCTGAAAGGTTTCAGGCAGGTTTCCCAGAAGATGTCAGTTATCAAACCAGATATATTTCTCGCAAGTTGTCTGAAATGTTCCTGAATCATTGCACGAAATACTTCATGAAAGATTCCTTAAACAATTTTCGAAATCTGTCATAAATCTTTCGCGAAATATTTCTGAAACATTTATTGAAACCTTTTGGTGAAAGGTTTCTGAAAGGTTTCAGACAGGTTTCCCGGAAGATGACAGTTATCAAACCAGATATATTTCTCGCAATTTGTCTGAAATGTTCCTGAATCATTGCACGAAATAGTTCATGAAAGATATTTGAAACATTTCTCGAAATCTGTTATTAATCTTTCGCGAAATATTTCTGAAACATTTATTGAAACCTTTCGGTGGAAGGTTTCTGAATGGTTTCAGACAAGTTTCCCGGAAGATGTTAGTTATCAAACCAGATGTATGTCTCGCAATTTGTCTGAAATGTTACTGAATCATTGCACGAAATACTTCATGAAAGATTTCTGAAACATTTTTCGAAACCTGTCAGAAATCTTTCGCGAAATGTTTCTGATACATTTATTAAAACCTTACAGTGAAAGGTTTCTGAAAGGTTTCAGACAGGTTTCCCGGAAGATGTCAGTTATCAAACCAGATATATTTCTCGCAAGTTGTCTGAAATGTTCCTGAATCATTGGAAAACCTCCATGAAAGATTCCTGAAACATTTTTCGAAATCTGTCAGAAATCTTTCGCGAAATATTTCTGAAACAATAATTGAAACCTCTCGGTGAAAGGTTTCTGAAAGGTTTCAGACAGGTTTCCCGGAAGATGTCAGTTATGAAACCAGATATATTTCTCGCAAGTTGTCTGAAATGTTCCTGAATCATTGGAAAACCTCCATGAAAGATTCCTGAAACATTTTTCGAAATCTGTCAGAAATCTTTCGCGAAATATTTCTGAAGCAATAATTGAAACCTCTCGGTGAAAGGTTTCTGAAAGGTTTCAGACAGGTTTCCCGGAAGATGTCAGTTATCACACCAGATATATTTCTGCGAAAGTTGTCTGAAATGTTCCTTAATAAATGCACGAAATACTTCATGAAAGATATTTGAAACATTTCTCGAAATCTGTCAGAAATCATTCGCGAAATATTTCTGAAACATTAATTGAAACCTCTCGGTGAAAGGTTTCTGAAAGGTTTCAGACAGGTTTCCCGGAAGCTGTCAGTTATCAAACCAGATATATTTCTAGCAAGTTGTCTGAAATGTTCCTGAATCATGGCACGAAATACTTCATGAAAGATTTCTGAAACATTTTTCGAAACCTTTCATAAATCTTTTGCGAAATATTTCTGAAACATTTATTAAAACCTTTCAGTGAAAGGTTTCTGAAAAGTTTTAGATAGGTTTCCCGGATGATGTCACTTATCTAACCGGATATATTTCTCGCAAGTTGTCTGAAATGTTCCCGAATCATTGCACGAAATACTTCATGAAAGATTTCTGAAACATTTTTCGAAACCTGTCAGAAATCTTTCGCGAAATGTTTCTGATACATTTATTGAAATCTTTCGGTGGAAGGTTTCTGAAAGGTTTTAGACAGGTTTCCCGGAAGATGTTAGTTATCAAACCCGATATATTTCTTGCAAGTTGTCTGACATGTTCCTGAATCATTGCACGAAATACTTCGTGAAAGATTCCTGAAACATTTTTCGAAACCTGTCAGAAATCTTTCGCGAAATGTTTCTGATACATTTATTAAAACCTTACAGTGAAAGATTTCTGAAAAGTTTTATACAGGTTTCCTGGAAGATGTCAGTTATCAAACCAGATATATTTCTCGCAAGTTGTCTGAAATGTTCCTGAATCATTGCACGAAATACTTCATGAAAGATTTCTGAAACATTTTTCGAAACCTGTCAGAAATCTTTCGCGAAATGTTTCGAATACATTTATTAAGACCTTACAGTGAAAGATTTCTGTAAAGTTTTAGACAGGTTTCCTGGAAGATGTCAGTTATCAAACCAGATATATTTCTCGCAATTTGTCTGAAATGTTCCTGAATCATTGCACGAAATAGTTCATGAAAGATATTTGAAACATTTCTCGAAATCTGTTATTAATCTTTCGCGAAATATTTCTGAAACATTTATTGAAACCTTTCGGTGGAAGGTTTCTGAAAGGTTTCAGGCAGGTTTCCCAGAAGATGTCAGTTATCAAACCAGATATATTTCTCGCAAGTTGTCTGAAATGTTCCTGAATCATTGCACGAAATACTTCATGAAAGATTCCTTAAACAATTTTCGAAATCTGTCATAAATCTTTCGCGAAATATTTCTGAAACATTTATTGAAACCTTTTGGTGAAAGGTTTCTGAAAGGTTTCAGACAGGTTTCCCGGAAGATGACAGTTATCAAACCAGATATATTTCTCGCAATTTGTCTGAAATGTTCCTGAATCATTGCACGAAATAGTTCATGAAAGATATTTGAAACATTTCTCGAAATCTGTTATTAATCTTTCGCGAAATATTTCTGAAACATTTATTGAAACCTTTCGGTGGAAGGTTTCTGAATGGTTTCAGACAAGTTTCCCGGAAGATGTTAGTTATCAAACCAGATGTATGTCTCGCAATTTGTCTGAAATGTTACTGAATCATTGCACGAAATACTTCATGAAAGATTTCTGAAACATTTTTCGAAACCTGTCAGAAATCTTTCGCGAAATGTTTCTGATACATTTATTAAAACCTTACAGTGAAAGGTTTCTGAAAGGTTTCAGACAGGTTTCCCGGAAGATGTCAGTTATCAAACCAGATATATTTCTCGCAAGTTGTCTGAAATGTTCCTGAATCATTGGAAAACCTCCATGAAAGATTCCTGAAACATTTTTCGAAATCTGTCAGAAATCTTTCGCGAAATATTTCTGAAACAATAATTGAAACCTCTCGGTGAAAGGTTTCTGAAAGGTTTCAGACAGGTTTCCCGGAAGATGTCAGTTATGAAACCAGATATATTTCTCGCAAGTTGTCTGAAATGTTCCTGAATCATTGGAAAACCTCCATGAAAGATTCCTGAAACATTTTTCGAAATCTGTCAGAAATCTTTCGCGAAATATTTCTGAAGCAATAATTGAAACCTCTCGGTGAAAGGTTTCTGAAAGGTTTCAGACAGGTTTCCCGGAAGATGTCAGTTATCACACCAGATATATTTCTGCGAAAGTTGTCTGAAATGTTCCTTAATAAATGCACGAAATACTTCATGAAAGATATTTGAAACATTTCTCGAAATCTGTCAGAAATCATTCGCGAAATATTTCTGAAACATTAATTGAAACCTCTCGGTGAAAGGTTTCTGAAAGGTTTCAGACAGGTTTCCCGGAAGCTGTCAGTTATCAAACCAGATATATTTCTAGCAAGTTGTCTGAAATGTTCCTTAATCATTGCACGAAATATTTCATGAAAGATTTTTTAAACAATTTTCGAAATCTGTCAGAAATCTTTCGCGAAATATTTCTGAAACATTTATTAAAACCTTTCAGTGAAAGGTTTCTGAAAAGTTTTAGATAGGTTTCCCGGAAGATGTCAGTTATCAAACCAGATATATTTCTCGCAAATTGTCTGAAATGTTCCTGAATCATCGCACGAAATACTTCATGAAAGATATTTGAAACATTTCTCGAAACCTGTCAGAAATCTTTCGCGAAATATTTCTGAAACATTTATTAAAACCTTTCAGTGAAAAGTTTCTGAAAAGTTTTAGATAGATTTCCCGGTAGATGTCACTTATCATACCAGATATGTTTCTCGCAAGTTGTCTGAAATGTTCCTTAATCATTGCACGAAATATTTCATGAAAGATTTTTGAAACATTTCTCGAAATCTGCCAGAAATCTTTCGCGAAATATTTCTGAAACATTAATTGAAACATCTCGGTGAAAGGTGTTTGAAAGGTTTTAGACAGGTTTCCCGGAAGATGTTAGTTATCAAACCAGATGTATTTCTCGCAAGTTATCTGAAATGTTCCTGAATCATTGCGCGACATATTTCATGAAAGATATTTGAAACGTTTCTCGAAATCTGTTATTAATCTTTCGCGAAATATTTCTGAAACATTAATTGGAACCTCTCGGTGAAAGGTTTCTGAAAGGTTTTAGATAGGTTTCCCGGAAGATGTCAGTTATCAAACCAGATATATTTCTCGCAAGTTGTCTGAAATGTTCCTGAATCATCGCACAAAATACTTCATGAAAGATATTTGAAACATTTCTCGAAATATGTCAGAAATCTATCGCGAAATATTTCTGAAACATTAATTGAAACCTCTCGGTGAAAGGTTTCTTAAAGGTTTTAGACAGTTTTCCCGGAAGATGTTAGTTATCAAACCAGATATATTTCTCGAAAGTTGTCTGAAATGTTCCTGAATCATTGCACGAAATACTTCATGAAAGATATTTGAAACATATCTCGAAATCTGTCAGAAATCATTCGCGAAATATTTCTGAAACATTAATTGAAACATCTCGGTGAAAGGTTTCTGAAAGGTTTCAGACAGGTTTCCCGGAAGATGTCAGTTATGAAACCAGATATATTTCTCGCAAGTTGTCTGAAATGTTCCTGAATCATTGAAAAACCTCCATGAAAGATTCCTGAAACATTTTTCGAAATCTGTCAGAAATCTTTCGCGAAATATTTCTGAAACAATAATTGAAACCTCTCGGTGAAAGGTTTCTGAAAGGTTTCAGACAGCTATCCCGGAAGATGTCAGTTATCACACCAGATATATTTCTGCGAAAGTTGTCTGAAATGTTCCTTAATAAATGCACGAAATACTTCATGAAAGATATTTGAAACATTTTTCGAAACCTGTCAGAAATCTTTCGCGAAATATTTCTGAAACATTAATTGAAACATCTCGGTGAAAGGTTTCTGAAAGGTTTCAGACAGGTTTCCCGGAAGATGTCAGTTATGAAACCAGATATATTTCTCGCAAGTTGTCTGAAATGTTCCTGAATCATTGAAAAACCTCCATGAAAGATTCCTGAAACATTTTTCGAAATCTGTCAGAAATCTTTCGCGAAATGTTTCTGATACATTTATTAAAACCTTACAGTGAAAGATTTCTGAAAAGTTTTATACAGGTTTCCTGGAAGATGTCAGTTATCAAACCAGATATATTTCTCGCAAGTTGTCTGAAATGTTCCTGAATCATTGCACGAAATACTTCATGAAAGATTTCTGAAACATTTTTCGAAACCTGTCAGAAATCTTTCGCGAAATGTTTCTGATACATTTATTAAAACCTTACAGTGAAAGATTTCTGAAAAGTTTTATACAGGTTTCCTGGAAGATGTCAGTTATCAAACCAGATATATTTCTCGCAAGTTGTCTGAAATGTTCCTGAATCATTGCACGAAATACTTCATGAAAGATTTCTGAAACATTTTTCGAAACCTGTCAGAAATCTTTCGCGAAATGTTTCGAATACATTTATTAAGACCTTACAGTGAAAGATTTCTGAAAAGTTTTAGACAGGTTTCCTGGAAGATGTCACTGATTAAACCGGATATATTTCTCGCAAGTTGTCTGAAATGTTCCTGAATCATTGAACGAAATATTTCATAAAAGATATTTGAAACATTTCTCGAAATCTGCCAGAAATCATTCGCGAAATATTTCTGAAACAATAATTGAAACCTCTCGGTGAAAGGTTTCTGAAAGGTTTCAGACAGCTATCCCGGAAGATGTCAGTTATCACACCAGATATATTTCTGCGAAAGTTGTCTGAAATGTTCCTTAATAAATGCACGAAATACTTCATGAAAGATATTTGAAACATTTTTCGAAACCTGTCAGAAATCTTTCGCGAAATATTTCTGAAACATTTATTGAAATCTTTCGGTGGAAGGTTTCTGAAAGGTTTCAGACAGGTTTCCCGGAAGATGTCAGTTATCAAACCAGATATATTTCTCGCAAGTTGTCTGAAATGTTCCTGAATCATCGCACGAAATACTTCATGAAAGATATTTCAAACATTTCTCGAAATCTGTTATTTATCTTTCGCGAAATATTTCTGAAACATTTATTGTAATCTTTCGGTGGAAGGTTTCTGAAAGGTTTCAGACAGGTTTCCCGGAAGATGTCAGTTATCAAACCAGATATATTTCTCGCAAGTTGTCTGAAATGTTCCTGAATCATGGCACGAAATACTTCATGAAAGATTTCTGAAACATTTTTCGAAACCTTTCATAAATCTTTTGCGAAATATTTATGAAACATTTATTAAAACCTTTCAGTGAAAGGTTTCTGAAAAGTTTTAGATAGGTTTCCCGGAAGATGTCAGTTATCAAACCAGATATATTTCTCGCAAGTTGTCTGAAATCTTCCTGAATCATCGCACGAAATAGTTCATGAAAGATATTTGAAACATATCTCGAAATCTGTCAGAAATCTTTCGCGAAATATTGCAAAAACATTTATTGAAACCTTTTGGTGAAAGGTTTCTGAAAGGTTTCAGACAGGTTTCCTGGAAGATGTCAGTTATCAAACCAGACATTTTTCTCATAAGTTGACTGACATGTTCCTGAATCATTGAACGAAATATTTCATAAAAGATATTTGAAACATTTCTCGAAATCAGCCAGAAATCATTCGCGAAATATTTCTGAAACAATAATTGAAACCTTTCGGTGGAAGGTTTCTGAAAGGTTTCAGACAGGTTTCCCGGAAGATGTCAGTTATCAAACGAGATATATTTCTCGCAATTTGTCTGAAATGTTCCTGAATCATTGAACGAAATAGTTCATGAAAGATTCCTGAAACATTTTTTGAAATCTGTTAGAAATCTTTCGCGAAATATTTCTGAAACATTTATTAAAACGTTGCAGTGAAAGGTTTCTGAAAAGTTTAAGACAGGTTTCTCGGAAGATCTCGCTTATGAAACCGAATATATTTCTCTCAAGTTGTCTGAAATGTTCCTGAATCATTGAACGAAATATTTCATAAAAGATATTTGAAACATTTCGCGAAATCTGCCAGAAATCATTCGCGAAATATTTCTGAAACAATAATTGAAACCTTTCGGTGGAAGGTTTCTGAAAGGTTTCAGACAGGTTTCCCAGAAGATGTCCGTTATCAAACCAGATATATTTCTCGCAAGTTGTCTGAAATGTTCCTTAATAAATGCACGAAATACTTCATGAAAGATATTTGAAACATTTTTCGAAACCTGTCAGAAATCTTTCGCGAAATGTTTCTGATACATTTATTGAAATCTTTCGGTGGAAGGTTTCTGAAAGGTTTTAGACAGGTTTCCCGGAAGATGTTAGTTATCAAACCCGATATATTTCTCGCAAGTTGTCTGACATGTTCCTGAATCATTGCACGAAATACTTCGTGAAAAATTCCTGAAACATTTTTCGAAACCTGTCAGAAATCTTTCGCGAAATGTTTCTGATACATTTATTAAAACCTAACAGTGAAAGATTTCTGAAAAGTTTTATACAGGTTTCCTGGAAGATGTCAGTTATCAAACCAGATATATTTCTCGCAAGTTGTCTGAAATGTTCCTGAATCATCGCACGAAATACTTCATGAAAGATTTCTGAAACATTTTTCGAAACCTGTCAGAAATCTTTCGCGAAATGTTTCTCATACATTTATTAAGACCTCACAGTGAAAGATTTCTGTAAAGTTTTAGACAGGTTTCCTGGAAGATGTCAGTTATCAAACCAGATATATTTCTCGCAATTTGTCTGAAATGTTCCTGAATCATTGCACGAAATAGTTCATGAAAGATATTTGAAATATTTCTCGAAATCTGTTATTAATGTTTCGCGAAATATTTCTGAAACATTTATTGAAACCTTTCGGTGGAAGGTTTCTGAAAGGTTTCAGGCAGGTTTCCCAGAAGATGTCAGTTATCAAACCAGATATATTTCTCGCAAGTTGTCTGAAATGTTCCTGAATCATTGCACGAAATACTTCATGAAAGATTCCTTAAACAATTTTCGAAATCTGTCATAAATCTTTCGCGAAATATTTCTGAAACATTTATTGAAACCTTTTGGTGAAAGGTTTCTGAAAGGTTTCAGACAGGTTTCCCGGAAGATGCCAGTTATCAAACCAGATATATTTCTCACAATTTGTCTGAAATGTTCCTGAATCATTGCACGAAATAGTTCATGAAAGATATTTGAAACATTTCACGAAATCTGTTATTAATCTTTCGCGAAATATTTCTGAAACATTTATTGAAACCTTTCGGTGGAAGGTTTCTGAATGGTTTCAGACAAGTTTCCCGGAAGATGTTAGTTATCAAACCAGATGTATGTCTCGCAAGTTGTCTGAAATGTTCCTGAATCATTGCACGAAATACTTCATGAAAGATTTCTGAAACATTTTTCGAAACCTGTCAGAAATCTTTCGCGAAATGTTTCTGATACATTTATTAAAACCTTACAGTGAAAGATTTCTGAAAAGTTTTAGACAGGTTTCCTGGAAGATGTCAGTTATCAAACCAGATATATTTCTCGCAAGTTGTCTGAAATGTTCCTGAATCATCGCACGAAATACTTCATGAAAGATATTTGAAACATATCTCGAAATCTGTCAGAAATCTTTCGCGAAATATTGCAAAAACATTTATTGAAACCTTTTGGTGAAAGGTTTCTGAAAGGTTTCAGACAGGTTTCCCGGAAGATGTCAGTTATCAAACCAGATATATTTCTCGCAATTTGTCTGAAATGTTCCTGAATCATTGCAGGAAATAGTTCATGAAAGATTCCTGAAACATTTTTTGAAATCTGTTAGAAATCTTTCGCGGAATATTTCTGAAACATTTATTAAAACGTTGCAGTGAAAGGTTTCTGAAAAGTTTAAGACGGGTTTCCCGGAAGATGTCACTTATGAAACCGGATATATTTCTCGCAATTTGTCTGAAATGTTCCTGAATCATTGCACGAAATAGTTCATGAAAGATATTTCAAACATTTCTCGAAATCTGTTATTAATCTTTCGCGAAATATTTCTGAAACATTTATTGAAATCTTTCGGTGGAAGGTTTCTGAAAGGTTTCAGACAGGTTTCCCGGAAGATGTCAGTTATCAAACCAGATATATTTCTCGCAAGTTGTCTGAAATGTTCCTGAATCATGGCACGAAATACTTCATGAAAGATTTCTGAAACATTTTTCGAAACCTTTCATAAATCTTTTGCGAAATATTTCTGAAACATTTATTAAAACCTTTCAGTGAAAGGTTTCTGAAAAGTTTTAGATAGGTTTCCCGGATGATGTCACTTATCTAACCGGATATATTTCTCGCAAGTTGTCTGAAATGTTCCCGAATCATTGCACGAAATACTTCATGAAAGATTTCTGAAACATTTTTCGAAACCTGTCAGAAATCTTTCGCGAAATGTTTCTGATACATTTATTGAAATCTTAAGGTGGAAGGTTTCTGAAAGGTTTTAGACAGGTTTCCCGGAAGATGTTAGTTATCAAACCCGATATATTTCTTGCAAGTTGTCTGACATGTTCCTGAATCATTGCACGAAATACTTCGTGAAAGATTCCTGAAACATTTTTCGAAACCTGTCAGAAATCTTTCGCGAAATGTTTCTGATACATTTATTAAAACCTTACAGTGAAAGATTTCTGAAAAGTTTTATACAGGTTTCCTGGAAGATGTCAGTTGTCAAACCAGATATATTTCTCGCAAGTTGTCTGAAATGTTCCTGAATCATTGCACGAAATACTTCATGAAAGATTTCTGAAACATTTTTCGAAACCTGTCAGAAATCTTTCGCGAAATGTTTCGAATACATTTATTAAGACCTTACAGTGAAAGATTTCTGTAAAGTTTTAGACAGGTTTCCTGGAAGATGTCAGTTATCAAACCAGATATATTTCTCGCAATTTGTCTGAAATGTTCCTGAATCATTGCACGAAATAGTTCATGAAAGATATTTGAAACATTTCTCGAAATCTGTTATTAATCTTTCGCGAAATATTTCTGAAACATTTATTGAAACCTTTCGGTGGAAGGTTTCTGAAAGGTTTCAGGCAGGTTTCCCAGAAGATGTCAGTTATCAAACCAGATATATTTCTCGCAAGTTGTCTGAAATGTTCCTGAATCATTGCACGAAATACTTCATGAAAGATTCCTTAAACAATTTTCGAAATCTGTCATAAATCTTTCGCGAAATATTTCTGAAACATTTATTGAAACCTTTTGGTGAAAGGTTTCTGAAAGGTTTCAGACAGGTTTCCCGGAAGATGTCAGTTATCAAACCAGATATATTTCTCGCAATTTGTCTGAAATGTTCCTGAATCATTGCACGAAATAGTTCATGAAAGATATTTGAAACATTTCTCGAAATCTGTTATTAATCTTTCGCGAAATATTTCTGAAACATTTATTGAAACCTTTCGGTGGAAGGTTTCTGAATGGTTTCAGACAAGTTTCCCGGAAGATGTTAGTTATCAAACCAGATGTATGTCTCGCAATTTGTCTGAAATGTTCCTGAATCATTGCACGAAATACTTCATGAAAGATTTCTGAAACATTTTTCGAAACCTGTCAGAAATCTTTCGCGAAATGTTTCTGATACATTAATTAAAACCTTTCAGTGAAAGGCTTCTGAAAAGTTTTAGATAGGTTTCCCGGAAGATGTCTGTTATCAAACCAGATATATTTCTCGCAATTTGTCTGAAATGTTCCTGAATCATTGCAGGAAATAGTTCATGAAAAATTCCTGAAACATTTTTTGAAATCTGTTAGAAATCTATCGCGGAATATTTCTGAAACATTTATTGAAACCTTTCGGTGGAAGGTTTCTGAAAGGTTTCAGGCAGCTATCCCGGAAGATGTCAGTTATCAAAACAGATATATTTCTGCGAAAGTGGTCTGAAATGTTCCTGAATCATTGCACGAAATACTTCATGAAAGATATTTGAAACATATCTCGAAATCTGTCAGAAATCTTTCGCGAAATATTGCAAAAACATTTATTGAAACCTTTCGGTGGAAGGTTTCTGAAAGGTTTCAGGCAGGTTTCCCAGAAGATGTCAGTTATGAAACCAGATATATTTCTCGCAAGTTGTCTGAAATGTTCCTGAATCATTGAAAAACCTCCATGAAAGATTCCTGAAACATTTTTCGAAATCTGTCAGAAATCTTTCGCGAAATATTTCTGAAACAATAATTGAAACCTCTCGGTGAAAGGTATCTGAAAGGTTTCAGACAGCTATCCCGGAAGATGTCAGTTATCACACCAGATATATTTCTGCGAAAGTTGTCTGAAGTGTTCCTTAATAAATGTACGAAATACTTCATGAAAGATATTTGAAACATTTTTCGAAACCTGTCAGAAATCTTTCGCGAAATGTTTCTGATACATTTATTGAAATCTTTCGGTGGAAGGTTTCTGAACGGTTTTAGACAGGTTTCCCGGAAGATGTTAGTTATCAAACCCGATATATTTCTCGCAAGTTGTCTGACATGTTCCTGAATCATTGCACGAAATACTTCGTGAAAAATTCCTGAAACATTTTTCGAAACCTGTCAGAAATCTTTCGCGAAATGTTTCTGATACATTTATTAAAACCTTACAGTGAAAGATTTCTGAAAAGTTTTATACAGGTTTCCTGGAAGATGTCAGTTATCAAACCAGATATATTTCTCGCAAGTTGTCTGAAATGTTCCTGAATCATTGCACGAAATACTTCATGAAAGATTTCTGAAACATTTTTCGAAACCTGTCAGAAATCTTTCGCGAAATGTTTCGAATACATTTATTAAGACCTTACAGTGAAAGATTTCTGAAAAGTTTTAGACAGGTTTCCTGGAAGATGTCAGTTATCAAACCAGATATATTTCTCGCAATTTGTCTGAAATGTTCCTGAATCATTGCACGAAATAGTTCATGAAAGATATTTGAAACATTTCTCGAAATCTGTTATTAATCTTTCGCCAAATATTTCTGAAACATTTATTGAAACCTTTCGGTGGAAGGTTTCTGAAAGGTTTCAGGCAGGTTTCCCAGAAGATGTCAGTTATCAAACCAGATATATTTCTCGCAAGTTGTCTGAAATGTTCCTGAATCATTGCACGAAATACTTCATGAAAGATTCCTTAAACAATTTTCGAAATCTGTCATAAATCTTTCGCGAAATATTTCTGAAACATTTATTGAAACCTTTTGGTGAAAGGTTTCTGAAAGGTTTCAGACAGGTTTCCCGGAAGATGTCAGTTATCAAACCAGACATTTTTCTCATAAGTTGACTGACATGTTCCTGAATCATTGAACGAAATATTTCATAAAAGATATTTGAAACATTTCTCGAAATCTGCCAGGAATCATTCGCGAAATATTTCTGAAACAATAATTGAAACCTTTCGGTGGAAGGTTTCTGAAAGGTTTCAGACAGGTTTCCCGGAAGATGTCAGTTATCAAACGAGATATATTTCTCGCAATTTGTCTGAAATGTTCCTGAATCATTGAACGAAATAGTTCATGAAAGATTCCTGAAACATTTTTTGAAATCTGTTAGAAATCTTTCGCGAAATATTTCTGAAACATTTATTAAAACGTTGCAGTGAAAGGTTTCTGAAAAGTTTAAGACAGGTTTCTCGGAAGATCTCGCTTATGAAACCGAATATATTTCTCTCAAGTTGTCTGACATGTTCCTGAATCATTGCACGAAATACTTCATGAAAGATTCCTGAAACAATTTTCGAAATCTGTCATAAATCTTTAGCGAAACATTTCTGAAACATTTATTGAAACCTTTTGGTGAAAGGTTTCTGGAAGGTTTCAGACAGGTTTTCCGGAAGACGTCAGTTATCAAACCAGACATTTTTCTCATAATTTGACTGACATGTTCCTGAATCATTGCACGAAATATTTCATAAAAGATATTTGAAACATTTCTCGAAATCTGCCAAAAATCATTCGCGAAATATTTCTGAAACAATAATTGAAACCTTTCGGTGGAAGGTTTCTGAAATGTTTCAGGCAGGTTTCCCAGAAGATGTCCGTTATCAAACCAGATATATTTCTCGCAAGTTGTCTGAAATGTTCCTTAATCATTGCACGAACTATTTCATGAAAGATTTTTGAAACATTTCTCGAAATCTGCCAGAAATCTATCGCGAAATATTTCTGAAACATTAATTGAAACCTCTCGGTGAAAGGTTTCTGAAAGGTTTTAGACAGTTTTCCCGGAAGATGTTAGTTATCAAACCAGATATATTTCTCGCAAGTTGTCTGAAATGTTCCTGAATCATTGCACGAAATACTTCATGAAAGATTTCTGAAACATTTTTCGAAACCTGTCAGAAATCTTTCGCGAAATGTTTCTGATACATTAATTAAAACCTTTCAGTGAAAGGTTTCTGAAAAGTTTTACATAGGTTTCCCGGAAGATGTCTGTTATCAAACCAGATATATTTCTCGCAATTTGTCTGAAATGTTCCTGAATCATTGCAGGAAATAGTTCATGAAAGATTCCTGAAACATTTTTTGAAATCTGTTATAAATCTTTCGCGGAATATTTCTGAAACAATTATTAAAACGTTGCAGTGAAAGGTTTCTGAAAAGTTTAAGACGGGTTTCCCGGAAGATGTCACTTATTAAACCGGATATATTTCTCGCAAGATGTCTGAAATGTTTCTTAATAATTGCAAGAAATATTTCATGAAAGATATTTCAAACATTTCTCGAAATCTGTTATTAATCTTTCGCGAAATATTTCTGAAACATTTATTGAAATCTTTCGGTGGAAGGTTTCTGAAAGGTTTCAGACAGGTTTCCCGGAAGATGTCAGTTATCAAACCAGATATATTTCTCGCAAGTTGTCTGAAATGTTCCTGAATCATGGCACGAAATACTTCATGAAAGATTTCTGAAACATTTTTCGAAACCTTTCATAAATCTTTTGCGAAATATTTCTGAAACATTTATTAAAACCTTTCAGTGAAAGGTTTCTGAAAAGTTTTAGATAGGTTTCCCGGATGATGTCACTTATCTAACCGGATATATTTCTCGCAAGTTGTCTGAAATGTTCCCGAATCATTGCACGAAATACTTCATGAAAGATTTCTGAAACATTTTTCGAAACCTGTCAGAAATCTTTCGCGAAATGTTTCTGATACATTTATTGAAATCTTTCGGTGGAAGGTTTCTGAAAGGTTTTAGACAGGTTTCCCGGAAGATGTTAGTTATCAAACCCGATATATTTCTTGCAAGTTGTCTGACATGTTCCTGAATCATTGCACGAAATACTTCGTGAAAGATTCCTGAAACATTTTTCGAAACCTGTCAGAAATCTTTCGCGAAATGTTTCTGATACATTTATTAAAACCTTACAGTGAAAGATTTCTGAAAAGTTTTATACAGGTTTCCTGGAAGATGTCAGTTATCAAACCAGATATATTTCTCGCAAGTTGTCTGAAATGTTCCTGAATCATTGCACGAAATACTTCATGAAAGATTTCTGAAACATTTTTCGAAACCTGTCAGAAATCTTTCGCGAAATGTTTCGAATACATTTATTAAGACCTTACAGTGAAAGATTTCTGTAAAGTTTTAGACAGGTTTCCTGGAAGATGTCAGTTATCAAACCAGATATATTTCTCGCAATTTGTCTGAAATGTTCCTGAATCATTGCACGAAATAGTTCATGAAAGATATTTGAAACATTTCTCGAAATCTGTTATTAATCTTTCGCGAAATATTTCTGAAACATTTATTGAAACCTTTCGGTGGAAGGTTTCTGAAAGGTTTCAGGCAGGTTTCCCAGAAGATGTCAGTTATCAAACCAGATATATTTCTCGCAAGTTGTCTGAAATGTTCCTGAATCATTGCACGAAATACTTCATGAAAGATTCCTTAAACAATTTTCGAAATCTGTCATAAATCTTTCGCGAAATATTTCTGAAACATTTATTGAAACCTTTTGGTGAAAGGTTTCTGAAAGGTTTCAGACAGGTTTCCCGGAAGATGTCAGTTATCAAACCAGATATATTTCTCGCAATTTGTCTGAAATGTTCCTGAATCATTGCACGAAATAGTTCATGAAAGATATTTGAAACATTTCTCGAAATCTGTTATTAATCTTTCGCGAAATATTTCTGAAACATTTATTGAAACCTTTCGGTGGAAGGTTTCTGAATGGTTTCAGACAAGTTTCCCGGAAGATGTTAGTTATCAAACCAGATGTATGTCTCGCAATTTGTCTGAAATGTTCCTGAATCATTGCACGAAATACTTCATGAAAGATTTCTGAAACATTTTTCGAAACCTGTCAGAAATCTTTCGCGAAATGTTTCTGATACATTTATTAAAACCTTACAGTGAAAGGTTTCTGAAAGGTTTCAGACAGGTTTCCCGGAAGATGTCAGTTATCAAACCAGATATATTTCTCGCAAGTTGTCTGAAATGTTCCTGAATCATTGGAAAACCTCCATGAAAGATTCCTGAAACATTTTTCGAAATCTGTCAGAAATCTTTCGCGAAATATTTCTGAAACAATAATTGAAACCTCTCGGTGAAAGGTTTCTGAAAGGTTTCAGACAGGTTTCCCGGAAGATGTCAGTTATGAAACCAGATATATTTCTCGCAAGTTGTCTGAAATGTTCCTGAATCATTGGAAAACCTCCATGAAAGATTCCTGAAACATTTTTCGAAATCTGTCAGAAATCTTTCGCGAAATATTTCTGAAACAATAATTGAAACCTCTCGGTGAAAGGTTTCTGAAAGGTTTCAGATAGGTTTCCCGGAAGATGTCAGTTATCACACCAGATATATTTCTGCGAAAGTTGTCTGAAATGTTCCTTAATAAATGCACGAAATACTTCATGAAAGATATTTGAAACATTTCTCGAAATCTGTCAGAAATCATTCGCGAAATATTTCTGAAACATTAATTGAAACCTCTCGGTGAAAGGTTTCTGAAAGGTTTCAGACAGGTTTCCCGGAAGCTGTCAGTTATCAAACCAGATATATTTCTAGCAAGTTGTCTGAAATGTTCCTTAATCATTGCACGAAATATTTCATGAAAGATTTTTTAAACAATTTTCGAAATCTGTCAGAAATCTTTCGCGAAATATTTCTGAAACATTTATTAAAACCTTTCAGTGAAAGGTTTCTGAAAAGTTTTAGATAGGTTTACCGGATGATGTCACTTATCTAACCGGATATATTTCTCGCAAGTTGTCTGAAATGTTCCCGAATCATTGCACGAAATACTTCATGAAAGATTTCTGAAACATTTTTCGAAACCTGTCAGAAATCTTTCGCGAAATGTTTCGAATACATTTATTAAGACCTCACAGTGAAAGATTTCTGTAAAGTTTTAGACAGGTTTCCTGGAAGATGTCAGTTATCAAACCAGATATATTTCTCGCAATTTGTCTGAAATGTTCCTGAATCATTGCACGAAATAGTTCATGAAAGATATTTGAAACATTTCTCGAAATCTGTTATTAATCTTTCGCGAAATATTTCTGAAACATTTATTGAAACCTTTCGGTGGAAGGTTTCTGAATGGTTTCAGACAAGTTTCCCGGAAGATGTTAGTTATCAAACCAGATGTATGTCTCGCAAGTTGTCTGAAATGTTCCTGAATCATTGCACGAAATACTTCATGAAAGATTCCTTAAACAATTTTCGAAATCTGTCATAAATCTTTCGCGAAATATTTCTGAAACAATAATTGAAACCTTTCGGTGGAAGGTTTCTGAAAGGTTTCAGGCAGGTTTCCCAGAAGATGTCCGTTATCAAACCAGATATATTTCTCGCAAGTTGTCTGAAATGTTCCTTAATCATTGCACGAACTATTTCATGAAAGATTTTTGAAACATTTCTCGAAATCTGCCAGAAATCTATCGCGAAATATTTCTGAAACATTAATTGAAACCTCTCGGTGAAAGTTTTCTGAAAGGTTTTGGACAGTTTTCCCGGAAGATGTTAGTTATCAAACCAGATATATTTTTCGCAAGTTGTCTGAAATGTTCCTGAATCATTGCACGAAATACTTCATGAAAGATTTCTGAAACATTTTTCGAAACCTGTCAGAAATCTTTCGCGAAATGTTTCTGATACATTAATTAAAACCTTTCAGTGAAAGGTTTCTGAAAAGTTTTACATAGGTTTCCCGGAAGATGTCTGTTATCAAACCAGATATATTTCTCGCAATTTGTCTGAAATGTTCCTGAATCATTGCAGGAAATAGTTCATGAAAGATTCCTGAAACATTTTTTGAAATCTGTTATAAATCTTTCGCGGAATATTTCTGAAACAATTATTAAAACGTTGCAGTGAAAGGTTTCTGAAAAGTTTAAGACGGGTTTCCCGGAAGATGTCACTTATTAAACCGGATATATTTCTCGCAAGTTGTCTGAAATGTTTCTTAATAATTGCAAGAAATATTTCATGAAAGATTATTCAAACATTTCTCGAAATCTGTTATTAATCTTTCGCGAAATATTTCTGAAACATTTATTGAAATCTTTCGGTGGAAGGTTTCTAAAAGGTTTCAGACAGGTTTCCCGGAAGATGTCAGTTATCAAACCAGATATATTTCTCGCAAGTTGTCTGAAATGTTCCTGAATCATCGCACGAAATACTTCATGAAAGATATTTGAAACATTTCTCGAAATATGTCAGAAATCTTTTCGCGAAATATTTCTGAAACATTTATTGAAACCTTTCGGTGGAAGGTTTCTGAACGGTTTCAGGCAGGTTTCCCGGAAGATGTCAGTTATCAAACCAGATATATTTCTCGCAAGTTGTCTGAAATGTTCCCGAATCATTGCACGAAATACTTCATGAAAGATGTCTGAAGCATTTTTCGAAACCTGTCAGAAATCTTTCGCGAAATATTTCTGAAACATTTATTAAAACCTTTCAGTGAAAGGTTTCTGAAAAGTTTTAGATAGATTTCCCGGTAGATGTCACTTATCATACCAGATATGTTTCTCGCAAGTTGTCTGAAATGTTCCTTAATCATTGCACGAAATATTTCATGAAAGATTTTTGAAACATTTCTCGATATCTGCCAGAAATCTTTCGCGAAATATTTCTGAAACATTAATTGAAACATCTCGGTGAAAGGTGTTTGAAAGGTTTTAGACAGGTTTCCCGGAAGATGTTAGTTATCAAACCAGATGTATTTCTCGCAAGTTATCTGAAATGTTCCTGAATCATTGCGCGACATATTTCATGAAAGATATTTGAAACGTTTCTCGAAATCTGTTATTAATCTTTCGCGAAATATTTCTGAAACATTAATTGGAACCTCTCGGTGAAAGGTTTCTGAAAGGTTTTAGATAGGTTTCCCGGAAGATGTCAGTTATCAAACCAGATATATTTCTCGCAAGTTGTCTGAAATGTTCCTGAATCATCGCACAAAATACTTCATGAAAGATATTTGAAACATTTCTCGAAATATGTCAGAAATCTATCGCGAAATATTTCTGAAACATTAATTGAAACCTCTCGGTGAAAGGTTTCTGAAAGGTTTTAGACAGTTTTCCCAGAAGATGTCCGTTATCAAACCAGATATATTTCTCGCAAGTTGTCTGAAATGTTCCTTAATCATTGCACGAACTATTTCATGAAAGATTTTTGAAACATTTCTCGAAATCTGCCAGAAATCTATCGCGAAATATTTCTGAAACATTAATTGAAACCTCTCGGTGAAAGGTTTCTGAAAGGTTTTAGACAGTTTTCCCGGAAGATGTTAGTTATCAAACCAGATATATTTCTCGAAAGTTGTCTGAAATGTTCCTGAATCATTACACGAAATACTTCATGAAAGATTTCTGAAACATTTTTCGAAACCTGTCAGAAATCTTTCGCGAAATGTTTCTGATACATTAATTAAAACCTTTCAGTGAAAGGTTTCTGAAAAGTTTTAGATAGGTTTCCCGGAAGATGTCTGTTATCAAACCAGATATATTTCTCGCAATTTGTCTGAAATGTTCCTGAATCATTGCCGGAAATAGTTCATGAAAGATTCCAGAAACATTTTTTGAAATCTGTTAGAAATCTTTCGCGGAATATTTCTGAAACATTTATTGAAACCTTTCGGTGGAAGGTTTCTGAAAGGTTTCAGGCAGCTATCCCGGAAGATGTCAGTTATCAAAACAGATATATTTCTGCGAAAGTGGTCTGAAATGTTCCTGAATCATTGCACGAAATACTTCATGAAAGATATTTGAAACATATCTCGAAATCTGTCAGAAATCTTTCGCGAAATATTGCAAAAACATTTATTGAAACCTTTTGGTGAAAGGTTTCTGAAAGGTTTCAGACAGGTTTCCCGGAAGATGTCAGTTATCAAACCAGATATATTTCTGCGAAAGTTGTCTGAAATGTTCCTTAATAAATGCACGAAAAACTTCATGAAAGATATTTGAAACATTTCTCGAAATCTGTCAGAAATCTTTCGCGAAATATTTCTGAAACAATAATTGAAACCTCTCGGTGAAAGGTTTCTGAAAGGTTTTAGACAGTTTTCCCGGAAGATGTTAGTTATCAAACCAGATATATTTCTCGCAAGTTGTCTGAAATGTTCCTGAATCATTGCACGAAATACTTCATGAAAGATTTCTGAAACATTTTTCGAAACCTGTCAGAAATCTTTCGCGAAATGTTTCTGATACATTAATTAAAACCTTTCAGTGAAAGGTTTCTGAAAAGTTTTAGATAGGTTTCCCGGAAGATATCTGTTATCAAACCAGATATATTTCTCGCAATTTGTCTGAAATGTTCCTGAATCATTGCAGGAAATAGTTCATGAAAGATTCCTGAAACATTTTTTGAAATCTGTTAGAAATCTTTCGCGGAATATTTCTGAAACATTTATTAAAACGTTGCAGTGAAAGGTTTCTGAAAAGTTTAAGACGGGTTTCCCTGAAGATGTCACTTATGAAACCGGATATATTTCTCGCAAGTTGTCTGAAATGTTCCTGAATCATCGCACGAAATACTTCATGAAAGATATTTGAAACATATCTCGAAATCTGTCAGAAATCTTTCGCGAAATATTGCAAAAACATTTATTGAAACCTTTTGGTGAAAGGTTTCTGAAAGGTTTCAGACAGGTTTCCCGGAAGATGTCAGTTATCAAACCAGATATATTTCTCGCAAGTTGTCTGAAATGTTCCTGAATCATTGGAAAACCTCCATGAAAGATTCCTGAAACATTTTTCGAAATCTGTCAGAAATCTTTCGCGAAATATTTCTGAAACAATAATTGAAACCTCTCGGTGAAAGGTTTCTGAAAGGTTTTAGACAGTTTTCCCAGAAGATGTTAGTTATCAAACCAGATATATTTCTCGCAAGTTGTCTGAAATGTTCCTGAATCATTGCAGGAAATAGTTCATGAAAGATTCCTGAAACATTTTTCGAAACCTGTCATAAATCTTTCGCGAAATATTTCTGAAACATTTATTGAAATCTTTCGGTGGAAGGTTTCTGAAAGGTTTCAGACAGGTTTCCCGGAAGATGTCAGTTATCAAACCAGATATATTTCTCGCAAGTTGTCTGAAATGTTCCTGAATCATGGCACGAAATACTTCATGAAAGATTTCTGAAACATTTTTCGAAACCTTTCATAAATCTTTTGCAAAATATTTCTGAAACATTTATTAAAACCTTTCAGTGAAAGGTTTCTGAAAAGTTTTAGATAGGTTTCCCGGAAGATGTCAGTTATCAAACCAGATATATTTCTCGCAAGTTGTCTGAAATGTTCCTGAATCATCGCACGAAATACTTCATGAAAGATATTTGAAACATATCTCGAAATCTGTCAGAAATCTTTCGCGAAATATTGCAAAAACATTTATTGAAACCTTTTGGTGAAAGGTTTCTGAAAGGTTTCAGACAGGTTTCCCGGAAGATGTCAGTTATCAAACCAGATATATTTCTCGCAAGTTGTCTGAAATGTTCCTGAATCATTGGAAAACCTCCATGAAAGATTCCTGAAACATTTTTCGAAATCTGTCAGAAATCTTTCGCGAAATATTTCTAAAACAATAATTGAAACCTCTCGGTGAAAGGTTTCTGAAAGGTTTCAGACAGGTTTCCCGGAAGATGTCAGTTATGAAACCAGATATATTTCTCGCAAGTTGTCTGAAATGTTCCTGAATCATTGGAAAACCTCCATGAAAGATTCCTGAAACATTTTTCGAAATCTGTCAGAAATCTTTCGCGAAATATTTCTGAAACAATAATTGAAACCTCTCGGTGAAAGGTTTCTGAAAGGTTTCAAACAGGTTTCCCGGAAGATGTCAGTTATCACACCAGATATATTTGTGCGAAAGTTGTCTGAAATGTTCCTTAATAAATGCACGAAATACTTCATGAAAGATATTTGAAACATTTCTCGAAATCTGTCAGAAATCATTCGCGAAATATTTCTGAAACATTAATTGAAACCTCTCGGTGAAAGGTTTCTGAAAGGTTTCAGACAGGTTTCCCGGAAGCTGTCAGTTATCAAACCAGATATATTTCTCGCAAGTTGTCTGAAATGTTCCTTAATCATTGCACGAAATATTTCATGAAAGATTTTTGAAACAATTTTCGAAATCTGTCAGAAATCTTTCGCGAAATATTTCTGAAATATTTATTAAAACCTTTCAGTGAAAGGTTTGTGAAAAGTTTTAGATAGGTTTCCCGGATGATGTCACTTATCTAACCGGATATATTTCTCGCAAGTTGTCTGAAATGTTCCCGAATCATTGCACGAAATACTTCATGAAAGATTTCTGAAACATTTTTCGAAACCTGTCAGAAATCTTTCGCGAAATGTTTCTGATACATTTATTGAAATCTTTCGGTGGAAGGTTTCTGAAAGGTTTTAGACAGGTTTCCCGGAAGATGTTAGTTATCAAACCCGATATATTTCTCGCAAGTTGTCTGAAATGTTCCTGAATCATTGCACGAAATATTTCATGAAAGATATTTGAAACATTTTTTGAAATCTGTTAGAAATCTTTCGCGAAATATTTCTGAAACATTTATTAAAACGTTGCAGTGAAAGGTTTCTGAAAAGTTTAAGACAGGTTTCCCGGAAGATCTCGCTTATGAAACCGAATATATTTCTCTCAAGTTGTCTGAAATGTTCCTGAATCATTGCACGAAATACTTCATGAATGATTCCTGAAACAATTTTCGAAATCTGTCATAAATCTTTCACGAAACATTTCTGAAACATTTATTGAAACCTTTTGGTGAAAGGTTTCTGGAAGGTTTCAGACAGGTTTCCCGGAAGATGTCAGTTATCAAACCAGACATTTTTCTCATAAGTTGACTGACATGTTCCTGAATCATTGAACGAAATATTTCATAAAAGATATTTGAAACATTTCTCGAAATCTGCCAGAAATCATTCGCGAAATATTTCTGAAACAATAATTGAAACCTTTCGGTGGAAGGTTTCTGAAAGGTTTCAGACAGGTTTCCCGGAAGATGTCAGTTATCAAACGAGATATATTTCTCGCAATTTGTCTGAAATGTTCCTGAATCATTGAACGAAATAGTTCATGAAAGATTCCTGAAACATTTTTTGAAATCTGTTAGAAATCTTTCGCGAAATATTTCTGAAACATTTATTAAAACGTTGCAGTGAAAGGTTTCTGAAAAGTTTAAGACAGGTTTCCCGGAAGATCTCGCTTATGAAACCGAATATATTTCTCTCAAGTTGTCTGAAATGTTCCTGAATCATTGCACGAAATACTTCATGAAAGATTCCTGAAACAATTTTCGAAATCTGTCATAAATCTTTCACGAAACATTTCTGAAACATTTATTGAAACCTTTTGGTGAAAGGTTTCTGGAAGGTTTCAGACAGGTTTTCCGGAAGATGTCAGTTATCAAACCAGACATTTTTCTCATAAGTTGACTGACATGTTCCTGAATCATTGAACGAAATATTTGATAAAAGATATTTGAAACATTTCTCGAAATCTGCCAGAAATCATTCGCGAAATATTTCTGAAACAATAATTGAAACCTTTCGGTGGAAGGTTTCTGAAAGGTTTCAGGCAGGTTTCCCAGAAGATGTCCGTTATCAAACCAGATATATTTCTCGCAAGTTGTCTGAAATGTTCCTTAATCATTGCACGAACTATTTCATGAAAGATTTTTGAAACATTTCTCGAAATCTGCCAGAAATCTATCGCGAAATATTTCTGAAACATTAATTGAAACCTCTCGGTGAAAGGTTTCTGAAAGGTTTTAGACAGTTTTCCCGGAAGATGTTAGTTATCAAACCAGATATATTTCTCGAAAGTTGTCTGAAATGTTCCTGAATCATTACACGAAATACTTCATGAAAGATTTCTGAAACATTTTTCGAAACCTGTCAGAAATCTTTCGCGAAATGTTTCTGATACATTAATTAAAACGTTGCAGTGAAAGGTTTCTGAAAAGTTTAAGACGGGTTTCCCGGAAGATGTCACTTATTAAACCGGATATATTTCTCGCAAGTTGTCTGAAATGTTTCTTAATAATTGCAAGAAATATTTCATGAAAGATATTTCAAACATTTCTCGAAATCTGTTATTAATCTTTCGCGAAATATTTCTGAAACATTTATTGAAATCTTTCGGTGGAAGGTTTCTGAAAGGTTTGAGACAGGTTTCCCGGAAGATGTCAGTTATCAAACCAGATATATTTCTCGCAAGTTGTCTGAAATGTTCCTGAATCATTGGAAAACCTCCATGAAAGATTCCTGAAACATTTTTCGAAATCTGTCAGAAATCTTTCGCGAAATATTTCTGAAACAATAATTGAAACCTCTCGGTGAAAGGTTTCTGAAAGGTTTCAGACAGGTTTCCCGGAAGATGTCAGTTATGAAACCAGATATATTTCTCGCAAGTTGTCCGAAATGTTCCTGAATCATTGGAAAACCTCCATGAAAGATTCCTGAAACATTTTTCGAAATCTGTCAGAAATCTTTCGCGAAATATTTCTGAAACAATAATTGAAACCTCTCGGTGAAAGGTTTCTGAAAGGTTTCAGACAGGTTTCCCGGAAGATGTCAGTTATCACACCAGATATATTTCTGCGAAAGATGTCTGAAATGTTCCTTAATAAATGCACAAAATACTTCATGAAAGATTTTTGAAACAATTTTCGAAATCTGTCAGAAATCTTTCGCGAAATATTTCTGAAACATTTATTAAAACCTTTCAGTGAAAGGTTTCTGAAAAGTTTTAGATAGGTTTCCCGGATGATGTCACTTATCTAACCGGATATATTTCTCGCAAGTTGTCTGAAATGTTCCCGAATCATTGCACGAAATACTTCATGAAAGATTTCTGAAACATTTTTCGAAACCTGTCAGAAATCTTTCGCGAAATGTTTCTGATACATTTATTGAAATCTTTCGGTGGAAGGTTTCTGAAAGGTTTTAGACAGGTTTCCCGGAAGATGTCAGTTATCAAACCAGATATATTTCTCATAAGTTGACTGAAATGTTCCTGAATCATGGCACGAAATACTTCATGAAAGATTTCTGAAACATTTTTCGAAACCTTTCATAAATCTTTTGCGAAATATTTCTGAAACATTTATTAAAACCTTTCAGTGAAAGGTTTCTGAAAAGTTTTAGATAGGTTTCCCTGAAGATGTCAGTTATCAAACCAGATATATTTCTCGCAAGTTGTCTGAAATGTTCCTGAATCATCGCACGAAATACTTCATGAAAGATATTTGAGACATATCTCGAAATCTGTCAGAAATCTTTCGCGAAATATTGCAAAAACATTTATTGAAACCTTTCGGTGGAAGGTTTCTGAAAGGTTTCAGGCAGGTTTCCCGGAAGATGTCACTTATCAAACCAGGTATATTTCTCGCAAGTTGTCTGAAATGTTCCTTAATAATTGCACGTAATATTTCATGGAAAGATTTATGAAACATTTTTCGAACTCTGTCAGAAATCTTTCGAAAAATATTTCTTAAACATTTATTGAAACCTTTTGGTGAAAGGTTTCTGAAAGGTTTCAGACAGGTTTCCCGGAAGATGTTAGTTATCAAACCCGATATATTTCTCGCAAGTTGTCTGAAATGTTCCTGAATCATTGCACGAAATACTTCATGAAAGATTTCTGAAACATTTTTCGAAACCTGTGAGAAATCTTTCGCGAAATGTTTCGAATACATTTATTAAAACCTTACAGTGAAAGATTTCTGAAAAGTTTTAGACAGGTTTCCTGGAAGATGTCAGTTATCAAACCAGATATATTTCTCGCAAGTTGTCTGAAATGTTCCTGAATCATTGCACGAAATATTTCATGAAAGATATTTGAAACATTTCTCGAAATCTGTTATTAATCTTTCGCGAAATATTTCTGAAACATTAATTGAAACCTTGCGGTGAAAGGTTTCTGAAAGGTTTTAGACAGGTTTCCCGGACGATGTTAGTTATCAAACCAGATATATTTCTCGCAAGTTGTCTGAAATGTTCCTGAATCATTGGAAAACCTCCATGAAAGATTCCTGAAACATTTTTCGAAATCTGTCAGAAATCTTTCGCGAAATATTTCTGAAACAATAATTGAAACCTCTCGGTGAAAGGTTTCTGAAAGGTTTCAGACAGGTTTCCCGGAAGATGTCAGTTATCACACCAGATATATTTCTGCGAAAGTTGTCTGAAATGTTCCTGAATCATTGCACGAAATACTTCATGAAAGATATTTGAAACATATCTCGAAATCTGTCAGACATCTTTCGCGAAATATTTCTGAAACATTTATTGAAACCTTTCGGTGGAAGGTTTCTGAAAGGTTTCAGGCTGGTTTCCCGGAAGATGTCACTTATCAAACCAGATATATTTCTCGCAAGTTGTCTGAAATGTTCCTTAATAAATGCACGAAATACTTCATGAAAGATATTTGAAACATTTCTCGAAATCTGTCAGAATTCATTCGCGAAATATTTCTGAAACATTAATTGAAACCTCTCGGTGAAAGGTTTCTGAATTGTTTTAGACAGATTTCCCGGAAGATGTTAGTTATCAAACCAGATATATTTCTCGCAACTTGTCTGAAATGTTCCTGAATCATTGCACGAAATACTTCATGAAAGATATTTGAAACATTTCTCGAAATCTTTCAGAAATCTTTCGCGAAATATTTCTGAAACATTTATTGAAACCTTTCGGTGGAAGGTTTCTGAAAGGTTTCAGGCAGCTATCCCGGAAGATGTCAGTTATCAAAACAGATATATTTCTGCGAAAGTGGTCTGAAATGTTTCTGAATCATTGCACGAAATACTTCATGAAAGATATTTGAAACATATCTCGAAATCTGTCAGAAATCTTTCGTTAAATATTGCAAAAACATTTATTGAAACCTTTTGGTGAAAGGTTTCTGAAAGGTTTCAGACAGGTTTCCCGGAAGATGTCAGTTATCAAACCAGATATATTTCTCGCAAGTTGTCTGAAATGTTCCTGAATCATTGGAAAACCTCCATGAAAGATTCCTGAAACATTTTTCGAAATCTGTCATAAATCTTTCGCGAAATATTTCTGAAACAATAATTGAAACTTCTCGGTGAAAGGTTTCTGAAAGGTTTCAGACAGGTTTCCCGGAAGATGTCAGTTATGAAACCAGATATATTTCTCGCAAGTTGTCTGAAATGTTCCTGAATGATTGGAAAACCTCCATGAAAGATTCCTGAAACATTTTTCGAAATCTGTCAGAAATCTTTCTCGAAATATTTCTGAAACAATAATTGAAACCTCTCGGTGAAAGGTTTCTGAAAGGTTTCAGACAGGTTTCCCGGAAGATGTCAGTTATCACACCAGATATATTTCTGCGAAAGTTGTCTGAAATGTTCCTGAATCATTGCACGAAATACTTCATGAAAGATATTTGAAACATATCTCGAAATCTGTCAGACATCATTCGCGAAATATTTCTGAAACATTAATTGAAACCTCTCGGTGAAAGGTTTCTGAAAGGTTTCAGACAAGTTTCCCTGAAGATGTCAGTTATCACACCAGATATATTTCTCGCAAGTTGTCTGAAATGTTCCTTAATCATTGCACGAAATATTTCATGAAAGATTTTTGAAACAATTTTCGAAATCTGTCAGAAATCTTTCGCGAAATATTTCTGAAACATTTATTAAAACCTTTCAGTGAAAGGTTTCTGAAAAGTTTTAGACAGGTTTCCTGGAAGATGTCAGATATCAAACCAGATATATTTCTCGCAAGTTGTCTGAAATGTTCCTGAATCATTGCACGAAATATTTCATGAAAGATATTTGAAACATTTCTCGAAATCTGTTATTAATCTTTCGCGAAATATTTCTGAAACATTAATTGAAACCTTGCGGTGAAAGGTTTCTGAAAGGTTTCAGGCAGGTTTCCCGGAAGATGTCAGTTATCAAACCAGATATATTTCTCATAAGTTGACTGAAATGTTCCTGAATCATGGCACGAAATACTTCATGAAAGATTTCTGAAACATTTTTCGAAACCTTTCATAAATCTTTTGCGAAATATTTCTGAAACATTTATTAAAACATTTCAGTGAAAGGTTTCTGAAAAGTTTTAGATAGGTTTCCCTGAAGATGTCAGTTATCAAACCAGATATATTTCTCGCAAGTTGTGTGAAATGTTCCTGAATCATCGCACGAAATACTTCATGAAAGATATTTGAAACATATCTCGAAATCTGTCAGAAATCTTTCGCGAAATATTGCAAAAACATTTATTGAAACCTTTCGGTGGAAGGTTTCTGAAAGGTTTCAGGCAGGTTTCCCGGAAGATGTCACTTATCAAACCAGGTATATTTCTCGCAAGTTGTCTGAAATGTTCCTTAATAATTGCACGTAATATTTCATGGAAAGATTTATGAAACATTTTTCGAACTCTGTCAGAAATCTTTCGAAAAATATTTCTTAAACATTTATTGAAACCTTTTGGTGAAAGGTTTCTGAAAGGTTTCAGACAGGTTTCCCGGACGATGTCAGTTATCAAACCAGACATATTTCTCATAAGTTGACTGACATGTTCCTGAATCATTGCACGAAATATTTCATAGAAGATATTTGAAACATTTCTCGAAATCTGCCAGAAATCATTCGCGAAATATTTCTGAAACAATAATTGAAACCTCTCGGTGAAAGGTTTCTGGAAGGTTTTAGACAGGTTTCCCGAAAGATGTTAGTTATCAAACCCGATATATTTCTCGCAAGTTGTCTGAAATGTTCCTGAATCATTGCACGAAATACTTCATGAAAGATTTCTGAAACATTTTTCGAAACCTGTGAGAAATCTTTCGCGAAATGTTTCGAATACATTTATTAAAACCTTACAGTGAAAGATTTCTGAAAAGTTTTAGACAGGTTTCCTGGAAGATGTCAGTTATCAAACCAGATATATTTCTCGCAAGTTGTCTGAAATGTTCCTGAATCATTGCACGAAATATTTCATGAAAGATATTTGAAACATTTCTCGAAATCTGTTATTAATCTTTCGCGAAATATTTCTGAAACATTAATTGAAACCTTGCGGTGAAAGGTTTCTGAAAGGTTTTAGACAGGTTTCCCGGATGATGTTAGTTATCAAACCAGATATATTTCTCGCAAGTTGTCTGAAATGTTCCTGAATCATTGGAAAACCTCCATGAAAGATTCCTGAAACATTTTTCGAAATCTGTCAGAAATCTTTCGCGAAATATTTCTGAAACAATAATTGAAACCTCTCGGTGAAAGGTTTCTGAAAGGTTTCAGACAGGTTTCCCGGAAGATGTCAGTTATCACACCAGATATATTTCTGCGAAAGTTGTCTGAAATGTTCCTGAATCATTGCACGAAATACTTCATGAAAGATATTTGAAACATATCTCGAAATCTGTCAGACATCATTCGCGAAATATTTCTGAAACATTAATTGAAACCTCTCGGTGAAAGGTTTCTGAAAGGTTTCAGACAAGTTTCCCGGAAGATGTCAGTTATCACACCAGATATATTTCTCGCAAGTTGTCTGAAATGTTCCTTAATCATTGCACGAAATATTTCATGAAAGATTTTTGAAACATTTTTCGAAACCTTTCATAAATCTTTTGCGAAATATTTCTGAAACATTTATTAAAACCTTTCAGTGAAAGGTTTCTGAAAAGTTTTAGATAGGTTTACCTGAAGATGTCAGTTATCAAACCAGATATATTTCTCGCAAGTTGTCTGAAATGTTCCTGAATCATCGCACGAAATACTTCATGAAAGATATTTGAAACATATCTCGAAATCTGTCAGAAATCTTTCGCGAAATATTGCAAAAACATTTATTGAAACCTTTTGGTGAAAGGTTCCTGAAAGGTTTCATGCTGGTTTCCCGGAAGATGTCACTTATCAAACCAGATATATTTCTCGCAAGTTGTCTGAAATGTTCCTTAATAAATGCACGAAATACTTCATGAAAGATATTTGAAACATTTCTCGAAATCTGTCAGAATTCATTCGCGAAATATTTCTGAAACATTAATTGAAACCTCTCGGTGAAAGGTTTCTGAATTGTTTTAGACAGATTTCCCGGAAGATGTTAGTTATCAAACCAGATATATTTCTCGCAACTTGTCTGAAATGTTCCTGAATCATTGCACGAAATACTTCATGAAAGATATTTGAAACATTTCTCGAAATCTTTCAGAAATCTTTCGCGAAATATTTCTGAAACATTTATTGAAACCTTTCGGTGGAAGGTTTCTGAAAGGTTTCAGGCAGCTATCCCGGAAGATGTCAGTTATCAAAACAGATATATTTCTGCGAAAGTGGTCTGAAATGTTTCTGAATCATTGCACGAAATACTTCATGAAAGATATTTGAAACATATCTCGAAATCTGTCAGAAATCTTTCGCGAAATATTGCAAAAACATTTATTGAAACCTTTTGGTGAAAGGTTTCTGAAAGGTTTCAGACAGGTTTCCCGGAAGATGTCAGTTATCAAACCAGATATATTTCTCGCAAGTTGTCTGAAATGTTCCTGAATCATTGGAAAACCTCCATGAAAGATTCCTGAAACATTTTTCGAAATCTGTCAGAAATCTTTCGCGAAATATTTCTGAAACAATAATTGAAACCTCTCGGTGAAAGGTTTCTGAAAGGTTTCAGACAGGTTTCCCGGAAGATGTCAGTTATGAAACCAGATATATTTCTCGCAAGTTGTCTGAAATGTTCCTGAATCATTGGAAAACCTCCATGAAAGATTCCTGAAACATTTTTCGAAATCTGTCAGAAATCTTTCGCGAAATATTTCTGAAACAATAATTGAAACCTCTCGGTGGAAGGTTTCTGAAAGGTTTCAGACAGGTTTCCCGGAAGATGTCAGTTATCACACCAGATATATTTCTGCGAAAGTTGTCTGAAATGTTCCTTAATAAATGCACGAAATACTTCATGAAAGATATTTGAAACATTTCTCGAAATCTGTCAGAAATCATTCGCGAAATATTTCTGAAACATTAATTGAAACCTCTCGGTGAAAGGTTTCTGAAAGGTTTCAGACAGGTTTCCCGGAAGCTGTCAGTTATCAAACCAGATATATTTCTCGCAAGTTGTCTGAAATGTTCCTTAATCATTGCACGAAATATTTCATGAAAGATTTTTTAAACAATTTTCGAAATCTGTCAGAAATCTTTCGCGAAATATTTCTGAAACATTTATTAAAACCTTTCAGTGAAAGGTTTCTGAAAAGTTTTAGATAGGTTTCCCGGATGATGTCACTTATCTAACCGGATATATTTCTCGCAAGTTGTCTGAAATGTTCCCGAATCATTGCACGAAATACTTCATGAAAGATTTCTGAAACATTTTTCGAAACCTGTCAGAAATCTTTCGCGAAATGTTTCTGATACATTTATTGAAATCTTTCGGTGGAAGGTTTCTGAAAGGTTTTAGACAGGTTTCCCGGAAGATGTCAGTTATCAAACCAGATATATTTCTCATAAGTTGACTGAAATGTTCCTGAATCATGGCACGAAATACTTCATGAAAGATTTCTGAAACATTTTTCGAAACCTTTCATAAATCTTTTGCGAAATATTTCTGAAACATTTATTAAAACCTTTCAGTGAAAGGTTTCTGTAAAGTTTTAGATAGGTTTCCCTGAAGATGTCAGTTATCAAACCAGATATATTTCTCGCAAGTTGTCTGAAATGTTCCTGAATCATCGCACGAAATACTTCATGAAAGATATTTGAAACATATCTCGAAATCTGTCAGAAATCTTTCGCGAAATATTGCAAAAACATTTATTGAAACCTTTCGGTGGAAGGTTTCTGAAAGGTTTCAGGCAGGTTTCCCGGAAGATGTCACTTATCAAACCAGGTATATTTCTCGCAAGTTGTCTGAAATGTTCCCGAATCATTGCACGAAATACTTCATGAAAGATATTTGAAACATATCTCGAAATCTGTCAGAAATCTTTCGCGAAATATTGCAAAAACATTTATTGAAACCTTTCGGTGGAAGGTTTCTGAAAGGTTTCAGGCAGGTTTCCCGGAAGATGTCACTTATCAAACCAGGTATATTTCTCGCAAGTTGTCTGAAATGTTCCTTAATAATTGCACGTAATATTTCATGGAAAGATTTATGAAACATTTTTCGAACTCTGTCAGAAATCTTTCGAAAAATATTTCTTAAACATTTATTGAAACCTTTTGGTGAAAGGTTTCTGAAAGGTTTCAGACAGGTTTCCCGGAAGATGTTAGTTATCAAACCCGATATATTTCTCGCAAGTTGTCTGAAATGTTCCTGAATCATTGCACGAAATACTTCATGAAAGATTTCTGAAACATTTTTCGAAACCTGTGAGAAATCTTTCGCGAAATGTTTCGAATACATTTATTAAAACCTTACAGTGAAAGATTTCTGAAAAGTTTTAGACAGGTTTCCTGGAAGATGTCAGTTATCAAACCAGATATATTTCTCGCAAGTTGTCTGAAATGTTCCTGAATCATTGCACGAAATATTTCATGAAAGATATTTGAAACATTTCTCGAAATCTGTTATTAATCTTTCGCGAAATATTTCTGAAACATTAATTGAAACCTTGCGGTGAAAGGTTTCTGAAAGGTTTTAGACAGGTTTCCCGGACGATGTTAGTTATCAAACCAGATATATTTCTCGCAAGTTGTCTGAAATGTTCCTGAATCATTGGAAAACCTCCATGAAAGATTCCTGAAACATTTTTCGAAATCTGTCAGAAATCTTTCGCGAAATATTTCTGAAACAATAATTGAAACCTCTCGGTGAAAGGTTTCTGAAAGGTTTCAGACAGGTTTCCCGGAAGATGTCAGTTATCACACCAGATATATTTCTGCGAAAGTTGTCTGAAATGTTCCTGAATCATTGCACGAAATACTTCATGAAAGATATTTGAAACATATCTCGAAATCTGTCAGACATCTTTCGCGAAATATTTCTGAAACATTTATTGAAACCTTTCGGTGGAAGGTTTCTGAAAGGTTTCAGGCTGGTTTCCCGGAAGATGTCACTTATCAAACCAGATATATTTCTCGCAAGTTGTCTGAAATGTTCCTTAATAAATGCACGAAATACTTCATGAAAGATATTTGAAACATTTCTCGAAATCTGTCAGAATTCATTCGCGAAATATTTCTGAAACATTAATTGAAACCTCTCGGTGAAAGGTTTCTGAATTGTTTTAGACAGATTTCCCGGAAGATGTTAGTTATCAAACCAGATATATTTCTCGCAACTTGTCTGAAATGTTCCTGAATCATTGCACGAAATACTTCATGAAAGATATTTGAAACATTTCTCGAAATCTTTCAGAAATCTTTCGCGAAATATTTCTGAAACATTTATTGAAACCTTTCGGTGGAAGGTTTCTGAAAGGTTTCAGGCAGCTATCCCGGAAGATGTCAGTTATCAAAACAGATATATTTCTGCGAAAGTGGTCTGAAATGTTTCTGAATCATTGCACGAAATACTTCATGAAAGATATTTGAAACATATCTCGAAATCTGTCAGAAATCTTTCGTTAAATATTGCAAAAACATTTATTGAAACCTTTTGGTGAAAGGTTTCTGAAAGGTTTCAGACAGGTTTCCCGGAAGATGTCAGTTATCAAACCAGATATATTTCTCGCAAGTTGTCTGAAATGTTCCTGAATCATTGGAAAACCTCCATGAAAGATTCCTGAAACATTTTTCGAAATCTGTCATAAATCTTTCGCGAAATATTTCTGAAACAATAATTGAAACTTCTCGGTGAAAGGTTTCTGAAAGGTTTCAGACAGGTTTCCCGGAAGATGTCAGTTATGAAACCAGATATATTTCTCGCAAGTTGTCTGAAATGTTCCTGAATGATTGGAAAACCTCCATGAAAGATTCCTGAAACATTTTTCGAAATCTGTCAGAAATCTTTCTCGAAATATTTCTGAAACAATAATTGAAACCTCTCGGTGAAAGGTTTCTGAAAGGTTTCAGACAGGTTTCCCGGAAGATGTCAGTTATCACACCAGATATATTTCTGCGAAAGTTGTCTGAAATGTTCCTGAATCATTGCACGAAATACTTCATGAAAGATATTTGAAACATATCTCGAAATCTGTCAGACATCATTCGCGAAATATTTCTGAAACATTAATTGAAACCTCTCGGTGAAAGGTTTCTGAAAGGTTTCAGACAAGTTTCCCTGAAGATGTCAGTTATCACACCAGATATATTTCTCGCAAGTTGTCTGAAATGTTCCTTAATCATTGCACGAAATATTTCATGAAAGATTTTTGAAACAATTTTCGAAATCTGTCAGAAATCTTTCGCGAAATATTTCTGAAACATTTATTAAAACCTTTCAGTGAAAGGTTTCTGAAAAGTTTTAGACAGGTTTCCTGGAAGATGTCAGATATCAAACCAGATATATTTCTCGCAAGTTGTCTGAAATGTTCCTGAATCATTGCACGAAATATTTCATGAAAGATATTTGAAACATTTCTCGAAATCTGTTATTAATCTTTCGCGAAATATTTCTGAAACATTAATTGAAACCTTGCGGTGAAAGGTTTCTGAAAGGTTTCAGGCAGGTTTCCCGGAAGATGTCAGTTATCAAACCAGATATATTTCTCATAAGTTGACTGAAATGTTCCTGAATCATGGCACGAAATACTTCATGAAAGATTTCTGAAACATTTTTGGAAACCTTTCATAAATCTTTTGCGAAATATTTCTGAAACATTTATTAAAACATTTCAGTGAAAGGTTTCTGAAAAGTTTTAGATAGGTTTCCCTGAAGATGTCAGTTATCAAACCAGATATATTTCTCGCAAGTTGTCTGAAATGTTCCTGAATCATCGCACGAAATACTTCATGAAAGATATTTGAAACATATCTCGAAATCTGTCAGAAATCTTTCGCGAAATATTGCAAAAACATTTATTGAAACCTTTCGGTGGAAGGTTTCTGAAAGGTTTCAGGCAGGTTTCCCGGAAGATGTCACTTATCAAACCAGGTATATTTCTCGCAAGTTGTCTGAAATGTTCCTTAATAATTGCACGTAATATTTCATGGAAAGATTTATGAAACATTTTTCGAACTCTGTCAGAAATCTTTCGAAAAATATTTCTTAAACATTTATTGAAACCTTTTGGTGAAAGGTTTCTGAAAGGTTTCAGACAGGTTTCCCGGACGATGTCAGTTATCAAACCAGACATATTTCTCATAAGTTGACTGACATGTTCCTGAATCATTGCACGAAATATTTCATAGAAGATATTTGAAACATTTCTCGAAATCTGCCAGAAATCATTCGCGAAATATTTCTGAAACAATAATTGAAACCTCTCGGTGAAAGGTTTCTGGAAGGTTTTAGACAGGTTTCCCGAAAGATGTTAGTTATCAAACCCGATATATTTCTCGCAAGTTGTCTGAAATGTTCCTGAATCATTGCACGAAATACTTCATGAAAGATTTCTGAAACATTTTTCGAAACCTGTGAGAAATCTTTCGCGAAATGTTTCGAATACATTTATTAAAACCTTACAGTGAAAGATTTCTGAAAAGTTTTAGACAGGTTTCCTGGAAGATGTCAGTTATCAAACCAGATATATTTCTCGCAAGTTGTCTGAAATGTTCCTGAATCATTGCACGAAATATTTCATGAAAGATATTTGAAACATTTCTCGAAATCTGTTATTAATCTTTCGCGAAATATTTCTGAAACATTAATTGAAACCTTGCGGTGAAAGGTTTCTGAAAGGTTTTAGACAGGTTTCCCGGATGATGTTAGTTATCAAACCAGATATATTTCTCGCAAGTTGTCTGAAATGTTCCTGAATCATTGGAAAACCTCCATGAAAGATTCCTGAAACATTTTTCGAAATCTGTCAGAAATCTTTCGCGAAATATTTCTGAAACAATAATTGAAACCTCTCGGTGAAAGGTTTCTGAAAGGTTTCAGACAGGTTTCCCGGAAGATGTCAGTTATCACACCAGATATATTTCTGCGAAAGTTGTCTGAAATGTTCCTGAATCATTGCACGAAATACTTCATGAAAGATATTTGAAACATATCTCGAAATCTGTCAGACATCATTCGCGAAATATTTCTGAAACATTAATTGAAACCTCTCGGTGAAAGGTTTCTGAAAGGTTTCAGACAAGTTTCCCGGAAGATGTCAGTTATCACACCAGATATATTTCTCGCAAGTTGTCTGAAATGTTCCTTAATCATTGCACAAAATATTTCATGAAAGATTTTTGAAACAATTTTCGAAATCTGTCAGAAATCTTTCGCGAAATATTTCTGAAACATTTATTAAAACCTTTCAGTGAAAGGTTTCTGAAAAGTTTTAGATAGGTTTCCCGAATGATGTCACTTATCTAACCGGATATATTTCTCGCAAGTTGTCTGAAATGTTCCTGAATCATTGCACGAAATACTTCATGAAAGATTTCTGAAACATTTTTCGAAACCTGTCAGAAATCTTTCGCGAAATGTTTCTGATACATTTATTGAAATCTTTCGGTGGAAGGTTTCTGAAAGGTTTTAGATAGGTTTCCCGGAAGATGTTAGTTATCAAACCCGATATATTTCTCGCAAGTTGTCTGACATGTTCCTGAATCATTGCACGAAATACTTCATGAAAGATTCCTGAAACAATTTTCGAAATGTGTCATAAATCTTTCGCGAAATATTTCTGAAACATTAATTGAAACCTCTCGGTGAAAGGTTTCTGAAAGGTTTCAGACAGGTTTCCCGGAAGATGTCAGTTATCACACCAGATATATTTCTGCGAAAGTTGTCTGAAATGTTCCTGAATCATTGCACGAAATACTTCATGAAAGATATTTGAAACATATCTCGAAATCTGTCAGACATCATTCGCGAAATATTTCTGAAACATTAATTGAAACCTCTCGGTGAAAGGTTTCTGAAAGGTTTCAGACAAGTTTCCCGGAAGATGTCAGTTATCACACCAGATATATTTCTCGCAAGTTGTCTGAAATGTTCCTTAATCATTGCACGAAATATTTCATGAAAGATTTTTGAAACATTTTTCGAAACCTTTCATAAATCTTTTGCGAAATATTTCTGAAACATTTATTAAAACCTTTCAGTGAAAGGTTTCTGAAAAGTTTTAGATAGGTTTACCTGAAGATGTCAGTTATCAAACCAGATATATTTCTCGCAAGTTGTCTGAAATGTTCCTGAATCATCGCACGAAATACTTCATGAAAGATATTTGAAACATATCTCGAAATCTGTCAGAAATCTTTCGCGAAATATTGCAAAAACATTTATTGAAACCTTTTGGTGAAAGGTTCCTGAAAGGTTTCATGCTGGTTTCCCGGAAGATGTCACTTATCAAACCAGATATATTTCTCGCAAGTTGTCTGAAATGTTCCTTAATAAATGCACGAAATACTTCATGAAAGATATTTGAAACATTTCTCGAAATCTGTCAGAATTCATTCGCGAAATATTTCTGAAACATTAATTGAAACCTCTCGGTGAAAGGTTTCTGAATTGTTTTAGACAGATTTCCCGGAAGATGTTAGTTATCAAACCAGATATATTTCTCGCAACTTGTCTGAAATGTTCCTGAATCATTGCACGAAATACTTCATGAAAGATATTTGAAACATTTCTCGAAATCTTTCAGAAATCTTTCGCGAAATATTTCTGAAACATTTATTGAAACCTTTCGGTGGAAGGTTTCTGAAAGGTTTCAGGCAGCTATCCCGGAAGATGTCAGTTATCAAAACAGATATATTTCTGCGAAAGTGGTCTGAAATGTTTCTGAATCATTGCACGAAATACTTCATGAAAGATATTTGAAACATATCTCGAAATCTGTCAGAAATCTTTCGCGAAATATTGCAAAAACATTTATTGAAACCTTTTGGTGAAAGGTTTCTGAAAGGTTTCAGACAGGTTTCCCGGAAGATGTCAGTTATCAAACCAGATATATTTCTCGCAAGTTGTCTGAAATGTTCCTGAATCATTGGAAAACCTCCATGAAAGATTCCTGAAACATTTTTCGAAATCTGTCAGAAATCTTTCGCGAAATATTTCTGAAACAATAATTGAAACCTCTCGGTGAAAGGTTTCTGAAAGGTTTCAGACAGGTTTCCCGGAAGATGTCAGTTATGAAACCAGATATATTTCTCGCAAGTTGTCTGAAATGTTCCTGAATCATTGGAAAACCTCCATGAAAGATTCCTGAAACATTTTTCGAAATCTGTCAGAAATCTTTCGCGAAATATTTCTGAAACAATAATTGAAACCTCTCGGTGGAAGGTTTCTGAAAGGTTTCAGACAGGTTTCCCGGAAGATGTCAGTTATCACACCAGATATATTTCTGCGAAAGTTGTCTGAAATGTTCCTTAATAAATGCACGAAATACTTCATGAAAGATATTTGAAACATTTCTCGAAATCTGTCAGAAATCATTCGCGAAATATTTCTGAAACATTAATTGAAACCTCTCGGTGAAAGGTTTCTGAAAGGTTTCAGACAGGTTTCCCGGAAGCTGTCAGTTATCAAACCAGATATATTTCTCGCAAGTTGTCTGAAATGTTCCTTAATCATTGCACGAAATATTTCATGAAAGATTTTTTAAACAATTTTCGAAATCTGTCAGAAATCTTTCGCGAAATATTTCTGAAACATTTATTAAAACCTTTCAGTGAAAGGTTTCTGAAAAGTTTTAGATAGGTTTCCCGGATGATGTCACTTATCTAACCGGATATATTTCTCGCAAGTTGTCTGAAATGTTCCCGAATCATTGCACGAAATACTTCATGAAAGATTTCTGAAACATTTTTCGAAACCTGTCAGAAATCTTTCGCGAAATGTTTCTGATACATTTATTGAAATCTTTCGGTGGAAGGTTTCTGAAAGGTTTTAGACAGGTTTCCCGGAAGATGTCAGTTATCAAACCAGATATATTTCTCATAAGTTGACTGAAATGTTCCTGAATCATGGCACGAAATACTTCATGAAAGATTTCTGAAACATTTTTCGAAACCTTTCATAAATCTTTTGCGAAATATTTCTGAAACATTTATTAAAACCTTTCAGTGAAAGGTTTCTGAAAAGTTTTAGATAGGTTTCCCTGAAGATGTCAGTTATCAAACCAGATATATTTCTCGCAAGTTGTCTGAAATGTTCCTGAATCATCGCACGAAATACTTCATGAAAGATATTTGAAACATATCTCGAAATCTGTCAGAAATCTTTCGCGAAATATTGCAAAAACATTTATTGAAACCTATCGGTGGAAGGTTTCTGAAAGGTTTCAGGCAGGTTTCCCGGAAGATGTCACTTATCAAACCAGGTATATTTCTCGCAAGTTGTCTGAAATGTTCCCGAATCATTGCACGAAATACTTCATGAAAGATATTTGAAACATATCTCGAAATCTGTCAGAAATCTTTCGCGAAATATTGCAAAAACATTTATTGAAACCTTTCGGTGGAAGGTTTCTGAAAGGTTTCAGGCAGGTTTCCCGGAAGATGTCACTTATCAAACCAGGTATATTTCTCGCAAGTTGTCTGAAATGTTCCTTAATAATTGCACGTAATATTTCATGGAAAGATTTATGAAACATTTTTCGAACTCTGTCAGAAATCTTTCGAAAAATATTTCTTAAACATTTATTGAAACCTTTTGGTGAAAGGTTTCTGAAAGGTTTCAGACAGGTTTCCCGGACGATGTCAGTTATCAAACCAGACATATTTCTCATAAGTTGACTGACATGTTCCTGAATCATTGCACGAAATATTTCATAGAAGATATTTGAAACATTTCTCGAAATCTGCCAGAAATCATTCGCGAAATATTTCTGAAACAATAATTGAAACCTCTCGGTGAAAGGTTTCTGGAAGGTTTTAGGCAGGTTTCCCGGAAGATGTTAGTTATCAAACCCGATATATTTCTCGCAAGTTGTCTGAAATGTTCCTGAATCATTGCACGAAATACTTCATGAAAGATTTCTGAAACATTTTTCGAAACCTGTGAGAAATCTTTCGCGAAATGTTTCGAATACATTTATTAAAACCTTACAGTGAAAGATTTCTGAAAAGTTTTAGACAGGTTTCCTGGAAGATGTCAGTTATCAAACCAGATATATTTCTCGCAAGTTGTCTGAAATGTTCCTGAATCATTGCACGAAATATTTCATGAAAGATATTTGAAACATTTCTCGAAATCTGTTATTAATCTTTCGCGAAATATTTCTGAAACATTAATTGAAACGTTGCGGTGAAAGGTTTCTGAAAGGTTTTAGACAGGTTTCCCGGACGATGTTAGTTATCAAACCAGATATATTTCTCGCAAGTTGTCTGAAATGTTCCTGAATCATTGGAAAACCTCCATGAAAGATTCCTGAAACATTTTTCGAAATCTGTCAGAAATCTTTCGCGAAATATTTCTGAAACAATAATTGAAACCTCTCGGTGAAAGGTTTCTGAAAGGTTTCAGACAGGTTTCCCGGAAGATGTCAGTTATTACACCAGATATATTTCTGCGAAAGTTGTCTGAAATGTTCCTGAATCATTGCACGAAATACTTCATGAAAGATATTTGAAACATATCTCGAAATCTGTCAGACATCTTTCGCGAAATATTTCTGAAACATTTATTGAAACCTTTCGGTGGAAGGTTTCTGAAAGGTTTCAGGCTGGTTTCCCGGAAGATGTCACTTATCAAACCAGATATATTTCTCGCAAGTTGTCTGAAATGTTCCTTAATAAATGCACGAAATACTTCATGAAAGATATTTGAAACATTTCTCGAAATCTGTCAGAATTCATTCGCGAAATATTTCTGAAACATTAATTGAAACCTCTCGGTGAAAGGTTTCTGAATTGTTTTAGACAGATTTCTTGGAAGATGTTAGTTATCAAACCAGATATATTTCTCGCAACTTGTCTGAAATGTTCCTGAATCATTGCACGAAATACTTCATGAAAGATATTTGAAACATTTCTCGAAATCTTTCAGAAATCTTTCGCGAAATATTTCTGAAACATTTATTGAAACCTTTCGGTGGAAGGTTTCTGAAAGGTTTCAGGCAGCTATCCCGGAAGATGTCAGTTATCAAAACAGATATATTTCTGCGAAAGTGGTCTGAAATGTTTCTGAATCATTGCACGAAATACTTCATGAAAGATATTTGAAACATATCTCGAAATCTGTCAGAAATCTTTCGCAAAATATTGCAAAAACATTTATTGAAACCTTTTGGTGAAAGGTTTCTGAAAGGTTTCAGACAGGTTTCCCGGAAGATGTCAGTTATCAAACCAGATATATTTCTCGCAAGTTGTCTGAAATGTTCCTGAATCATTGGAAAACCTCCATGAAAGATTCCTGAAACATTTTTCGAAAACTGTCAGAAATCTTTCGCGAAATATTTCTGAAACAATAATTGAAACCTCTCGGTGAAAGGTTTCTGAAAGGTTTCAGACAGGTTTCCCGGAAGATGTCAGTTATGAAACCAGATATATTTCTCGCAAGTTGTCTGAAATGTTCCTGAATCATTGGAAAACCTCCATGAAAGATTCCTGAAACATTTTTCGAAATCTGTCAGAAATCTTTCTCGAAATATTTCTGAAACAATAATTGAAACCTCTCGGTGAAAGGTTTCTGAAAGGTTTCAGACAGGTTTCCCGGAAGATGTCAGTTATCACACCAGATATATTTCTGCGAAAGTTGTCTGAAATGTTCCTGAATCATTGCACGAAATACTTCATGAAAGATATTTGAAACATATCTCGAAATCTGTCAGACATCATTCGCGAAATATTTCTGAAACATTAATTGAAACCTCTCGGTGAAAGGTTTCTGAAAGGTTTCAGACAAGTTTCCCGGAAGATGTCAGTTATCACACCAGATATATTTCTCGCAAGTTGTCTGAAATGTTCCTTAATCATTGCACGAAATATTTCATGAAAGATTTTTGAAACAATTTTCGAAATCTGTCAGAAATCTTTCGCGAAATATTTCTGAAACATTTATTAAAACCTTTCAGTGAAAGGTTTCTGAAAAGTTTTAGATACGTTTCCCGGATGATGTCACTTATCTAACCGGATATATTTCTCGCAAGTTGTCTGAAATGTTCCTGAATCATTGCACGAAATACTTCATGAAAGATTTCTGAAACATTTTTCGAAACCTGTCAGAAATCTTTCGCGAAATGTTTCTGATACATTTATTGAAATCTTTCGGTGGAAGGTTTCTGAAAGGTTTTAGATAGGTTTCCCGGAAGATGTTAGTTATCAAACCCGATATATTTCTCGCAAGTTGTCTGACATGTTCCTGAATCATTGCACGAAATACTTCATGAAAGATTCCTGAAACAATTTTCGAAATGTGTCATAAATCTTTCGCGAAATATTTCTGAAACATTAATTGAAACCTCTCGGTGAAAGGTTTCTGAAAGGTTTCAGACAGGTTTCCCGGAAGATGTCAGTTATCACACCAGATATATTTCTCGCAAGTTGTCTGAAATGTTCCTGAATCATTGTACGAAATACTTCATGAAAGATTCCTGAAACATTTTTCGAAATCTGTCAGAAATCTTTCGCGAAATATTTCTGAAACAATAATTGAAACCTCTCGGTGAAAGGTTTCTGAAAGGTTTCAGACAGGTTTCCCGGAAGATGTCAGTTATCACACCAGATATATTTCTGCGAAAGTTGTCTGAAATGTTCCTTAATAAATGCACGAAATACTTCATGAAAGATATTTGAAACATTTCTCGAAATCTGTCAGAAATCATTCGCGAAATATTTCTGAAACATTAATTGAAACCTCTCGGTGAAAGGTTTCTGAAAGGTTTCAGACAGGTTTCCCGGAAGCTGTCAGTTATCAAACCAGATATATTTCTCGCTAGTTGTCTGAAATGTTCCTTAATCATTGCACGAAATATTTCATGAAAGATTTTTGAAACAATTTTCGAAATCTGTCAGAAATCTTTCGCGAAATATTTCTGAAACATTTATTAAAACCTTTCAGTGAAAGGTTTCTGAAAAGTTTTAGATAGGTTTCCCGGATGATGTCACTTATCTAACCGGATATATTTCTCGCAAGTTGTCTGAAATGTTCCCGAATCATTGCACGAAATACTTCATGAAAGATTTCTGAAATATTTTTCGAAACCTGTCAGAAATCTTTCGCGAAATGTTTCTGATACATTTATTGAAATCTTTCGGTGGAAGGTTTCTGAAAGGTTTTAGACAGGTTTCCCGGAAAATGTCAGTTATCAAACCAGATATATTTCTCATAAGTTGACTGAAATGTTCCTGAATCATGGCACGAAATACTTCATGAAAGATTTCTGAAACATTTTTCGAAACCTTTCATAAATCTTTTGCGGAATATTTCTGAAACATTTATTAAAACCTTTCAGTGAAAGGTTTCTGAAAAGTTTTAGATTGGTTTCCCTGAAGATGTCAGTTATCAAACCAGATATATTTCTCGCAAGTTGTCTGAAATGTTCCTGAATCATCGCACGAAATACTTCATGAAAGATATTTGAAACATATCTCGAAATCTGTCAGAAATCTTTCGCGAAATATTGCAAAAACATTTATTGAAACCTTTCGGTGGAAGGTTTCTGAAAGGTTTCAGGCAGGTTTCCCGGAAGATGTCACTTATCAAACCAGGTATATTTCTCGCAAGTTGTCTGAAATGTTCCCGAATCATTGCACGAAATACTTCATGAAAGATTTCTGAAACATTTTTCGAAACCTGTCAGAAATCTTTCGCGAAATGTTTCTGATACATTTATTGAAATCTTTAGGTGGAAGGTTTCTGAAAGGTTTTAGACAGGCTTCCCGGAAGATGTCAGTTATCAAACCAGATATATTTCTCATAAGTTGACTGAAATGTTCCTGAATCATGGCACGAAATACTTCATGAAAGATTTCTGAAACATTTTTCGAAACCTTTCATAAATCTTTTGCGAAATATTTCTGAAACATTTATTAAAACCTTTCAGTGAAAGGTTTCTGAAAAGTTTTAGATAGGTTTACCTGAAGATGTCAGTTATCAAACCAGATATATTTCTCGCAAGTTGTCTGAAATGTTCCTGAATCATCGCACGAAATACTTCATGAAAGATATTTGAAACATATCTCGAAATCTGTCAGAAATCTTTCGCGAAATATTGCAAAAACATTTATTGAAACCTTTTGGTGAAAGGTTCCTGAAAGGTTTCATGCTGGTTTCCCGGAAGATGTCACTTATCAAACCAGATATATTTCTCGCAAGTTGTCTGAAATGTTCCTTAATAAATGCACGAAATACTTCATGAAAGATATTTGAAACATTTCTCGAAATCTGTCAGAATTCATTCGCGAAATATTTCTGAAACATTAATTGAAACCTCTCGGTGAAAGGTTTCTGAATTGTTTTAGACAGATTTCCCGGAAGATGTTAGTTATCAAACCAGATATATTTCTCGCAACTTGTCTGAAATGTTCCTGAATCATTGCACGAAATACTTCATGAAAGATATTTGAAACATTTCTCGAAATCTTTCAGAAATCTTTCGCGAAATATTTCTGAAACATTTATTGAAACCTTTCGGTGGAAGGTTTCTGAAAGGTTTCAGGCAGCTATCCCGGAAGATGTCAGTTATCAAAACAGATATATTTCTGCGAAAGTGGTCTGAAATGTTTCTGAATCATTGCACGAAATACTTCATGAAAGATATTTGAAACATATCTCGAAATCTGTCAGAAATCTTTCGCGAAATATTGCAAAAACATTTATTGAAACCTTTTGGTGAAAGGTTTCTGAAAGGTTTCAGACAGGTTTCCCGGAAGATGTCAGTTATCAAACCAGATATATTTCTCGCAAGTTGTCTGAAATGTTCCTGAATCATTGGAAAACCTCCATGAAAGATTCCTGAAACATTTTTCGAAATCTGTCAGAAATCTTTCGCGAAATATTTCTGAAACAATAATTGAAACCTCTCGGTGAAAGGTTTCTGAAAGGTTTCAGACAGGTTTCCCGGAAGATGTCAGTTATGAAACCAGATATATTTCTCGCAAGTTGTCTGAAATGTTCCTGAATCATTGGAAAACCTCCATGAAAGATTCCTGAAACATTTTTCGAAATCTGTCAGAAATCTTTCGCGAAATATTTCTGAAACAATAATTGAAACCTCTCGGTGAAAGGTTTCTGAAAGGTTTCAGACAGGTTTCCCGGAAGATGTCAGTTATCACACCAGATATATTTCTGCGAAAGTTGTCTGAAATGTTCCTTAATAAATGCACGAAATACTTCATGAAAGATATTTGAAACATTTCTCGAAATCTGTCAGAAATCATTCGCGAAATATTTCTGAAACTTTAATTGAAACCTCTCGGTGAAAGGTTTCTGAAAGGTTTCAGACAAGTTTCCCGGAAGATGTCAGTTACGAGGGTAGTTCAATAAGTCTTTAGAATGACCAACAGATGGCGCGCGAATCGCTCCAAATCATCTGTTTTCAGTCAGCACCACTCCCGACTAGATATATGGTGCAGTCACAGTCAACATCTTCTGAGTTTACGTGTTTTTATAACCAATAGAAAAAAAAAAATTGCTTGTTAAGAAAAATGGAAAAAAAAGAGTTCAGAGCGGTAATTAAACATTTTCATTTAAGGGGTTTAACTCCATATGAGATAAAAAATGAATTTGACTCAGTTCATGGCACATCTGCCCCTGCCTTAGCAACGGTTTATAACTGGGTAAATGAATTTAAGCGTGGTCGTACATCAATAAGTGACGAACCACGTTCAGGAAGGCCCGTAGAAGCAACTACTCCCGAAATCATCAATAAAATCCACGATATGGTGTTGAAGGATAGAAGATTAAAAGTGCGTGAGTTAGCTGAGGCCACAAGGATATCTATAGGTGCAGTTGTTTCAATTCTACATGAAAAATTAAGCATGAAAAAGCTATCGGCAAGATGGGTGCCGCGTTTGCTCTCAGCTGAGAATAAACGCAATAGAGTGGTCGCCTCTGAGGCTCTTTTGGCGCGCATAAGTCGGAATCCTGAGGAAGATTTTCGTCGATTTGTGACTGTGGATGAAACATGGATACACCACTACACTCCTGAGACAAAGGAACAATCCAAACAGTGGATTTCCACAGGCGCACCAGCTCCAAAGAAGGCAAAGACCGTAAAGTCAGCTGGTAAGGTTATGGCTACAGTTTTTTGGGATGCACGTGGAATTATACTTATTGACTACTTGGAAAAGGGTAAAACAATTACTGGTGAGTATTATGCATCATTATTAGAGTAGTTGAAAGAAGAAATTAAAAAAAAACGACCACATTTGGCGAGAAAAAAAATTCTCTTTCATCACGAGAACGCCCGAGTTCACACATGCTTCGTTTCAATGGCTAAAATTGAAGAACTAAAATTCGAATTGGTCGAACACCCACCGTATTCACCAGATTTAGCCCCCAGTGACTTTTTCTTATTTCCAAACTTGAAAAAATGACTCGGTGGACAGAGATTTACGGACAACGAAGACGTCATTGCCTCTGTAAGTGCTTATTTTGAGGAACTTCCGAAAACGCACTTTTCTGAAGGATTAAAAAAACTTAAAAAGCGATTGACCATGTGTATAGAGCTCCAAGGAGATTATGTTGAAAAATAAAAAAAAATTTACCCAAAAAAAATTGTTTTTATACTTTATTCTAAAGACTTATTGAACTACCCTCGTATCACACCAGATATATTTCTCGCAAGTTGTCTGAAATGTTCCTTAATCATTGCACGAAATATTTCATGAAAGATTTTTGAAACAATTTTCGAAATCTGTCAGAAATCTTTCGGGAAATATTTCTGAAACATTTATTAAAACCTTTCAGTGAAAGGTTTCTGAAAAGTTTTAGATAGGTTTCCCGGATGATGTCACTTATCTAACCGGATATATTTCTCGCAAGTTGTCTGAAATGTTCCTGAATCATTGCACGAAATACTTCATGAAAGATTTCTGAAACATTTTTCGAAACCTGTCAGAAATCTTTCGCGAAATGTTTCTGATACATTTATTGAAATCTTTCGGTGGAAGGTTTCTGAAAGGTTTTAGACAGGTTTCCCGGAAGATCTTAGTTATCAAACCCGATATATTTCTCGCAAGTTGTCTGACATGTTCCTGAATCATTGCACGAAATACTTCATGAAAGATTCCTGAAACAATTTTCGAAATGTGTCATAAATCTTTCGCGAAATATTTCTGAAACATTAATTGAAACCTCTCGGTGAAAGGTTTCTGAAAGGTTTCAGACAGGTTTCCCGGAAGATGTCAGTTATCACACCAGATATATTTCTCGCAAGTTGTCTGAAATGTTCCTGAATCATTGTACGAAATACTTCATGAAAGATTCCTGAAACAATTTTCGTAATCTGTCAGAAATCTTCCGCGAAATATTTCTGAAACATTAATTGAAACCTTTCGGTGGAAGGTTTCTGAAAGGTTTCAGGCAGGTTTCCCGGAATATGTCAGTTATCACACCAGATATATTTCTCGCAAGTTGTCTGAAATGTTCCTTAATCATTGCACGAAATATTTCATGAAAGATTTCTGAAACATTTTTCGAAACCTGGCAGAAATCTTTCGCGAAATGTTTCTGATACATTTATTGAAATCTTTCGGTGGAAGGTTTCTGAAAGGTTTTAGACAGGTTTCCTGGAAGATGTTAGTTATCAAACCCGATATATTTCTCGCAAGTTGTCTGACATGTTCCTGAATAATTGCACGAAATACTTCATGAAAGATTCCTGAAACAATTTTCGAAATGTGTCATAAATCTTTCGCGAAATATTTCTGAAACATTTATTGAAACCTTTTGGTGAAAGGTTTCTGAAAGGTTTCAGACAGGTTTCCCGGAAGATGTCAGTTATGAAACCAGATATATTTCTCGCAAGTTGTCTGAAATGTTCCTGAATCATTGGAAAACCTCCATGAAAGATTCCTGAAACATTTTTCGAAATCTGTCAGAAATCTTTCGCGAAATATTTCTGAAACAATAATTGAAACCTCTCGGTGAAAGGTTTCTGAAAGGTTTCAGACAGGTTTCCCGGAAGATGTCAGTTATCACACCAGATATATTTCTGCGAAAGTTGTCTGAAATGTTCCTTAATAAATGCACGAAATACTTCATGAAAGATATTTGAAACATTTCTCGAAATCTGTCAGAAATCATTCGCGAAATATTTCTGAAACATTAATTGAAACCTCTCGGTGAAAGGTTTCTGAAAGGTTTCAGACAGGTTTCCCGGAAGATGTCAGTTATCACACCAGATATATGTCTCTCAAGTTTTCTGAAATGTTCCTGAATCATTGCACGAAATACTTCATGAAAGATTCCTGAAACAATTTTCGAAATCTGTCATAAATCTTTCGCGATACATTTCTAAAACATTTATTGAAACCTTTTGGTGAAAGGTTTCTGGAAGGTTTCAGACAGGTTTTCCGGAAGATGTCAGTTATCAAACCAGACATTTTTCTCATAAGTTGACTGACATGTTCCTGAATCATTGCACGAAATATTTCATAAAAGATATTTGAAACATTTCTCGAAATCTGCCAGAAATCATTCGCGAAATATTTCTGAAACAATAATTGAAACCTTTCGGTGGAAGGTTTCTGAAAGGTTTCAGGCAGGTTTCCCAGAAGATGTCCGTTATCAAACCAGATATATTTCTCGCAAGTTGTCTGAAATGTTCCTTAATCATTGCACGAACTATTTCATGAAAGATTTTTGAAACATTTCTCGAAATCTGCCAGAAATCTATCGCGAAATATTTCTGAAACATTAATTGAAACCTCTCGGTGAAAGGTTTCTGAAAGGTTTTAGACAGTTTTCCCGGAAGATGTTAGTTATCAAACCAGATATATTTCTCGCAAGTTGTCTGAAATGTTCCTGAATCATTGCACGAAATACTTTATGAAAGATTTCTGAAACATTTTTCGAAACCTGTCAGAAATCTTTCGCGAAATGTTTCTGATACATTAATTAAAACCTTTCAGTGAAAGGTTTCTGAAAAGTTTTAGATAGGTTTCCCGGAAGATGTCTGTTATCAAACCAGATATATTTCTCGCAATTTGTCTGAAATGTTCCTGAATCATTGCAGGAAATAGTTCATGAAAGATTCCTGAAACATTTTTTGAAATCTGTTATAAATCTTTCGCGGACTATTTCTGAAACAATTATTAAAACGTTGCAGTGAAAGGTTTCTGAAAAGTTTAAGACGGGTTTCCCGGAAGATGTCACTTATTAAACCGGATATATTTCTCGCAAGTTGTCTGAAATGTTTCTTAATAATTGCAAGAAATATTTCATGAAAGATATTTCAAACATTTCTCGAAATCTGTTATTAATCTTTCGCGAAATATTTCTGAAACATTTATTGAAATCTTTCGGTGGAAGGTTTCTGAAAGGTTTCAGACAGGTATCCCGGAAGATGTCAGTTATCAAACCAGATATATTTCTCGCAAGTTGTCTGAAATGTTCCTGAATCATGGCACGAAATACTTCATGAAAGATTTCTGAAACATTTTTCGAAACCTTTCATAAATCTTTTGCGAAATATTTCTGAAACATTTATTAAAACCTTTCAGTGAAAGGTTTCTGAAAAGTTTTAGATAGGTTTACCGGAAGATGTCAGTTATCAAACCAGATATATTTCTCGCAAGTTGTCTGAAATGTTCCTGAATCATCGCACGAAATACTTCATGAAAGATATTTGAAACATTTCTCGAAACCTGTCAGAAATCTTTCACGAAATATTTCTGAAACATTTATTAAAACCTTTCAGTGAAAGGTTTCTGAAAAGTTTTAGATAGATTTCCCGGTAGATGTCACTTATCATACCAGATATGTTTCTCGCAAGTTGTCTGAAATGTTCCTTAATCATTGCACGAAATATTTCATGAAAGATTTTTGAAACATTTCTCGAAATCTGCCAGAAATCTTTCGCGAAATATTTCTGAAACGTTAATTGAAACATCTCGGTGAAAGGTGTTTGAAAGGTTTTAGACAGGTTTCCCGGAAGATGTTAGTTATCAAACCAGATGTATTTCTCGCAAGTTATCTGAAATGTTCCTGAATCATTGCGCGACATATTTCATGAAAGATATTTCAAACGTTTCTCGAAATCTGTTATTAATCTTTCGCGAAATATTTCTGAAACATTAATTGGAACCTCTCGGTGAAAGGTTTCTGAAAGGTTTTAGATAGGTTTCCCGGAAGATGTCAGTTATCAAACCAGATATATTTCTCGCAAGTTGTCTGAAATGTTCCTGAATCATCGCACAAAATACTTCATGCAAGATATTTGAAACATTTCTCGAAATATGTCAGAAATCTATCGCGAAATATTTCTGAAACATTAATTGAAACCTCTCGGTGAAAGGTTTCTGAAAGGTTTTAGACAGTTTTCCCGGAAGATGTTAGTTATCAAACCAGATATATTTCTCGCAAGTTGTCTGAAATGTTCCTGAATCATTGCACGAAATACTTCATGAAAGATTTCTGAAACATTTTTCGAAACCTGTCAGAAATCTTTCGCAAAATGTTTCTGATACATTAATTAAAACCTTTCAGTGAAAGGTTTCTGAAAAGTTTTAGATAGGTTTCCCGGAAGATGTCTGTTATCAAACCAGATATATTTCTCGCAATTTGTCTGAAATGTTCCTGAATCATTGCAGGAAATAGTTCATGAAAGATTCCTGAAACATTTTTTGAAATCTGTTAGAAATCTTTCGCGGAATATTTCTGAAACATTTATTAAAACGTTGCAGTGAAAGGTTTCTGAAAAGTTTAAGACGGGTTTCCCGGAAGATGTCACTTATGAAACCGGATATATTTCTCGCAAGTTGTCTGAAATGTCTCTTAATAATTGCAAGAAATATTTCATGAAAGATATTTCAAACATTTCTCGAAATCTGTTATTAATCTTTCGCGAAATATTTCTGAAACATTTATTGAAATCTTTCGGTGGAAGGTTTCTGAAAGGTTTCAGACAGGTTTCCCGGAAGATGTCAGTTATCAAACCAGATATATTTCTCGCAAGTTGTCTGAAATGTTCCTGAATCATGGCACGAAATAGTTCATGAAAGATTTCTGAAACATTTTTCGAAACCTTTCATAAATCTTTTGCGAAATATTTCTGAAACATTTATTAAAACCTTTCAGTGAAAGGTTTCTGAAAAGTTTTAGATAGGTTTCCCGGAAGATGTCAGTTATCAAACCAGATATATTTCTCGCAAGTTGTCTGAAATGTTCCTGAATCATCGCACAAAATACTTCATGAAAGATATTTGAAACATTTCTCGAAATATGTCAGAAATCTATCGCGAAATATTTCTGAAACATTAATTGAAACCTCTCGGTGAAAGGTTTCTGAAAGGTTTTAGACAGTTTTCCCGGAAGATGTTAGTTATCAAACCAGATATATTTCTCGCAAGTTGTCTGAAATGTTCCTGAATCATTGCACGAAATACTTCATGAAAGATTTCTGGAACATTTTTCGAAACCTGTCAGAAATCTTTCGCAAAATGTTTCTGATACATTAATTAAAACCTTTCAGTGAAAGGTTTCTGAAAAGTTTTAGATAGGTTTCCCGGAAGATGTCTGTTATCAAACCAGATATATTTCTCGCAATTTGTCTGAAATGTTCCTGAATCATTGCAGGAAATAGTTCATGAAAGATTCCTGAAACATTTTTTGAAATCTGTTAGAAATCTTTCGCGGAATATTTCTGAAACATTTATTAAAACGTTGCAGTGAAAGGTTTCTGAAAAGTTTAAGACGGGTTTCCCGGAAGATGTCACTTATGAAACCGGATATATTTCTCGCAAGTTGTCTGAAATGTTTCTTAATAATTGCAAGAAATATTTCATGAAAGATATTTCAAACATTTCTCGAAATCTGTTATTAATCTTTCGCGAAATATTTCTGAAACATTTATTGAAATCTTTCGGTGGAAGGTTTCTGAAAGGTTTCAGACAGGTTTCCCGGAAGATGTCAGTTATCAAACCAGATATATTTCTCGCAAGTTGTCTGAAATGTTCCTGAATCATTGGAAAACCTCCATGAAAGATTCCTGAAACATTTTTCGAAATCTGTCAGAAATCTTTCGCGAAATATTTCTGAAACAATAATTGAAACCTCTCGGTGAAAGGTTTCTGAAAGGTTTCAGACAGGTTTCCCGGAAGATGTCAGTTATGAAACCAGATATATTTCTCGCAAGTTGTCTGAAATGTTCCTGAATCATTGGAAAACCTCCATGAAAGATTCCTGAAACATTTTTCGAAATCTGTCAGAAATCTTTCGCGAAATATTTCTGAAACAATAATTGAAACCTCTCGGTGAAAGGTTTCTGAAAGGTTTCAGACAGGTTTCCCGGAAGATGTCAGTTATCACACCAGATATATTTCTGCGAAAGTTGTCTGAAATGTTCCTTAATAAATGCACGAAATACTTCATGAAAGATATTTGAAACATTTCTCAAAATCTGTCAGAAATCATTCGCGAAATATTTCTGAAACATTAATTGAAACCTCTCGGTGAAAGGTTTCTGAAAGGTTTCAGATAGGTTTCCCGGAAGCTGTCAGTTATCAAACCAGATATATTTCTCGCAAGTTGTCTGGAATGTTCCTTAATCATTGCACGAAATATTTCATGAAAGATTCCTGAAACATTTTTCGAAACCTGTCAGAAATCTTTCGCGAAATGTTTCTGATACATTTATTAAAACCTTACAGTGAAAGATTTCTGAAAAGTTTTATACAGGTTTCCTGGAAGATGTCAGTCATCAAACCAGATATATTTCTCGCAAGTTGTCTGAAATGTTCCTGAATCATTGCACGAAATACTTCATGAAAGATTTCTGAAACATTTTTCGAAACCTGTCAGAAATCTTTCGCGAAATGTTTCGAATACATTTATTAAGACCTTACAGTGAAAGATTTCTGAAAAGTTTTAGACAGGTTTCCTGGAAGATGTCAGTTATCAAACCAGATATATTTCTCGCAATTTGTCTGAAATGTTCCTGAATCATTGCACGAAATAGTTCATGAAAGATTTCTGAAACATTTTTGGAAACCTGTCAGAAATCTTTGGCGAAATGTTTCTGATACATTAATTAAAACCTTTCAGTGAAAGGTTTCTGAAAAGTTTTAGATAGGTTTCCCGGAAGATGTCTGTTATCAAACCAGATATATTTCTCGCAATTTGTCTGAAATGTTCCTGAATCATTGCAGGAAATAGTTCATGAAAGATTCCTGAAACATTTTTTGAAATCTGTTAGAAATCTTTCGCGGAATATTTCTGAAACATTTATTAAAACGTTGCAGTGAAAGGTTTCTGAAAAGTTTAAGACGGGTTTCCCGGAAGATGTCACTTATGAAACCGGATATATTTCTCGCAAGTTGTCTGAAATGTTTCTTAATAATTGCAAGAAATATTTCATGAAAGATATTTCAAACATTTCTCGAAATCTGTTATTAATCTTTCGCGAAATATTTCTGAAACATTTATTGAAATCTTTCGGTGGAAGGTTTCTGAAAGGTTTCAGACAGGTTTCCCGGAAGATGTCAGTTATCAAACCAGATATATTTCTCGCAAGTTGTCTGAAATGTTCCTGAATCATGGCACGAAATACTTCATGAAAGATATCTGAAACATTTTTCGAAACCTTTCATAAATCTTTTGCGAAATATTTCTGAAACATTTATTAAAACCTTTCAGTGAAAGGTTTCTGAAAAGTTTTAGATAGGTTTCCCGGAAGATGTCAGTTATCAAACCAGATATATTTCTCGCAAGTTGTCTGAAATGTTCCTGAATCATCGCACGAAATACTTCATGAAAGATATTTGAAACATTTCTCGAAATATGTCAGAAATCTTTTCGCGAAATATTTCTGAAACATTAATTGAAACATCTCGGTGAAAGGTTTCTGAAAGGTTTTAGACAGGTTTCCCGAAAGATGTCAGTTATCAAACCAGATATATTTCTCGCAAGTTGTCTGAAATGTTCCTGAATCATCGCACAAAATACTTCATGAAAGATATTTGAAACATTTCTCGAAATATGTCAGAAATCTATCGCGAAATATTTCTGAAACATTAATTGAAACCTCTCGGTGAAAGGTTTCTGAAAGGTTTTAGACAGTTTTCCCGGAAGATGTTAGTTATCAAACCAGATATATTTCTCGCAAGTTGTCTGAAATGTTCCTGAATCATTGCACGAAATACTTCATGAAAGATTTCTGAAACATTTTTCGAAACCTGTAAGAAATCTTTCGCGAAATGTTTCTGATACATTAATTAAAACCTTTCAGTGAAAGGTTTCTGAAAAGTTTTAGATAGGTTTCCCGGAAGATGTCTGTTATCAAACCAGATATATTTCTCGCAATTTGTCTGAAATGTTCCTGAATCATTGCAGGAAATAGTTCATGAAAGATTCCTGAAACATTTTTTGAAGTCTGTTAGAAATCTTTCGCGGAATATTTCTGAAACATTTATTAAAACCTTTCAGTGAAAGGTTTCTGAAAAGTTTTAGATAGGTTTCCCGGAAGATGTCAGTTATCAAACCAGATATATTTCTCGCAAGTTGTCTGAAATGTTCCTGAATCATCGCACGAAATACTTCATGAAAGATATTTGAAACATTTCTCGAAATATGTCAGAAATCTTTTCGCGAAATATTTCTGAAACATTAATTGGAACCTCTCGGTGAAAGGTTTCTGAAAGGTTTTAAATAGGTTTCCCGGAAGATGTCAGTTATCAAACCAGATATATTTCTCGCTAGTTGTCTGAAATGTTCCTGAATCATCGCACAAAATACTTCATGAAAGATATTTGAAACATTTCTCGAAATATGTCAGAAATCTATCGCGAAATATTTCTGAAACATTAATTGGAACCTCTCGATGAAAGGTTTCTGAAAGGTTTTAGACAGTTTTCCCGGAAGATGTTAGTTATCAAACCAGATATATTTCTCGCAAGTTGTCTGAAATGTTCCTGAATCATTGCACGAAATACTTCATGAAAGATTTCTGAAACATTTTTCGAAACCTGTAAGAAATCTTTCGCGAAATGTTTCTGATACATTAATTAAAACCTTTCAGTGAAAGGTTTCTGAAAAGTTTTAGATAGGTTTCCCGGAAGATGTCTGTTATCAAACCAGATATATTTCTCGCAATTTGTCTGAAATGTTCCTGAATCATTGCAGGAAATAGTTCATGAAAGATTCCTGAAACATTTTTTGAAGTCTGTTAGAAATCTTTCGCGGAATATTTCTGAAACATTTATTAAAACCTTTCAGTGAAAGGTTTCTGAAAAGTTTTAGATAGGTTTCCCGGAAGATGTCAGTTATCAAACCAGATATATTTCTCGCAAGTTGTCTGAAATGTTCCTGAATCATCGCACGAAATACTTCATGAAAGATATTTGAAACATTTCTCGAAATATGTCAGAAATCTTTTCGCGAAATATTTCTGAAACATTAATTGGAACCTCTCGGTGAAAGGTTTCTGAAAGGTTTTAAATAGGTTTCCCGGAAGATGTCAGTTATCAAACCAGATATATTTCTCGCTAGTTGTCTGAAATGTTCCTGAATCATCGCACAAAATACTTCATGAAAGATATTTGAAACATTTCTCGAAATATGTCAGAAATCTATCGCGAAATATTTCTGAAACATTAATTGAAACCTCTCGGTGAAAGGTTTCTGAAAGGTTTTAGACAGTTTTCCCGGAAGATGTTAGTTATCAAACCAGATATATTTCTCGCAAGTTGTCTGAAATGTTCCTGAATCATTGCACGAAATACTTCATGAAAGATTTCTGAAACATTTTTCGAAACCTGTCAGAAATCTTTCGCGAAATGTTTCTGATACATTAATTAAAACCTTTCAGTGAAAGGTTTCTGAAAAGTTTTAGATAGGTTTCCCGGAAGATGTCTGTTATCAAACCAGATATATTTCTCGCAATTTGTCTGAAATGTTCCTGAATCTTTGCAGGAAATAGTTCATGAAAGATTCCTGAAACATTTTTTGTAATCTGTTAGAAATCTTTCGCGGAATATTTCTGAAACATTTATTAAAACCTTTCAGTGAAAGGTTTCTGAAAAGTTTTAGATAGGTTTCCCGGAAGATGTCAGTTATCAAACCAGATATATTTCTCGCAAGTTGTCTGAAATGTTCCTGAATCATCGCACGAAATACTTCATGAAAGATATTTGAAACATTTCTCGAAATATGTCAGAAATCTTTTCGCGAAATATTTCTGAAACATTAATTGGAACCTCTCGGTGAAAGGTTTCTGAAAGGTTTTAAATATGTTTCCCGGAAGATGTCAGTTATCAAACCAGATATATTTCTCGCTAGTTGTCTGAAATGTTCCTGAATCATCGCACAAAATACTTCATGAAAGATATTTGAAACATTTCTCGAAATATGTCAGAAATCTATCGCGAAATATTTCTGAAACATTAATTGAAACCTCTCGGTGAAAGGTTTCTGAAAGGTTTTAGACAGTTTTCCCGGAAGATGTTAGTTATCAAACCAGATATATTTCTCGCAAGTTGTCTGAAATGTTCCTGAATCATTGCACGAAATACTTCATGAAAGATTTCTGAAACATTTTTCGAAACCTGTCAGAAATCTTTCGCGAAATGTTTCTGATACATTAATTAAAACCTTTCAGTGAAAGGTTTCTGAAAAGTTTTAGATAGGTTTCCCGGAAGATGTCTGTTATCAAACCAGATATATTTCTCGCAATTTGTCTGAAATGTTCCTGAATCATTGCAGGAAATAGTTCATGAAAGATTCCTGAAACATTTTTTGTAATCTGTTAGAAATCTTTCGCGGAATATTTCTGAAACATTTATTAAAACGTTGCAGTGAAAGGTTTCTGAAAAGTTTAAGACGGGTTTCCCGGAAGATGTCACTTATGAAACCGGATATATTTCTCGCAAGTTGTCTGAAATGTTTCTTAATAATTGCAAGAAATATTTCATGAAAGATATTTCAAACATTTCTCGAAATCTGTTATTAATCTTTCGCGAAATATTTCTGAAACATTTATTGAAATCTTTCGGTGGAAGGTTTCTGAAAGGTTTCAGACAGGTTTCCCGGAAGATGTCAGTTATCAAACCAGATATATTTCTCGCAAGTTGTCTGAAATGTTCCTGAATCATGGCACGAAATACTTCATGAAAGATTTCTGAAACATTTTTCGAAACCTTTCATAAATCTTTTGCGAAATATTTCTGAAACATTTATTAAAACCTTTCAGTGAAAGGTTTCTGAAAAGTTTTAGATAGGTTTCCCGGAAGATGTCAGTTATCAAACCAGATATATTTCTCGCAAGTTGTCTGAAATGTTCCTGAATCATCGCACGAAATACTTCATGAAAGATATTTGAAACATTTCTCGAAATATGTCAGAAATCTTTTCGCGAAATATTTCTGAAACATTTATTGAAACCTTTCGGTGGAAGGTTTCTGAACGGTTTCAGGCAGGTTTCCCGGAAGATGTCAGTTATCAAACCAGATATGTTTCTCGCAAGTTGTCTGAAATGTTCCTTAATCATTGCACGAAATATTTCATGAAAGATTTTTGAAACATTTCTCGAAATCTGCCAGAAATCTTCCGCGAAATATTTCTGAAACATTAATTGAAACATCTCGGTGAAAGGTTTCTGAAAGGTTTTAGACAGGTTTCCCGAAAGATGTCAGTTATCAAACCAGATATATTTCTCGCAAGTTGTCTGAAATGTTCCTGAATTATTGCAGGGAATACTCCATGAAAGATTCCTGAAACATTTTTCGAAATCTGTCAGAAATCTGTCGCGAAATATTTCTGAAACAATAATTGAAACCTCTCGTGAAAGGTTTCTGAAAAGTTTTAGACAGGTTTCCCGGAAGATATCAGTTATCAAACAAGATATATTTCTCGCAAGTTGTCTGAAATGTTCCTGAATCATTGCACGAAATACTTCATGAAAGATATTTGAAACATATCTCGAAATCTGTCAGACATCTTTCGGGAAATATTTCTGAAACATTTATTGAAACCATTCGGTGGAAGGTTTCTGAAAGGTTTCAGGCAGGTTTCCCAGAAGATGTCAGTTATCAAACCAGATATATTTCTCGCAATTTGTCTGAAATGTTCCTTCATAATTACACGAAATATTTCATGAAAGATATTTGAAACATATCTCGAAATCTGTCAGACATCTTTCGCGAAATATTTCTGAAACATTTATTGAACATTTATTCACCTTTCGGTGAAAGGTTTCTAAAAGGTTTCGGAAGCGTCTTTTGGATGATGTCAGTTATCGATTAGGAGATATTTAGAGTTTCGCATGACGACACTCAATTTCAATATAAAATGAAGATGATTATCTTATTTTCAGTAAAAAGTGTATTCTCAGAGTAATGGAGATCATGTGAAATCTTCAAGAGTTTCAAAAATTACATCTTTCTAGTTTTTTCGCCTAAATAGGAAATTCGAATTCCTAGATTAATTACCGATCGATAAATGACATCGCCCGATAAACATTTCCAAGAACTTCCTAAAATGTTTCATGGAAATTTTTGCCATGATTGCTTCAGAAATATTTCATGAAAGCATTCCGAAGGATCTCGAAAAATGTTTCAAAAACGTTTCATGATCGCCCCATTTGTCAGTAACATTTAAGGTACTTACAGAGGAATATTTCGGAATCGCTTGCTGACTCCTCCCGGAAAACATTCCCGAAAACTTTTATGAACGATTTAGAGGTATAATTTTACTAATCGATAACTAATATCCTCCGGGAAACCTTTCTAAAACCTTTTAGAAACCTTTCACCGAAAGGTTGCTATAAATGTTTCAGAAATATTTCGCGAAAGATTTTTCACAGATTTCGAAAAATGTTTTAGGAATCTTTCATGAAATATTTCGTACAATGATTCAGAAATCTTCCATAAATCTTTCGAAGTAATATTTACTCGAAACATTTCCTACATGTTCCACTTATATTTCTGAAACATTGCCGAAGTATTTAAACGAACTATTTCTTGAAATGTTCCATTGAAATATATCGATCGTGCTATGTGTGATGTAGTTTCCACTGAAAAAATTGCGGCTTTCAACGTGAATCAGATTTTTCTCGCAAAGTTGATGATACGTATGAACATCTTTCTCTTAATTCTATTGAACTTGTTAAGCGCAATCGATTGATCCATGATGTTTTCATATTTTTCGAGAATGCAATACTCATTCAAATGAATAGAGGGGACTAGAGAGAAAAGAGAGATAATTTCTTTTTTCCTTCCAGGGTTGCCAGACTGTGCGATTTATCGCCAAATGTGCGATTTTTAAGCTACTTGGGCGACAAAATTTTTAGATTGGCGACTTGCTATTTTTTGGCGATTTTTGCCATAGACGGTGCGATTTTGGGCGATATCTATGAGACAGTAAAAAGGTTGTTTTTTCTCATGAGTTTAAGTGGTTTCACGCGATTCGCAATATGTACATGTTCTGAGCGTATTCTGACAGTCACAAGTGGACGCAAGTCGGTACTGGCCCCGTGCAGCTGTGATGACCAGGTCGGGTTAGGTTAGGTAGCGCGTGACCCGAGAGCGGTTTATTTAAATAAATAATAAATAAATAAATTAAATAAATAATATATAAATAAATTAAATAAATAATAAATAAATAAATTAAATAAATAATAAATAAATAAAATAAATAAATAATAAATAAATAAATTAAATAAATAATAAATAAATAAATTAAATAAATAATAAATAAATAAATTAAATAAATAATAAATAAATAAATTAAATAAATAATAAATAAATAAATTAAATAAATAATAAATAAATAAATTAAATAAATAATAAATAAATAAATTAAATAAATAATAAATAAATAAATTAAATAAATAATAAATAAATAAATTAAATAAATAATAAATAAATAAATTAAATAAATAATAAATAAATAAATTAAATAAATAATAAATAAATAAATTAAATAAATAATAAATAAATAAATTAAATAAATAATAAATAAATAAATTAAATAAATAACAAATAAATAAATTAAATAAATTAAATAAATAATAAATAAATAGATTAAATAAATAATAAAAAAATAAATTAAATAAATAATAAATAAATAAATTAAATAAATAATAAATAAATAAATTAAATAAATAATAAATAAATAAATTAAATAAATAATAAATAAATAAATTAAATAAATAATAAATAAATTAAATAAATAATAAATAAATAAATTAAATAAATAATAATTAAATAAATTAAATAAATAATAAATAAATAAATTAAATAAATAATAAATAAATAAATTAAATAAATAATAAATAAATAAATTAAATAAATAATAAATAAATAAATTAAATAAATAATAAATAAATAAATTAAATAAATAATAAATAAATAATAAATAAATAAATTAAATAAATAATAAATAAATAATAAATAAATAAATTAAATAAATAATAAATAAATAATAAATAAATAAATTAAATAAATAATAAATAAATAAATTAAATAAATAATAAATAAATTAATTAAATAAATAATAAATAAATAAATTAAATAAATAATAAATAAATAAATAATAAATAAATAAATTAAATAAATAATAAATAAATAAATAATAAATAATAAATAATAAATAATAAATAATAAATAATAAATAAATAATAAATAAATAAATTAAATAAATAATAAATAAATAAATTAAATAAATAATAAATAAATAAATTGAATAAATAATAAATAAATAAATTAAATAAATAATAAATAAATAAATAATAAATAATAAATAAATAAATAATAAATAATAAATAATAAATTAAATAAATAATAAATAAATAATAAATAATAAATAATAAATTAAATAAATAAATTAAATAAATAATAAATAAATAAATTAAATAAATAATAAATAAATAAATAATAAATAATAAATAAATAAATTAAATAAATAATAAATCAATAAATTAAATAATTAATAAATAAATAAATTAAATAAATAATAAATAAATAAATTAAATAAATAATAAATAAATAATAAATAAATAAATTAAATAAATAATAAATAAATAAATTAAATAAATAATAAATAAACAAATTAAATAAATAATAAATAAATAAATTAAATAAATAATAAATAAATAAATTAAATAAATAATAAATAAATAAATTAAATAAATAATAAATAAATAAATTAAATAAAATATAAATAAATAAATTAAATAAAATATAATCAAAAGGTAATAAATGCGGATTGAAACAAGAATATTTTAATTGAGCACGACACTTTCTCTCTGCGTCTAATCCGGGCTTGAGATCGGCTACGGCCGCATTAAAGGTGTTTGAAACGAAAAATAACGAGAAGAATGAATAAAATGAATATCGCGAGAGTGTATCCGTTAGCACGTTTGGACTCTGACTGATTTTACTCGTCGTCTACAAATTCTCTGTAGCCCTGTTGAACCCCTCTCCATTTTTTATATATGTAGTCTATAGTGGTCTAGAGGCTGCATCCAGCCACATGTTGTTGTCGTTCGAACGACACGCTTTTCTTCCCGGAAAAGCACTTGAACTCGGACCCACCAATATCGCGTAGAACAGAGGTTCTTTGTTTTAGACTTACTATCGTTTGCTATTTCTAAAACTAAATATTTGTGCTTTAACCTGTTCGAGAATCGAGTGATTATACATATATTGTATATTTTCTAAATGAATACGTATTATTTTATTTGAATATTTGCGCGTATAAATGGCGAATAACACGTGACGTATTATTATGTCACACAGCATATCGAGCGCAGCCCGACTTGTGACTGTCTCGGTGACCGATTACCCTTAGAAAGTATAGAGGTTGTTGGGTAAGAGTAAGATTTCTGACCCTAATACATTTTGGGCAGAACTTTACATATTCAAGAATGCAGGGGGAAAATTTATTTTCCGAGAGCTTGCAACATTTGTACTTACTTTACTTAGCTTACCGTCCACTAACGCTGTTGTGGAACGCGTGTTTTCAGTGATGAACAGCGTTCGCACAAAATTTCGTAACAGGATGTTAATACAAATGTTAGATTCCATATTGAGGATTAGGATGCGTTTTTATTCAAATAAAACATGTTGCCAAAACTTTTTTCCTAGTAAAGATATGCTTAAAGATTTTAATGCGAAAATTTTATATGCAGACAAATATGAATCTGAGACTGAAGAATCAAAAAATAAGTCTCAAATAGTCGAAGAAATAGAAGTAGAAATCCTTCTATCAGAATTAGATTGTCCATGTATTAGCAAAGTGAATGTTTATTTTAAACATATATTTATACACACTCTCATAAAACTGTTACTTATTTATAATAAATAAATTTATGTAATAAGCCGATTTGTAAGTTAATTATATTGGTTCCTAAAACAATCATTTATTAATTAGATTTGTTCATTTAATTTTATGCTGTGCGATTTTTTGTGCGATTTTGATAGGCTGAATTGGCGGTTTCTGGCGATTTTTCTGCCGATAGGTGGCGACATAGGCTTCTCAGCGTCTGGCAACCCTGCAGTTCCTTCTGTGGTTCATCACCGGGTTCATGTTCGTCACGTTACGACTCACGACATAGCACTTGTGAAAAATTATATATTAAAAGCAATTGATTCACACATCAAAGGTAGTAATTAAAGAGTTTTTTATCTTCGGTGAATTTATATGTAAGTATATATTTATATCCTAATAATGTAGTTTAACGTAGAATCCTAACCTTCTATATACACGTGCTACGATAAAATATGCGTCATGGCACTGCCCGTGTTACCAGATCCTATCACTCTTCTATTCAAATAAATATCAATGTATGCATGCACGAGATGTCCATTTTTCCTTTTTTTTTTCAGTAAATTTTGGAGAACCAATATCAATTTATTTTATCAATCTACGTCAATTCTTCATAACCTCATCACAGGCACTCGATTCTTCCTGGTGAGATTATCATAATTTTTTTCAACACCTTTCTCAATCTTTTCTTCAATAATTTATATAAATATATTTTTTCTAGTTGTTCTTCTACACACTACTCGATATATATTCCAAGGCGATCAAAGGTTGTTCCAACGAGCTTTTCTACAATTATTTGCAAAAAATAAAGTCAAGTGTGGTGAGTCATTTTAATTTTAAATCATCCAGTAAGTATTAAGTGCAAGCTTGTGATGAAAATTTAATGATATTCATATGATGGGTTGGTATTTATGTAACATTCATTTATCTGTCTTTTGCCTAGTCTAGACTGTCTTCGTGACGTAGGATGATTAGCGTTCAATCTCGAATAAAATCTTTATTTTCAAATTTATGGAATGAAAAATATTTTAATACCGAGACAATTACATTATTTGAGATTGACCACTAATCATCTTACGTCTTCGAGACGCAGTCTAGACTATAGGCATTTACCGTTGATGGCATAATGGAATATTCCTGTCAAGACTAGTGTCTGCTTGCTCTGAGCACAAAAGTGTCAAAGTGCCACTAAACTCGCAGACTGAGTGCATATCCAACTCACGCTCAACATGTACCTTGTGAGTTATATTGCATTTATTGAAATCTTCCAAGGCTTGAATATGTGCAATATAAGTGGAATATTTGAAAATTATCTATATCATATATTTAAAATATGTATACTATGATTGTAGAATATATATCAGTGGATTCGAAAAAAAATTATTCAAAAATTTTCAAAAGTCACACGTATAAAATGTGTAGAATATATTTGACATATTTTCTATCCATATTTTCCATATACTTAATATATATTTTACATATATCATATGAATTCATAAAATACCAGACAGTCTTTGGGTTTTTCCAAATTATATTTCCCCGAAACCATAATATTTTACAGATCTTTTGAATATATTTTGCATTCATTTTTCCTATTTTAAGATATATTCTATGTATATTTTGGGTGTATTATACCTATATTTCATGAATATTTTACACAGTTTATGCATGTGATTTTTGGTAATATTCGAATAATTTTTTTCTAGTAGAGTGAAAGATGTAGTCTCCCCATTAGCCAGATGTATTGCAAATTGTTAGCAATTTGACATACACGTTTTGCTATCAATTTCCTTAAATTTGACGTAAAACTGCGTCCGTATATGAGATAAATTTTGTGTCAAGTATTGAAGTAAATGTTTGAGGGCAAAGAGAAGGCAGAATTGCAGCAACTATTGCTCATGATGTGCAGACGTACCATAGGCATAAATTGCCATCATATTGTCGTCATATTTCACGAATAGAAATTTCCATCAGTATGCTGCTATTAATTTACTCAAACTTAACATCAATATTTGAGAAATTACTATGTAATAACTTGCTAACAAAAAACAAATTGTCAACAATTTAAAAAAAATTTTTTTTTAAATATACAATTAAGTTTAAATAGTCAATTTATAATAAAGATGGTGATATAAGAAAAAATAGAGACAAAGTAGAAAATAAGGTAAAACTTAATTTTTTTATTATTATTAATTAAATCGCTTTACATAAACCTTACAAACTTACTTAATCTTAGTTTTGCAATCACGAACGTGCAAAGCGTACTTAAAAGATCTTTTCGATTGAGTAATTTTTATTTCGTATCTCAAGATCTTTTCTTGATGTTTATAAAAAAAGAAAGGTAAGCATCGTACGGGAGATAAGAAATATGAAACATGTATATTTTTAAAGGAAGTAATGTAAAAAAATTTGACAGGATACTGCAACAAGTTTAAAGAGAACGAATATAAATCGCTACGATGACGGGTATAGCCACATTCTATTTGTCAAGAGAAAATATAAGGCTAGTATCGGTGTAAAATTATACTACCTATCAAAGAAAAACACATGTTACGAAACTATAAAAAAATCACAAATGCAGCATGACTTACAAAATAGACGCCAAATACACTAATAACAAGCTTATTTAAAGGCGTGTACGCAATTACAGAAACAAAATTAAATGTCATAATGGCTTTGTCTACCACTTGAGCAGCTTATGCTTAAACTTTAAATAATCGAATAATTACAATAGAAATGTTAAATAATATTCGTACATACATTTATACACAGTACGTTATTTTCTCATTTGTAATGAACAAAATGGCTTTTTTTAATTCTTCAAGAATTCTCTACATAGCTAAAAGTCTCAGCACCTCGGTACATGAACTATAAAAAACAGAATGTACGCCGTTTATTTTATACCTTATCGCAATTAAATCGTTTTACAAAAACAATTTTACAAAAACCTTATAAACTACTAAAACTTGCTATTGTAATCGCGAATACACAAGCGAACGTTAGGGACTACCGGCCATTGTGATGTATCTAATATTTAAAAAATAGAAACGTTCGTACCTTTACTCTCAACTTTTGAAGCATTGGCTGTTGACCGATTACTTCAAAATACTTATGCAATATTGCTTGATGCGCATGGATGCAAGATTTGAAGTTTCCGTAAGCTCAATACTTCTAAAATAATTATTTTAGTTTGCCACCGTGATAGGGTTATAAAAAAACAAATGAAACGTGTTCCCGTTTATACAATTCGGCCTAAAACCTTTATAAGCGACAAACTTAAATAATTATTTTCATAATATTGAACTTACGGAGATTTTATACAATATTGTTTCCAGAGGGTGAATTAAACAATATTACGCAATTTTTTCGAAGTCATAAGAGTAGTCAAAGTAGGTAGCAAAAGTACGGAAGTTTTTCTCGTTTACAGGAGACCTAAATCCGTAATTTATCCTGAAAACGAACAAGAACCCCCTGACGATCTAACAGGCAAACGTGAAAGAAAACGCTCTTCCGTTGCCGAGCGTCGTTGTGAGCGGGAGCGTGAACGCGGTTCCGAGCATTGTGATCGGCAGCTTGCACGCGGTTCCGAGCGACGTTGTGAGTGGGATCGTGAACGAGGTTCCGAGCATCGTGATCGGGAACGTGCACGCGATTCCGAGCGTCGCTCCGAGCGGGAGCGTGAACGCGGTTCCGAGCTTTGTGATCGGGAGCGTGCACGCGATTCCGAGCTTCGTAATCGGAAGCGTAGACGCGATTCCGAGCGTCGCTCCGAGCGGGAGCGTGAACGCGATTTCAAGCGTCGTTCTGAGCGGAAGCGTGAACGCGGTTCCGAGCGTCGTTCTGAGCGGGAGCGTGAACGCGATTTCAAGCGTCGTTCTGAGCGGAAGCGCGAACGCGGTTCCAAGCGTCGTTCTGAGCGGGAGCGTGAACGCGGTTTGGAGCGCCGTTCTGAGTGGGAGCGTGAACGCGGTTCCGAGCGTCGTTCTGAGCGGGAGCGTGAACGCAGTTTCGAGCGTCGTTCTGAGGGGGAGCGTGAACGCGGTTCCGAGCGTCGTTCTGAGGGGGAGCGTGAACGCGGTTCCGAGCGTCGTTCTGAGAGGGAGCGTGGACGTGGCTCCGAGCGTCATTCTGAGAGGGAGCGTGGACGTGGCTCCGAGCATCGTTCTGAGCGGGAGCGTGGACGCGATTCAGAGTGTCGTGATCGAGAGCGTGAACGCGGTTCCGAGGGTCGTGATCGGGAGCGTGAACGAGGTTCCGAGCGACGTTGTGAGCGTGAGCGTGAACGCCGCTGCAAGCTCTTTTGTAAGCGTGAGGGCTGTTGAGGAGCGCGGCCTTCATTTGAGCGAAAAGGCGATGCATAGCTTCTGCGCCTCCTCGAATTTCTGTGACTAACACGATTTCGTTTACTTCTTTTCTTTTTATCATATTTATCATTCAGGACGGACTGCTTAGCAGTCTTAATTCTCTTACGAAGAACAAAATTCAATTTCTGCTGAGACGGCTGCGCAATGTGTTTTGGCACCCCTTCTGTAAAAAAAAATCAAAATTAATTTACGCCAATATCATTTTTTTAGATATTGAAGTTTATGTGAACCTTCTCTCTCTCTCTCTCTCTCTCTCTCTCCCTCTCTCTCTCTCTCCCTCCCTCTCTCTCTCTCTCTCTCTCTCTCTCTCTCTCTCTCTCTCATTCTTTATTGAAGAGCTTAAATACACTTACTATATATAGCACTCCACAGTTTTGTCTCTGCGAACGATCTCTTGCTATCGGTGCCGTACAAAGTGTACTCCATAATGCAGTCTACTGTTACGGATGCATTGAACATGTTCTTAACAGCGTCATCCAAGTTAATTCCTCCCAAAAATCGAAAGTATGCCACCTGAAAAATATAAGTTTTCCGGTTAAAATTTCATATTATTTATTTCAATTACATTAGTATTTAATACTTACAACGGCGTTAAAATCTCTTCTACTTATTCTTTCAAACTTTTTTACCTGGTTCGAATTATGGAAAGGTAAAAAGTTTGGTTTTTTCACTTCTGATCTATCCACCTCTGAGCTTATTACGTCCATTAATTCACTAAAACAATTTCAGTACATAAATTCTGATTTGAAAAAATAATAATAACTATTTTTAAGATAGTACCGTCGCTACGACTCAAGTCAAAATGAGCGCACTTTTTATTTCTTGTTCATTCACGATATTTACTTTACTATAGAAGCTGCATAAATGAACATACACCAAATAATGATTATACATTGGCATTAAATGATTCTATTCATCCTAATTATTTATAAAAACTTCCATACAGAAGCTGATTTGACTTATTTTTTTAGGTGAAATGTGACTTTTTTGCTTTCAATAAATTCTTTCTAATACTTATATCTACCTAATCATAGTTTTCGAAAATGATAAACATTCTTCAAACATTTATCTACTACTACAAAAATTCTTAACAAAAACTGAACGGTAGTTTTTATAAAATTTAAGGATGTCACTGGAAATGCGTTAAATGAGTAAAAACTAAAATGCTTATAACTTTTTTCTCACGTTCCCTGGCCTTACAAAAATTTCTTTTGAGTCGCTTTTGGATCAATATGAATTGATATATTCAATTTCATTGATATCTCAACGGTATTTAGTTAACGACGGTACTGCCTTAAATACAATGTTTAGATTTGTTTTTGCGTTATTAATACATTAAAAAAATTTCCCTAAACAAATTTATTATTATTAACGGATAAGTTTATATATTAAAATTTGAAGTGTACGTTTCAAACTATAATAATAAATTAAAAACAAAATGCGAATTACGTTGCATAAGATATAAAGAATTATTATTACATAATTAATACTCACTTCAATGAGCTTTTCATTTTGGACTCCAAGTCGTCTAATCGGTGCATAATTTGCCTAGAACATCTATAAATATATATTTTGACGTTAAATAACAATATTTATTATGGTAGATATAAGGTTTTCCTAAGACTAATAATATTATATTATGTACCAAAGGCGTAAAGTGGGCTTTTTGAGACCGAGGGTGAACTCAGCTTCGGCGAGCAAAACGCACTCGCCTTCGAATATACTTCAAACACACGAGGTCAAAAAGCAGACTAGCCCTTACACTTTACTTTTTGTGACACGTGTATTGAATTGAAGTAATCAGCTTAATTACTTCGATTTAAGGTAATGCTAAATCCACCAGTATCCAACAAATATAAGGAACCACTTTTCTAATTTTTTTTTAAATTTTGAGTAAATATTGAATAAATAAAGTGGATCCCCGTATTTAACCGTAACAAGAGGGTTAAGCATCACCTTAACGTAGTGTTAGAGTAGTGATAAAAAAAGTGGCCTTTTTTGCCCTACGTCAGAACAAAGGCACTTTAGGCATGCTTATTAGGTCAAATACCACAAAAATCGTGCGTGTTAAAAAATGAATTTTTTTCACATAAATATTACTTTGAAAAAACAAAAAGCAACAGGAATATTTATTTATTAGGAATATTTGTGACAGTAGATATGACGACCTCTTAAAGGGATGTCAGAGCCCCCCCCCCCCCCCCTTTGCTGTCCGACCTATTTTGTATTTCTAATCATATGTGAAAACTACAAGTCTGATTCGAATAATTACAATAGAAATGTTAAATAATATTCGTACATACATTTATACACATTAACTTAACTTGTATTAACTTTATCTTGTACAGGTCGGTTAATTATAGTAAGCACTACATGGGTCTGCTCCGAATTTTACTGTAAAATAACGTTATAAAAAGTTATTTGCAAAAGTTTGGTAGGATTAAAATTTTGAGGTTAGGTTTCCATGCGTAAACAACCTATCGTATTTCAAATTAATTAGAAAAATAACTCAACAGATCAACTTTATCTTGCATGCAAAAGCTTTATTATACAGAACACTACGCGGCTCTCCTTTTGATTTTCCCATGCATTCTATTCTTCAAAAGTAATCATTAAAAGAAAAAACACGATTTTAGCTCCGATATCCTCTTAAGTAGAAAAGGGTGTCTACCAGAAGTTTAAAACAAATTTTCTTGATATTTCCTTTCATTTTAGTGCCTATTTACCTATAAAGAGTGGAATATTAAAAATTCCAGGATTTCGAACGGAATTCCCTGACTTTTCCAGGATTTTACAGGATAAAAAAAATTCTCTGACATTTCCAGGTTTTCCTGGTTTTTCAGGATCGGTAGACACCCTGTAGAACTACGATATATTATTTAAATCACTAATTAAGTGATTATACCTGCACGCAGTGTGGTTTTCTGCTTCATGTTCGATGCTCTTCCTTCCAGTTGCGATTGGCGAGAGTCTTGGCTGGATAAGATCGCCATGTGACGAATCACGTCTTGGGCTTAAATGCTTCTCTGTAGAATGTACTGAAGGAGTATTGTCTCCTGTTATATCATTATTATTCTGCTGCTGGTGTACCTGATAATGATATTGCTGATGCAGGCTTCCGTTACCATGGCCGTCATCAATATCTAAACAGAGATATGCAAATTAACTATGCTCTTCGTCACATGTGCAGTTGACGGGAGCTCTAGCTGTTTAGGAGAGACTATACATATTCTCCTTGTTAAGCCACAAGTGTCGCCAAAAGGCCCATGTAAAAATCAATGAAGTGGCCAAAATTGGAAACATCCTATTGGTGGGTTCATGCATCGGCGAGATAGAGAGAATATAGTTTTTCTTAATTTATCTACCAACCGTCATACTTAGAATAATTTTTTTATAATGTTATGAAAGATCATGAGAGTCAAATTATTTTTTAGCGAGGATTTATTTATTTATGCTATTATATCTTTAAGTGTATTCAAATAAGCGGATAGTCCTATCCCTTTAAAGATACTTACCACCAATAGGACGTTTCCAATTTTGGCCACTTCATTTATTTTTACATGGGCATTTTGGCGCCACTTTTGGCTTAACAAGGCGAATATAGGATAATGTCGTGGGCTTGAGTTTTCCTGGTATTGTTTGAATATAAGTCTTACCCATTGTTGTAGCTTTATTTTGCTGCTGCTCTAAGCTTTCATAAGCTTTGCTATTTGAACGACGTCCTGTTGCAGCACTATCATGCTGCTGATATAGCTGCTTCTGTTGTAGCTGCTTCTGCTGTAGCTGCTGCTGTTGTAGATGCTGCTGTTGCTGTTGTAGATGCTGCTGTTGCTGTTGAAGCATTTGCAGCTGTATCTGCTGTAGCTCGTCATACGGTACACTTTCATTCCAATCTTCATTGTAGTTACTGTCAGCAGTGTTAGCATCAATATCTAAAAATATATTAAACTTAAATTACATTATTGTATTCAATATTATTATAGGAGATGAGAAAGTGAACTAAAAATTCCTACCTTACCGGCATTACATTTATATTTTTTTCTCTGCAATACGGCGGCTTAGCGGAAGCTATTAACTCGGCGCACCCTCGAAGAAGAGCTTAAGAGCACTCTCCAAGAGTATGTCAACTCAGATATCGCATGAATTACGGCTTCTTTAGCCAATTATTCCTCGTTTTACATTGCGTTTTAGCTACTCTAAAAAAAATATGAGACGAATATTACCGCAGAAAATACAATTTCCTATTTTTTTGTAACTGCCAATGCATAATGTAAAGCAAGGAATAATTCGCAAAATAAGCCATTCTTTACGCATAATCTAAGTTAACATACTTTTAGAGTTAACAGCTTCTTCTGCTCAGCTGTCGAATAAATAAATATTCTAGAAAAACACCATATTTCCTCCGTATTCTTACCAGGAACATTTTCAAAAACTTGCATTATTAACTTTCCGAGAAAATGCATTTAAATATATACAACTATAGTTAAATTTTGAAATGCATTTTTCACAGAGAGTTAATGATGAAAGCTTTTGAAAATGTAACTTAACTCCTGGTAAAAATACGGAGGGCATAGTATAGCGTTTTTTTATAGAAATATTTACTTATTACAGAGAAAAAATATAAATATGATGCCGGTAAGGTAGGGATTTTTCGTTCACTTTAACATGTCCTTAGCATTTTGCATGATTTTGAAAAATGCATAGTTACTTAGAAAACTGTTCGTTCGGGAAATTTCGAAATTTTGAATTTCTCGCGAATTGTTTCGAAACGATACCTATTGGCCAGTCGATTTGTGACGTTACGATGGTATAATTTTGGAAATTTAGTACGGGAAAATGATTAAATGCTCAAATATCTCAAGGAAAATATTTATAAACAAAATGAAAGCCACATTTTCATAGCACATTTAACAAAAACAGTAGTAAAAATGTTCTAATTTATAAAATATACCTCCCGAAAGCATGTAAAACGTATGCTCGGACTTATGATTGGAGATACTGAATCTTATTTTAACATTAGAATTCCGAAATTCAAAATGGCGGATCCAAAATGGCGGACATTATACCACCACCAAACCCATTTTACTGCAAAAAATGATTTAAGACCAGTTTAAAGTATCAATATACGGGTTTTTAGGGCCACTGAATCTCAATTTGACATCAAGATTTAAAAATTTTAAATAGCAGATCCAATATGACTGACATTGCCCCCTCTTACCGAATTATACCGCAACAAATGATTCAAGATCAGTTTAATGTAGCGATATAAGGTTTTTCAAAGACTCTGGATCTTATTTTAACATCGAGAATCTAAAATATAAAATAGCAGATACAATATGGCGGACCTTATATTACCTCTCACCTAACCCATTGTCAATATTTTGAACCTCAGACAGGCAATTTAAAACTCTATAAACGAGAAGAAAGCGATATGTGTAGGCTTAATACCCGTTTACACAGTTGGTGAGCAAGTCAATCAGCGGCTTTCTTCATCAGCGACTTCTTCTCCAACAATCCATTTCAGGATAGTTGGTGAGCGAGTTTATCAGCGGCTTTCTTCATTGGCGACTTTTTCTCCAACAGTCCTTTTTAGGATAGTTGGTGAGCAAGTCAATCAGCGGCTTTCTTCATCAGCGACTTTTTCTCTAACAGTCCTTTTCAGGATAGTAAGTGAGCAAGTCGATCAGCGGCTTTCTGCAACAGCGACTTCTTCTGCAACAGTCCTTTTTGGAATAGTTGGTGAGCAAGTCATTCAGCGGCTTTCTTTATCAACGACTTCTTCTCCAACAGTCCTTTTCAGAATAGTTGGTGAGCGAGTTTATCAGCGGCTTTCTTCATCAGCGACTTTTTCTCCAACAGTCATTTTTAGGATAGTTGGTGAGCAAGTCAATCAGTGGCTTCCTTCATCAGCGACTTTTTCTCTACCAGTCCTTTTCAGGATAGTAAGTGAGCAAGTCGATCAGCGGCTTTCTGCAACAGCGACTTCTTCTGCAACAGTCCTTTTTGGCATAGTTGGTGAGCAAGTCATTCAGCGGCTTTCTTCATTAGCGACTTCTTGTCCAACAGTCCTTTTCAGGATAGTTGGTGAGCGAGTTTATCAGCGGCTTTCTTTATTGGCGACTTTTTCTCCAACAGTCCTTTTTAGGATAGTTGGTGAGCAAGTCAATCAGCGGCTTCCTTCATCAGCGACTTTTTCGCCATGAGTCCACATTTCTTTTGTTTTGGTTGTGGACTTTCAGATCCCACAACAATGTCTTCCCCTACGAAGATATACCGTGCCGATAGATGCGTAAATCCATTTAATATTACAAACGGACACAGCAAATCTCTTAGGAAGATCTCCAAAGCAATTCGAGATGTCTATCCTGATTATCCGAACTTTTCAGTGATTTGTGATTCATGTAGAAAATCTTTTGACGAACTACATGATTTGTCGTCACCAAACGTCAGTATTAGTGCTGATTTTGAATCAGATATTGACTCACCTTCTGTTTCAAACCCCGATGCACTTACGCAAGATGATCTTACAGATATTTTAACTGGTCTCAAAAACAAATTTCAATCTCTGAGGGAGAACGATCCATTACGTGTGAGTATTCTTACTATTTTGCCCGAACACTCGGCTATACGTAAAATTATGGACCAATTTGGTGTGTCCAACAGAATGGCTCGTAAAGCCAAAAAGTTAAGAGAATTAGATGGAGTTTTGTCTTCTCCTGTTGCAAGAAGTGGAAAAACTTTACCTACTGAAACTACTCAGAAAGTTAAAGATTTTTACGAAGATGATCTTAATAGCAGAATTATGCCAAATAGAAAAGATACCGTCAGTATTTATGTAGATGGTAAAAAAAGAAAAGTGCAGAAAAGATTATTACTTACTGATATTAAGAACATTCATAGTCAATTTATAGAGCAGTTTCCTGAAAATCCAATCGGGCTAACCAAGTTTGCGGAGCTAAGACCAAAATGTTGTGTCTTTGTTGGATCTCCTGGTACACACAACGTATGTGTATGTACGATACACCAAAATTTTAAGGCAATGCTTGACGCAGTGAATATCGAAAAAATCTCAAACAATGTTCTCAAGAATTATAAAGATAGTTTGAATGTTGTTCTATGTGAGCATCCCAAACCATGTTGTTATTTGAATGAATGCAAATTTTGTCCAGACATTCAAAAGTTCTCTAATTACGTTGAGAACATCATGGATGAGCACAATATTGATCAAGTCATCTTCAGCACGTGGCAATCAACCGATAGATGCACTTTGATAAAACAATGCCTAACATCGCAAGAATTTATTGAAACTTTATGTTCTAGACTAGAAAAGTTGATACCTCATCACTTTATCGCTATGGAACAATCAAAGTTCATTTCTGAAAAGAAAAATAACCTTTTAGATGAAGAGGTTCTTGCTCAATTGGATTTTTCTGAAAACTATCCTTTTATGGCCCAAGATGCTGCACAGGTATTTCATTTCAATAATGATCAGAGTACGATATTTCCTGCGGTTGTTTATTATAAATCTGAAGGTAAGCTAAAGCATTTTAGTACTGTAGCTATGTCTGACTGCACTACTCATGATGCCACTGCAATATACATAATGCAGCAAAAGCTTATACCTGAAATTCGCAAGGTTTGTCCTAGAGTAAAAAAGGTTATATATGCTACGGATGGTGCTAAACAGCATTTTAAAAAGCGTTATCAAATGAGCAGTTTAATGAGCCATAAGAGAGATTTTGGCGTTGATGCTGAATGGCACTGTTTTGCAACAGCACACGGAAAAGGTAATTGCGATGGAGTTGGAGCGATAGTGAAGAGAGAAGCTACAAGAGCAAGCTTACAAGCTACAAACAATGAAGCGATTTTAGATGTTAAAGCTCTTTATTCATGGGCTACTAGGCGATCATTTAATATAAAATTTTTCTTGTACACCAAAAAAGATCACGAACAAACTCATAAATTCCTAAACAAAGAGATTCAAAAGCTGTCCGCCTGTCACAAATATACAGACGGCGCATCGATTTATCCCAGAAAATAATGAAACATTGAAAGTCATGCATTACTCAAATGCCAATGAACCTAGAAACAAAGTAATTTATGATATCGTCGAAAGCCATTTATCACCAGTAAAAGTACCACGAACGAGGAGCCAGAATAATTAAGACTGCTCAAAATGGCATGAAATATTGATTTAATTGGCTAAATTCTATTTTTTCTTTCATCCACGCAGGCATATATACACAGAACAATAGAAAAATGTACGGACAAAAACCGCAGACAGATGATTCTGAATCTAATAGACCGGACAAATATAAGATTTCTGAGCACAAATACTGATTCCGATGATACACTTAGTACCATTTACCTCAGAAACCCCAATATCGATACTCTCAACTGATCCAAAATCATTTTTTGCGGTACAATGGGTTTGGTGGTGGTATAATGTCCGCCATCTTGGATCCGCCATCTTGAATTTCGGAATTCTAATGTTAAAATAAGATTCAGTATCTCCGAAAACCCCTATGTTGATCCTTTCAACTAATCTGAAATCATTTTTTGCGGTAAAATGGTTTGGTGGTGGTATATTGTCCGCCATTTTGGATCCACAATTTGAAAATTCGGAATTCTATTAGCATTCTTAATTATAAGTCCGAGCATACGTTTTACATGCTTTCGGGAGGTATATTTTATAAATTAGAACATTTTTGCTATTGTTTTTGTTAAATGTGCTATGAAAATGTGGCTTTCAGGCGCCATATTTGATGCGCCATATTGGATTTTAAAAAACGCCAGCATTTTTTTGAAAGCTCTTGACCAGATGAACATTTTGAGACCTCAAACGTTTTGATAGGTTAACCCAAATTTTGGGTGCACTGATGATCCGGTTGACGTGAAACGTCCAATATATATACATATAGAAAGTGGATCTATGCTCATAAAAATAAAAATAAGCCATTTTGTATTTCGAAAAGTTAACACCAGATTTGTGAACAATGACCCTGTAAAAGTTTGAGTGGTCATTTTCTGGAGCGCAAGTGAACTTATTAAATTTTCGTCCGCCATATTGGATCTGTCATTTTGAATTTCGAAAAACTAACATCGGATTCGTAATCAGCGACCCCGAAAACCCCCGAGTAACAAGTTTCAGGCCAAATGAATAGATTTTTAAAAAGTCGTCACGATATTGAATCCTCCATTTTGAATTTTGAAAATTTTGAAAATATGACATCGGATTCGTAATCAGCGACCCCGAAAACCTCTGAGTGATCATTTTTATGAGCCTAGATTCACGTAATTTGATAATTTGCCATTTTTTTGCACTTCTTACCACAAACATTCATTTGTTTATATTGTTATAATTAGAAAATTGTTATTAATTTATTGTACTATAATTTTTTTTTTACAAAGTAGTATAAATTTGTGGGTCGTTGGTGTGTAGAAATCAAAAATATATTGATTTTTGACAAAGTTATGAACGTTTGAATGCAAAAGTGGTTTCGATCGAAACCGCTGGGCCTTAAAGGGTTAACATGGGCTCTTATGCAAAATTCCAAATTTGTCGTGCTTATTTACAGATTACAAAGCATGTAACGCTAAGATGTTGTTCAAAGTTTTAGTAGTATAAGATAAATGTTTGATGTAGAATTATGGTACTTAAAAATAGTATATTATGCACCAAGGGAGTAAAGTAGGCTATTGACACCTGTTAATGTCTTGGTGCCCGAGAGAATTGCTCATTGCTCCCGAATACAGTATACAACTTTTTCTCATCCCCTGCCGTAAAGTATTGTGTTTATTCCCCGTTATCAAGGAATAGAACGCCATATTCTCTCACGCCAAGAAACTGCCACGTGCATTCGCATCTGCTCACTCTTTTCCTCTCACTACTCACTACTTTTCCTCTTGGCTAACGATGTCTGCGTATTGCTGCCCTCGATTCACTCAGGCTGTAAATTACGCAGGTAGCCTTAATCGAAAGCAAAAGTAGAAACGAGTATCCACGTCGCAGTTTCTAGAAGTAAGGTTATGTGACGTTTTCGACCCTGAAATCAGAGATTAAACACAAATAACTTTTCGCCGTTTTTGACTTTTTTTGTATTTTGAATTTTATTTTCCGATCTAAAAAGTATCAAGTCAAATTCATACGATTGATTGTTTGGAATAATGTAAGGAACCTGCAAACTAATTTTTGAGCCAAAAATATTCGACTCTGAACGAATGATTTTAATTTTTCGCTTGACTTTGTCTTACGATCTGCATGCTGCATCTTTCAATTATTTTTATATTCTGACAATCTGTTAACATTTGTCGTATAATTTTGTAATATGACATCTCGCATCGGCCGATTTTGCTTAAAAAATGGCTTCAAAGAAAATAATACTGCATCTATCATTGAACAAACATGAGTACTGCTTTTGAAGCCATATTTTTTAGCAAAACCAACTGCAGATGTGAACAATAAATTTTAAAAATTATATGAAAAATGTTGACTGATTGTAAGAATACAAAAATAATTGAAAGAACCAATTATTCCTGCCATCATTCCGAACAATTAATCATATGGATATGGATATGACTTGGTGTTTTTTACATCATAAAATAAAATTTAAAATGGTGGAATTAAATTTATTTAAATAAATGTTTTAAAAATTTATAATTTATAATTATTTCACAAAAATAACTTTAAAACTACTGTTAGATACATCAATCAAAAAGAAATTCGGGGCCTGCGGCGGCTCAGTCGGTAGAGTGTCGGATTCCCACGCCGGTGAACCGGGTTCGAATCCTAGTCTCTGCCGATTGATACAAGCACCACTGTAAAAATTACATGTGCTTTGTTTACAAACACACCGCAGACCCCCGTCGTCGATTAGCACCACATGGGAGCACAAACATGGAGACGTTAAAAAAAAAAAAAAAAAAAAAAATTACGCTTAGTTTATAAATGCGTATCTACATGTTTTTGAGTATAACAAAACAAGTTCTACGTATAACAAAACAAAAAGTTTTCAATATTTTTAATACAAATAAAGTTGAATATTAGCCATTCATCCCCAAATTTTTATCATTTCTAAATTCAAACATATGTTATATACCTGCAAATGAAACACAACATTTTCATCGTTACAAAGCTTTCTCTTTGAGAAAGCAATACGCTGGGCTAAGCTATCGATAGCGTATACAGAATTCGAATACAAGTTTCATGTCGAATATAAAATACAGTGACAAATAAAAGTTATCCATTCCAATAAAAAAATCAAATGCAAATACTAAAATAAAAGCTGAATCTGTCGAGTGTTCAAAAGCTAATAAAGCTAATAAATTCCAAAGCTTCTTTGGATCTTTATATATACTGTTTACAAATAGTTTCTGAAGTTTTACGTACTTTATTTGTATATTCTTTTAAGAATCGTTTTCATTGTAATTGAGTCTGAATTGATAAAAACTATAATAATTGTCAAAATGAGTTACATAAATATTTAACATATTATTGTGCAAAAAAATAATTTAATTTTGGACACATAAGCTACCAGCAGCTTATATAGAATTCGAATAGAGGTTTTAGTCTGAGTATAAAGATACAAAGTCATAAATAAAAGTTATCCATTTTTTTATGTATGTAGTATATGTACTTTAATAAAAAAAGGTTATATTAAGGTTCAAAAAATATATTATTTAATTATTATTATTGTTATTGATTAGAAATCGATGAATGATCAAGTAGCAATCAATTAATGAACTATTAGCAATAGACTAATGATCGATAAGTAAGCGATGAATCATGATCGACGCCCAGCCCTAGTTAAAAGAACTGAACCCAACCCAACCCTCAAAAAATCTATTAATTCTGAATTGTTTATTATTAACAATAAAAGTAGTAAAATTATGGTTGCTTGTGATATCTTAATAAATATACCGCTTAGAATAAAAAGTTTAAATTAAAAGTTTGTCATTATGTTTATAAGAATATATTTGCATTCTCGTTTTTTCCAAAAACTAACTTTACCCTATCCTTATAAAGTTATGCGGAATATGTAGGATAAAATTTATCTTAACAATTTTTAGTGTAATTATGAGTTTTACAAAAAAAAATACTAGAGCGCCAATCTATTCGGATAAGTATAGTAATTAACTTTTAATTTAACCCTTTTTTCTAAATCCGACACTTGTTAAGGTAAAGTTATAGTGATTTTTCATAAAAAGATAAAACCTATTTTTAAAATGTACTTTAGACATTCATATAATATCCAATGTTATTATCATAAAGAAAATGTGTATAGTTACTAAAAATATGCGTCAAATAGTATTTGAACAAAATAGTATATTATCAGAATTAAGTTTTAAGTATTTTTCCATGAAATTATAATATCCAATGTTATTATCATAAAGAAAATGTGTATAGTTACTAAAAATATGCGTCAAATAGTATTTGAACAAAATAGTATATTATGACACTGTTGTGGGAGATGGTTTTCTACCTTGCTCGAAGGTTTTCGCACGAGCAAAGCGAGTGAGAAAATCGAGCAAGGTAGAAAACCACCTCCCACTACAGTCTCATACGATATTTTATAGCACAACAACCTCAAAATCGACAATAAAGTTGGCATTTTGAGGTTAGTGTGCTATAATAGTATATTATTAGAATTAAGTTTTAAGTATTTTTCCATGAAATTTTATACTCTTACACATACAAAATCAAAACCCCTACAGCAGGCCCTGACTAGGTACAGCCCGCCACGATGGATCCTCCTTAAAAAAGGATTTTTGTAACACAAAAAACGAGTACTTTTTATGAGAATGTTATTTTTGTTAATTTTTTTTTTCAATATTCAAAAGTGTTCTTGCCACATTTCTACGGGTCTTAATGAAACTCGCAGAAAACTTTTATAGAGACGTTCTGATGAAAAGTTAGCTTAAGGTAAAAGTCCCAGTGACTGGCCATGTTCCAATACCTGGTCACTGATATAAATTTAACACTTTTTTAAGGTGTGAGAATGAAATGAATTGAATATTCTCATTGCTATGTATTGTTAAAGTATTTATTCTCTTATGCTGAAAGTATTACTTACATTAAAATTGTTAGCTTGTGATATTAAAAGAATGTGTATTCATTATCGGTATATGGACTTTCAGCCATCATAGATTTCATAACCTACTGCTAAGAAATACATGATATTTCTTAACACGATAATTATCTTAATAATACGTTTTTGTGCATAAGTAAGATAGCTATAGAATCCTCAGATAATTAATAATTAATAGAAAACAAAAAATCGCTCTTTTTTAAAGTCTTTACATTCAAAATTTACGCGGTTATATATCGGTACATGTAAATGGTACTCGACCGATAACTAACATACCGACCATCTATCGAACGAAGTGGCATCTGAGCGTGTCCTAGTAGCTGGCTGAAAAACGTATTTTACTTTTCGCAACGATTTCACAATTTCTATTCTTATGCTGGTAAGTATATAACAATAAACATTTTAATTAATCAATAGTTTACTAGATTAACACGTTTTTTTGCTTTCATGAATTTATTCATTCAACCTCTTGATAAGGTTCTAATATAACCTCAAAATAATATATACCTTTAAACTCGTGTTTCTAGTAATTTAATACAATATTTAGTTGATATTATAAAATAGTGTATATAATTTAATATGAATCTGTATATCATTAAAGTGTTATACTGTTTATTTGTTATTTTCATCAATATTCAGTACATTTAACCTACATTTCAAATTGTTTATTTACTCAGTTTTTCTGTATTTAAATTTGCAGAAAACACATCATGGAGATTGATCATAAGAAAAAAAAAAAAATTAACAGAATATAAGAAAAATTATTCTCAACAAAATGTGTATGCTGCACTTGTGGACATTGAGAATGGGACCTCTACTCGAAAAGCTGCTGAAATGTTTCAGGTGCCATGAAGTACTTTACAAGCTAAACTAAATCTCACCATTCCTGTTGAAGCTTCGAGAGGTCCTAGTACCTATTTATCACTCAAAGAAGAAGATACGCTTAAGGCAGGTTTGCCGTGGATTTGCCCTATTTATTCAATAATTTTTATTTCATACAAAAAATAATCTTTATTGTTCAAACTTTTTACATATTAAAATACACATTTTGAAGATATAAATTTTTTTTTTTACGGATTTTTCTTGACAAAATGGCCGCCTCAAAATTATTCTTTTGTTTGACTGTCGACACGATATCTCACCAACGGATCATCTGAAATCAAAAAACTAAAAAGATTCTTAAAACTTATAGTTTTGGCTATTGCATGATCTAGGATTATAACGATCAATAAATTTTTCAAAAAGTTATAAACAATTTATGTTACAAAAAAAGAGCCAAAAAAGTCAAAAGTCCGCCATTTTGTTTTTTTCTGGTAAAAATGAAATATCCTAGACTATGCAATAGCCAAAACTATAAGTTTTAAGAATCTTTTTAGTTTTTTGATTTCAGATGATCCGTTGGTGAGATATCGTGTCGACAGTCAAACAAAAGAACAATTTTAAGGCGGCCATTTTGTCAAGAAAAATCCGTAAAAAAAAAATTTTTTATATATTCAAAATGTGTATTTTAGTATGTAAAAAGTTTGAACAATAAAGATTATTTTTTGTATGAAATAAAAATTATTGAATAAATAGGGCAAATCCACGGCAAACCTGCCTTAAAAATTGGATTTTTTACTGTAGCGAGAGAGGCTTTCCAATTACAAAATCCGTCTTTCTCGACTGTGTACAGAAACTTATAATTGAGTTGAAGAGAATAACCCCTTTTAAGAATAATCGCCCTGACAGACACTGGTGGGAGAGTTTTCTGCGTAGACATCCAGATGTGACTGCAAGAATTTGTCAAAATTTGAATTCAAACCGTGCTTCAGCAACTGAAGATTCATTACAGGCTTGGTTTAATAATACGCAGAATCATTTACAGAACTTAGATTTACTAAAGATAGATTCTTCAAGAGTTTTTAACTTGGATGAAAGTGCGTTTTTTTTAATACCAAAAGGAGACAAAGTTCTTGCTCGTAGGGGATCCAAGTCAGTTTATAAGGTTGTGCATGGTGACGAAAAAGAAAGCATCACAGTTTTGTTTACTGTCAGTGCTAATGGTACAATGTTACCTCCATTTATTCTTTTTTGGTACGAGAGAATGCCAGCAAATATAACAAATAGTTTACCTTCAAAGTGGATTGCTGGTTGTACTGAGAAAGGCTGGATGGTCGCTGAGAGTTTCTATAGCTATATTAGCACAAAATTTTATCCATGGCTTGTAGATAACAAAATTACATTTCCTGTAATTTTATATTTAGATCAACATGCGTCTCATTTATCGTTGGCTCTATCTCAGTTTTGCAAATCTAAGAAAATAGAGGTGATTGCATTGCATTCTAATGCCACACATATATTACAGCCACTAGATGTGGCTGTATTTCATCCACTCAAATCTCAATGGAAAAAAGCTGTAGACAAGTGGAGAATCAATAATGGAGGAGAAAAGTTTAAAAGAGAAGTCTTCGCTCCAGTGTTGAAAGATGCTTTAGATGCGATGCTTGATTTACCAAGTGTCATTCAAAATGAATTCCGTACATGTGGATTATTACCATTCTCTTCAACTAATGTGAATTTCAATGTATTGAATAAGGACATGAAAAGAAATTCTACAGAGCTTGCTTCTACGTAGAGTCAAGATTCAGCAGTTCCAAGCACAGAACAAGAAGATGCTAAGAAACATTTACGTTATCTAGAAAGTAGACTGAGCTCAGATGATTTTTAAGACTTTAATACTGCATTATCCAATGGAAGTTTCAAGATTGATAACTGTAATAATGAGGGGCTTTTCAAATACTGGCTGGACATGAAGATTCTTTCTGGTACAGTTCAAAATAATTTTATTAAATAAATATTGATTGAATATTACTTATAATAATAATATTATATTACAAGAATTATATTATAACAATAACATAATAATAATAATTCAATTACAATATCTAAGTATTTACTTAATTGAACTACTTTTTTATTACATTTTGTAAATTATTTCGACTATTTACTCTCTTGTTATATATTTATTTTTGTTAATTCTAGGAAAAATCCCCAGTACAGTTCTAAATATAAATGAAGAAGATTTCCAACAGACTGAAAATGAGATTCTAGACCAAGTTCTTCGACTAACTTCATCAGATGTTGAATCCGATATTAATACCTTGCAAATAATTTCTTTGCCATTAAAAAAAGAGATTGCAGAGGATGTTCAGCTCGCTCCTTCTTCAAAATCGTCCTTGTCTCAAGGTTTAAATTTTGTATCATAAAACATTTAACATGTTAAATATGTGAAATATCACCTGCATTATAGAGTAATTTATTTTTATTTTAGTTGATGAAAATTTGAGCGAGCAGACTGTGGATATTAGCCTAGTTAAAAATAATATACCGTTAAATCAAGCTGTGGGAATCAGTAAAAATGGAGGTAATCAACAAGTGGATAAAGTCATAAAACTTCCAGTCGCAGCGAGTGATGAAGTGTCAGCATTGAAGGTAAATTGTGTTTTGAGAGAAGCAGCTAGAGAGCCAGCAAATACTATTTGTTTAAGTTTTTTTTGTTTAAGTTTTTTTTTTTTAGACCTGCTAAACGTTCGTAAACTGTTATTTCATGAAATATTTTCAATATACTATTGATATTAAAGAACTTTTTATATTTTTGTAGTTGATGATGATTTAAAAAAAGATGTTTTTAATGTCAGTATATTTAAACATGATTTTAATACACAAAAAGGGATTCAATATTTACCTTTAAATGATACAAGGAAAAAATTGTAGAAAAGATCATTCCTAATAATCAGTATTTAAATATTAGTAGAGTTGAAGGTGCTGTACAAAAAAATTTATTAAAACGATGACAAAAAATAATTTAATTTTATGTATATTTCAGATTTACAAATGGACAATCATAAAGAAAATCAGATAGACTATGGTATACTTGATCTTAGTATGAAATCAACTTCTAAAAGTATAGAAAAAAAGAATGAAGAAATCGAGAAGCCTATCCTTAGAGATATTCAAAATCAAATGGCTGATAAAGCTGAAGGTATGCGCTTTATAAGCACAAACTTTAAAAATTTGTTTTGAGTAACAGATTATTTTTTAAATATAAGCATTTTGAAATACATTTTCACGGCGAAAGAAATGAAACTGATTTAAAAAATCAGGTTCCATCGCCATTTAAAAGAGCTTTTGTTTGGCCTGAAAAGAAAAAGAAAAAAATTAAACTAACTGAAAATAAGAGGGGTTCTACTGTACTGACATCGGAAGAATGGCAATCAAAACATTTAAAGATACAACAAGATAAATTAAGAAAAATACAAGAAATTGAAGACAGAAAGAAACTAAGAGAAGAAACAAAAAGAAGAAAAGCTGAAGAGAAAAAAGCAAAAAAGTCTGCAATAGAAGAAAAAAAAAGCTTGACAAAGAAATAAAAAAACTTCGGGCTAAAAAAAAATCCATGAGATTAATTAAAAACAGAAAATAATTTTGTTTATGTTATTATTTAATTTTTTATTCATAAATTACAATAATTTGTTCTGTGTTAAAAGCACTTACCAATGCTTATACGATTATATTAATGTTTCATATAATAATAAGGAAAGGTATTACTTAAATTAGTCTTTTTTATAAATTAATGTATTAAAAATATTTTCTGAATATTCTTTGATTAAATACTACCGTTTTATATTATAAGCACTTACCAAAGTTTATACAATTATAAGTAATAATGTTAAATGTAATCTTAAAGAAAGTCATTATAATTTTATTTCTAATTTGATGTATCTATTAAGTATTTAATATTTAAAATAAATCATTGAAATGTAAAAGATTTTTAATATAAGTTTTTATAACCTCAAAGCCACATCTTTCATCAACATTTTCTAGCCTATTATCAAATTTCTACCCAGAATCCACGTTTTTAATTACTATTTTAACCTTTAACGTTAAAATGTTCTTATTTTATTATTATGATACTATAAGTTTTAATTAATAACATTTTTAAATATGTATGACTAAGTTATTGCCAGTTACTGGGACCTCTAAATTTGGCCACACGGACAATTGTGTTTTGCTTGGCCAGTCATTGGAACGTCAAGTCTACTCATTTAATACCTTAAATTTATTTTCAATATAGAAAAAATGTAATTTGGATACACTAAATAAACATTAAACTGTAATATCTTCATGTAGGAGAAAGTTCTGCCAATGTATAATATATTTAATATATTTAATCTATGATATATCGTATTCGTTCCCTTAAGTGGCCAGGTACTGGGACTTTTACCTTAAATAATTACAATTTTCAGACATACAATGTGCCTAAATAATTTTTTTTATTTGAGACGTAGATAATTCAATCATTTTTTAAAAACATTTGAATTATTTTCTTATTATTGAAAAAAGTAATATAGATGAGACATAATAGGTAAGTATATCTTATATAAGACCTATATATTTTGAGTACGTTTCTTTCTATTCGTTTGCATTGTCAGGCAGCGATGTAGTGTTGGAGAAAATGTCAACTGACTTTCTCAGGAACTTTATCACACAACTGTATTATGAAAATATGTTGTAATAGTACCTACATCACAATATGTGTGACTTAATTAGCTCACTTAATACATGGCGTTAGTTAGCTAAACGCTAAAAAAATAAATGTAATAAAATAAATAAAAGTCAAAAGAGAAGAATAAAAATAATAATGTAACACACTAAACCCTGCTCATTCATTAGAAGCTCACCTCACAGTATAAAAAACAACATCAAATTTACAGGCCTTTGTGAAAATAGTAAGTTAGACTAAACAATATTTTAAGTTTCATTACAATGCTTGAAGTATTCTAAATTCATAAATCAAATCAACTTCAAACTAATTACAATAGAAGTCACAATAAAAAATCTATCACAATCACCATCAATAGAACACTTGAGCAGCACTAAGTACTCTGTATAACTATACCAGCCAGAGGTTGAGCGAGCATGAAGCCAGTAAGTAGCAGCAGCAAATATACAATCCATGTGACGACTACCAGCAGAAGATTGGAGAACGATGTACAAGGCAAAAAGAATTCAGTGATAACAATCTTGATGGCGAATTTTAATGCATTGAAAATATGTATATATGTAATATCAGATTTACTTGTACAATAAATTTTTTGTACAAACACACATTTACTTAGAGTGCAAACTAAAACTAATTTTAAGCATTAAAATACTAAACAACATAAATTAAATTGTAATTAAATATTGATAAATGTTACTTCTGGATTTAGCAAAAGCGTTTGATACTGTCGATCATGAAATACTATTAGCAAAATTATATTGTTATGGAATTAGGGGACAGGCGTTGGATTTGCTTACAAGTTATCTAAATAATAGGTATCAAGCAGTGAAAATAGATGATAATCTAAGTAATTACAGGGTAATAATAACGGAAGTTCCCCAAGGTACAATATTGGGCCTATTGCTTTTCATACTCTATATCAATGATATCTTGAAAGAAATCCCGCCTGAAGCAATATCGTCATATGTTGATGACACGACAATTATAGCAACTGGAAATACCTGGAGCGAGGCTCAAGAAAGTATGAATAGTTATTTGAATAAAATTGAAAAGTGGCTAGCATTAAATAAATTGTCCTTAAATATTGAAAAGACAGTATACATGACTTTCGGTATCTACAAGGATAGTGTTCCTGAATATATAAATATTAAGATAAAAAATAGAAACCTTTGTAGAGTTGAAGAATGTAAATATCTGGGCATTATTTTTGATTATAATCTAAAGTGGAATAAACACATACAATACATTATTAAAAATACGAAATACCTAGTTTATATATTTTATAAAATCTCCAAATCAATGCCTAAAGAAGTTTTAAAAATTATATACTATGCATTTTTTCATAGTATAATTAGCTATGGTGTAATAGCTTGGGGCGGAGCTTACAAATCCCATATAACCCGTCTACAAAGGTTACAAAATAAAATTCTAAAAATTGTGAATAAAAATTATCCTATAACTTTAGATTACCCAATGAATATAGAACAAATATTTACATTTGAATCTCTAAAATTTCATTACAACACTCTTAAAGATAAGTACATACATTCTAACAGTATAACAAGAAATAAAAGTTTAGCCATACCAAAAAGTCAGAAAAAAGTCAGTAACAAAAACAGTTATACAAAGGCAATAGTAAGTTACAATAGTTTACCAAATGATTTAAAAGAACAAGAAATTAGTAATTTATACCAAAAAAACAAACTAAAGAAATGGATTAAATCCGATAGAAATTATATTATTGAAACGTACTCAAGGAGAGTACTATAGGAACTGATGATATGTTAAAGATATAATAATCGCCTAAATTAATGTTAAATTTTATATAACAAATTTTACAACACTGTTGAAATAGTATTTAAGTTAAAACAAATGTACAAAGTCACAGTTGTAATATTTAGTTTTAAGTTTAGAATTAGAATTGTAGTTTTAAGTTTAGAATTAGAATTGTAGTTTTAAGTTTAGAATTAGAATTGTAGTTTTAAGTTTAGAATTAGAATTGTAGTTTTAAGTTTAGAATTAGAATTGTAGTTTTAAGTTTAGAATTAGAATTGTAGTTTTAAGTTTAGAATTAGAATTGTAGTTTTAAGTTTAGAATTAGAATTGTAGTTTTAAGTTTAGAATTAGAATTGTAGTTTTAAGTTTAGAATTATAGTTTTAAGTAGTACTTAAGTTAGATGTACTTATACCGGACCTGTGCATAGGTAACTTTGTTTACCTCTACAGGGAATTACGGGGTAGACAATACTTTGTAATTCTTTCCGGTTTAAATAAATAAATAAATAAATAGTTACTTTGTAGAGTTTAGTAAAAAGTAAAAAAACTAACATACAAAAATTCAATGTTTAAATAATATTTGTGAAAATATTATTATAGGTCCCAATATACTCAGGTTTTACTTGACTAGCAGGCATTTTACTTGATTATGCGTAAAATAACCTATGGGCCTGCTTCTATACATAAGGGAGAAGGAGAAGTCACGGAAATTGGGAAAATTGGGACTCCGTAAGTATGTGCGAGAAGCATCAAGGAACCCTGGGAGTAGAAGTGAGACACCTGCTAGGTTAGATAAATTATTTTTAAATTTCCACTACCGTGTTAAAACATAAGTTGGTGGTAAGCACTACTGCAGATTCTCTCCCAATTTCTCCTTCTCCTTTCTTATGTAGACGCGAAGGCATAGGTACAAACTTTTTGCCCTCACACCCCTCATGTAAAATAATTTTACGGGAGAAACGATCAGCGAGCGCACGCTTATACACCCTGCGTTGTTGACTACAGCGCCACAGAATCGATACTTCTTATTGTACTCTGTATGGTAATAATAATCATAATATATAGATATACTAACCCATAGTCGTTACAACAGTTTGTAAAAAAAAATTGTAAAAACTGTGATAAACGCTACACTCACTTTCGGCGTTGCTCTGACGCGTTTTTCCCGTTGAAATTACTGCCAGAATTGAGGGGGAGAGACAGAGCGATACAAAGTCCAATGCAGATAACCGCACTGTCTCTCCCTCCATTTCTGTCAGTAGTTTCAGATTTTACTTCTGATTTCTTATTCTCGCGCGCCACATAATTCTCGAGAAAAGAGAGAAAGAGAAGGAGAGAGAGATAATGATAAGCAAAATAATTCTCGAGAGTCAAAGAAACTTGATGGTCGGTTTCGCGAGCAATAATAAGAAGCTTAGAAACAATTATAGGTACTTTACAGACTTACAGTAAATTTGCTGTAATTTGCTCCTCGGTGTTATTGGAGTCCGCGTCCTCTCGCCTGCTTCAGCTCTCGTTCCGGTTCCCTCTCGCTCGCTTATTAGCTCTCGTCCCTATTGATCCGCGTCTAGATCAGTGAGCTGAAACAATACAACAAAAAAATATTGTTACATATTTAAAAAATAAACAATATAATATAATAATAATATAAGAAAATAAAGTTATATTTTTTGTTATACTTACGATTTATGGCTTCTATTTTATAATAGCTACGTGCTTACGACGTGCTGGTCGCAAGCAATGTTCCGCCATTTGCAATTTGCTTACACGCCCGATGCCGGCAAGCGGAAGCGAGGTTGCGTTTCAAGGTTTCGATGTATCGAAAATCGAATTAAATATTTCGAGATCTCCTTCGAGAAGAAGAAGAATAAATATAAGAAATAACATGGGATATACTATATCTATATATTCCTCTTCATTTTTATATTTGTTTCCATTCTTCATACATATAGATATAATAGCCCACGTTATTTATAAGGCAGTGTCTCCACTATACTCTGTGTCGTGTGCTTTATGCTATGTGCCGTGTGCTTTTCAGCTTTGTGCTGTGTGTTCCGCTGGTTCTGACATTCCACACCATTTCTCTCTTTCAACGTTGTGATCTGGGCATCAGGTTACGTGTAATTTAAAAACTAATTACGGGATATTATTCAGCGTAATCACCACGTTCTAACTGTCATATAAAATAATTGCGCGAGTTTTCGTTTAGATAAAGTTAAAAAGAGAAACAGTGTAGAATGTCAGAACCAGTGAAATACATAGCACAAAGCACACGACACAGCGCATATAGTGGAGACGTACCCTTATTTTGGATTCAGCCCCAGCCATGGTGTAAGGAAAACATCATGGAACCAGCACACTCTAGCGGCGTATGCACAGCACTGAGACCGTCTCATGACTACATGAGGGCGCATATACTAAAAAAAGTTAGGTATGAATGACAGCGCCACACGCAACGTAAACGTAAAGAGAGCTTGACGAATTGCGAAAAGCTTCAGCACCAACGGTGGTCGCGCTAAGTTCTTACAATCGCGTAATTTCTCAATAGGTATCGAAATGTGGAATGGTACCTATACTAGTCACAACAACGTGAAGTGCGGCATCGCATGTCGTCAAATAAGCCACGTGCTGGTAATTCTTTTTTTGAGATCTTATTTTTTTGCCCAGGTTTCCAGTTTTTTGTGGTTAAAAATAAAAACCGTTATTAATTAAAAAATGTGAAGCTCTACTCACTTTGCTAAAAATTAATATGATTAGCGTAAGCACATAATAATATAATAATTACCTTCATTATTGCTAGTTGAAAGCAAAATGACAGCAATTCATGCTGTGAATAAGCCTGCACTTCATTGACATAATTGCTCTAATTTTTCTATCAACTTGCTAAAGATCAATATCTGGAAAATTGACGTACAAAACTTGCAGCAAAAGTTATACATCAAATGTAAGTAAAACTGCGTCCGTATATGACAGCAGTTTGGTGTCAAGCATTTGCTGTCAATTTTACGGCACATTGACGTCAATCATTGATATGCGTTATTTCTTGAGCGCAAGTTGGAAGCAAATTACCAACAAACATTGGACAGCAACTATTGCCGCGATTTTGCCACGGCAAGCTTGGCTAATGGGGCTATTATACGTACATTGTATATATATTTTGAATATATGAAATATAATGCTTTTAAATGTTCCACTTATATTGTACGTATATTTTATACACAATATGTGTATTAACTTTATATAGCATTTCAATGATTTTGCTTTAATCGACTATATGCATATTTTATATAAATTTTACATACATATTTATACATATATATATATATATATATATATATATATATATATATATATATATATATATATATATATATATATATATATATATTCAGAAACATTTCATGTGTTTTACGTAACGATATTTGAACAAATTGATAGGTGTATTTGAGATAAAATATATGTAAAATATACATTCAATTTACATGAAATATACATAGGCATTTCAAGCAGAGAAACCATATCTAATAAATGTAAATGATGTACTAGAAATGTTACTAAATGACTTGGAAAATTAGGTACATCTGCATCTCTCTCAGTTTTCATAAAATTAATAAAATTCGAAATTTCTATTCAGTTCTACTCATCAGAATTTGATCATCTATATCATCAAGAGAATTTGAAAAATTATAACCTCACTTCCTATACCACATCTCTATTAGAAAAAATTTTCAAACGTTGGGAAACTCTAATGGTAAATTTATTCTAATATTTGCATTGTTTGGCTTGATGAAAATATCAATTAAAATACCTCTTTATAAAGAAATACGAGACATTTAGTAAGCTTGCAAAGTACATGTGCCTTGAGTGGTAGCTGAATGTCTCACTCTGCGAGTTTGGTGGCTCTCAGGTGTTTCCGTACCTAATCCATTTGTTGGATTTCATTCTTTCATCATGCATGACAGCCATAGTATTCTATGTCAGAATATCAAGTGCATTATTTTTTATACTTTGACAGAATAATTATTAGATGTTGTGATAAAAATTTTTAAATTTTCTTTTTTTATATATATATATATATATGTGTGTGTGTGTATATATATAACTATTACCAATTATTTCTTAAGTTTAACCAACATTCGAATAACTCGACAAATTATTAAAATTTGGGTTGAACTCTCAAATCCTTACCCTTTGTAGTAGACAGTGGTTCTATCTGCTTGCTCACACTCATTCATGCTTTATGATCCTTAAGAATAATAAATGTCGAGACAATAACCTTTGTTCAGTGGCTTTATCTATAGTTGTGGTATTGCGGTACTTAATATTTTTTTATACATCAGTCATAAAAGACAATGTCATGAACGAATGCGAAGATGATATGCACTGTATGAGAGAAAGTGTCGAAAATTTACCGCGCGCAGCGCGGTCAGGTATGCTACGAGGGTAGTTCAATAAGTCTTTAGAATAAAGTATAAAAACAATTTTTTTTGGGTAAATTTTTTTTTATTTTTCAACATAATCTCCTTGGAGCTCTATACACTTGGTCAATCGCTTTTTAAGTTTTTTTAATCCGTCAGAAAAGTGCGTTTTCGGAAGTTCCTCAAAATAAGCCATTGAAACGAAGCATGTGTGAACTCGGGCGTTGTCGTGATGAAAGAGAATTTTTTTTCTCGCCAAATGTGGTCGTTTTTTTTTAATTTCTTCTTTCAGCTGCTCTAATAATGATGCATAATACTCACCAGTAATTGTTTTACCCTTTTCCAAGTAGTCAATAAGTATAATTCCACGTGCATCCCAAAAAACTGTAGCCATAACCTTACCAGCTGACTTTACGGTCTTTGCCTTCTTTGGAGCTGGTTCGCCTGTGGAAATCCACTGTTTGAATTGTTCCTTTGTCTCAGGAGTGTAGTGGTGTATCCATGTTTCATCCACAGTCACAAATCGACGAAAAAATTCCTCAGGATTCCGACTTATGCGCGCCAAAAGAGCCTCAGAGGCGACCACTCTATTGCGTTTATTCTCAGCTGAGAGCAAACGCGGCACCCATCTTGCCGATAGCTTTTTCATGCCTAATTTTTCACGTAGAATTGAAACAACTGCACCTATAGATATCCTTGTGGCCTCAGCTAACTCACGCACTTTTAATCTTCTATCCTTCAACACCATATCGTGGATTTTATTGATGATTTCGGGAGTAGTTGCTTCTACGGGCCTTCCTGAACGTGGTTCGTCACTTATTGATGTACGACCACGCTTAAATTCATTTTCCCAGTTATAAACCGTTGCTAAGGCAGGGGCAGATGTGCCATGAACTGAGTCCAATTCATTTTTTATCTCATATGGAGTTAAACCCTTTAAATGATAATGTTTAATTACCGCTCTGAACTCGTTTTTTTCCATTTTTCTTAACAAGCAATTTTTTTTTTCAATTGGTTATAAAAACACGTAAACTCAGAAGATGTGGACTGTGACTGCACCATATATCTAGTCGGGAGTGGTGCTGACTGAAAACAGATGATTTGGAGCGATTCGCGCGCCATCTGTTGGTCATTCTAAAGACTTATTGAACTACCCTCGTAGTTGTGGAAATTTTCCGTAGAATACGATAGTTTTGATCCGACGACTGAAAATCTCAGCAACACAGTGATACGATAACTTCAATTTAGATAACTTCGATTTTGTAGGGGTTCTTGAGGTCGCCGATTACAAATATGCTGTTACAATTTTTAATTTCCAAATGCCTGGTCCGATATGACCAACGAATTTTTTTATAAATTTTAAGGTTTTTTGGATTTTTGATGGACAAAATTTATATTTACAAACTTAGAATAAATTATCAGTTTTCAAAATGCAGGTCACACTTATGCACATTTTACACATTTTTCCACATTTATACACACTTTTCTACATTTATGTACATTTATACATAATTCCACATGTTTATAGACTTGTATCAAAACTTGATTCAGTTTTGACATGTGAAAAATTGTGTAAATGTGATGAATGCTCATTCATACACATTCTTTCATATTTATCCACATTTATCCACTATTCCTAAAATTCGATTAATATCAGCCTCCAAAAAATATGCACACTTATGCACATTTTCACACACTCTACATATTTTTGTACAATTATATACATTTTTCCACATCAACGCACATTTTTACACGTTTTTCATAATTGAAAATTATTTTCTTTGTATAATCTCTTCAACTTCGTATTATTATGCGTACGTGTGTGTCCACAAATGTATGCAAATTGGTAGAAAAATGTGAAAAAATGAAGAAAAATGTACAAAATTGTGCATAAGTGTGCAGAAATGTGTAAAAATGTGCAGAAATATGTAGAAGCTAAGTGAAATTTGGAAATTTTTTGACTCAATTGCAAATTTAGGCATGTTCTCACATATTTTCACACATTTTTTCACATATTTTATACACTTTTACGCATTTTTCGACATTTTCATTCATTTATACGCATTTTCAAATTTTCACTAGGGAAGTTCACTTTGGAATCCTCATCACATTTCCATCAAATGTCCTCTATAATGATTTTTTTTATCCTAGCAATCTTAGGATGAAAATAACCAGTTTAATAAGGCTTCTATGAACATTGTGAAGTTTTGAATGGAAGCTGTCGATGTGTTTTATTAGTTTTCATCATGCAGCATGACTTCTTAACAATTCAGCTGATTTCGTAACATAAATGTACAGAGTAGTTGAGTAGTAGTTGTGTATATGATACATCTCGTCAATCATGAAAAATGTTGTTTTTCTCATGAAAATAAGTGACTATTTAATTAGTATTCTACGCTGATTATTGAATTCATGAAAAGTCTCAAATAACATTTAATCTCTTACCAAAAGTACTTTTTTACCCTTTTTACTTTTTGATTTCTATGAACATTGATGATCGAAAGGGAAATAAGCTATTTATTTATCCATCATAATTGTAATTTTTTCCTAGATTTAATTACAAAACTGTTACCTCCGTTATATCTTACGTTTTTGTGTTTTTTGAGAGAAGCATAAGGTCTTTCATGAGATCGATAGTCTCCAGGTGGATTTTCTTGTAGAACACTGTGCATGGTTTTTAAAACAATCTACTCGAGTGATATGGATCGAGATAAGAGTTGCCATGTGGATATCTTTGATACTTTGATCCTAGTGAAAACAGATGGGTATGAATAGAAAATTTGTTAATTCACTACCATTATTATTGTGAATCAATCTGAGCCCACATCACGTCAGCAATTTTTCTTTACCATTTTTCAAAGATTCACTATAAATCAAACACGGAATTCTTGAAATTTTATTGGGTTTTCAAATTACCTAATTTTTTCTAAGAGTAGAAATAATTCAAATAGTTCATGTTACTCTGGTACCACATTAGGCATGAAAAAATTAATTTGGCTGGGTGAAAATCCACCTGGTAGCTCTAGTCAGACCAGATATAGCTCACGTTTATAACTTTTGTCTTGTTTTACTATCTGAATCGATAAAAGTGGGTAAATGTTATATGGGATAAGATTTATTATCGACTTTCATCTAAATTTATCTTTAACAATATTGACACTATTCTTTGTAGTTAAAAACAAGGATTTTTTCCAATTCTTCTGATATTTCTATCAACAGCATTGATCAAGATGCCAAGAAAACGAAAGCGTAATCCCATTTCTTCCAAACAACTACATAGATTGGCTGTAAAACAGACAGAATCAGAAGTACAAGATATAATTAATAAAGTTGCTTCTTATGAGATACCACAACATGAAAATAATGAATCTAATTTTGATATGGAAAAATGTTGTGATGTATTAGCGCCATCTTCATCGACTGTACCAGAATGTATTGCAGAACGTGAAGATAACGAATTATTTACGCATGGTATTGTGGAGTATCATGATCCAGAACTTAATTGTTCAAATACAAGTACATCATTAGACGAAGAAAATACATTTAAAAATGATACAGAGAGTATTGAGAATTCAGATAGTTCTGACGAATATCGATGTAGTGACAGTGACTCAGAGAGCATTCCAGATGATATTAGCGATTCTGATCTTGATCTTGATTTAGATGCAACGCTTGAAAATCCTGATAATTATAATGATAAAAATTTTGTTAATGATTTAGTTACTTGGGCCAAAGATTTTCAAATACGTCACAATGCTCTTAGAGCATTATTATTGATACTCAATAAATATAGTAACACGCGATTTCCGAAAGATCCAAGAACTCTCTTGAAAACTCCAAGATATACTTGCGTTGTTAATATGGATATCGGAAATTATTGCCATCTCGGTGTTGGAAATGCTATCAAATCAATAATCATTAATCGGCCCGCTTCTTGTTCACTTAATTCTATCAAACTCATGGTGAATATCAACGGGGCCCCACTAACAGGAAATTCATCCGAAAAAGGAGTGTGGACAATTTTATGTAAAGATTTGGATTCACCATCAGTTCATTTGATAGGAATATATCACGGTCCGAAAAAACCAACTGATTCCAACGTTTTTCTCAAAGAATTCTATGAAGAATCGAAAGAAATAATAACGAATGGTTTTATGTATGAGAATCAAATGTATGAAGTACGAATTCATGGATTGATATGTGATGCTCCAGCTCATTCGTTTTATGCACGAAATACCATTCAGGCTATAATAGTTGCAGTAAATGTACGATAGAAGGCGATTACAATGATTCTGTTGCGTTTCCCCTACCCAATATTGAAAGTTTAAATCGGCATTGTTATATATACTTGAGAACTGATAAGGAATTCAAAAATTTAGAGTATCAAGGTGATTATCAACGAGGCCAAACCATTTTGAATTCATTGCCACACGTAGGATTAGTCTCCAATGTTCCAATAGATCCAATACATTCCGTACACCTTGGAGTTATGAAGCAGCTTATAAGACATTGGTTGGGCGATAAAGATCGTCAAAATAAGAAATATAAATTATCTTCTGAAAAAATTGAATTGATCTCCAGTAGGCTTGAGAATATCATGTTAATACTACCTACTGATTTCAACAGACGATCAAGGTCACTCACATATTGGAAAAAATGGAAAGCTACAGAGTTTAGACATTTTTTATTGTATTTTGGCTCTTTCATTTTAAAAGATATTCTTGATCCAGAAGTTTCTAATAATTTCTTATTACTGCACATAAGCATGAATATTCTCTCAAGTGAATCATGTGTCAAAGAACCAAGTAATATTGAGTTCGCAAAATCATTAATTATTAAATTCATACATACATTTCAGAAAATTTACGGTGAAAATAATGTTACTTTTAATGTCCATAGCTTATTGCACTTACCAAATGATGTTTCCAAATATGGAGCACTAGAAAAGTTCAGTGCTTACCCTTTCGAAAATTACATCTGTTCTATTAAAAAACACATTCGAAAAGGAGAGAGACCGTTACCACAAATTACTAGGAGACTATCAGAGTATGAATTATGCAGAAAAATACAGTCTCGCTTCGCTTCAATACGAGAAAAATACATAGTTGAAAGAATTCAATTTCATGGTTTTTTGACCGAAAACTCCCCTTCTGGTGAACAATACAAAGTGTTAAATGTGAATAATTCATGTCGTATTGATTATCCGATGACAGAAATAATTGCGCGATATTGGTTGATGGAACAGTTATTACTGTTTTAAATATTATTAAGAATGAACATGGTATATATATTATTGGAAAAATCTCGGTATAAGTGTGTGGGTGTGTCTGCGTGTGCTCGGTGTGCGTGTGTGCGATTGTGCATCTTAGTGTCTGTGCGTATTCGGTATGTGTTTGTGTATGTGTGTGTCACTTTGTATCTGTATCTGTACCTGTGTCTACATCCGTGAGTGTGTGTTGTGTGTGTGTGTATGTGTGTTCGGTCATGTAACAGAGAATGGAACAGAGTATTTGGGTTGGTTGATTATTCATTTTTCACGTGGGTATCTACTGAAGTATGATTTAAAAAATAAAATGAAAAAGATTACCATTTGATTTGATAAACTTTGTTATCGTAAACAACTTCCAAGACTTTTGCACATCTTCTAATCTTATTATGGAACTCTTTATTTTAACTGCATCTTTGATAGGTGGCCAATACATTTTTTTTTATCAGAGGTAAGCCATTTACTTGGGACTACCCTTTTCTCATTTTCCTGGTCTATTATAATAGCAAAATTTTTCATTTTGTAATGATTGCAAACCTAAAGAAAAAATGTTTGTTATATTTTGTTCAAGGTCATGTTAAAATGAATTTCAGAACCTCACTTGTTATATCAAATTCTAAAATTACATTGCTGGCAGGAATGTTCGATAGAAAAATTATAAAATGCAGAAAAATATGTCGAAACGAATGAACTATTCAGTAATTATGATACCAGCTTATGCAATAGATTATCCAGTTTATTCCTATAAATGGGTCGCTATCATTTTTATGCAAAATACTATTTTAACTAGCTGAGTTGCATTAGGTCAACTACTACGATGAAGCCATCCTGCTCCTGACATACTCATTCCAAGAGCCGCTCATACTCTTACAAGGGCAGAAAGCTTCCTAGTATAATTTTACTTCATGTTTATATCAGTGGGTTGAAATATCATTCTACAGGAAAATGACAACGTTCAATCTGTAGAAAAAAAACCGGAATACCTGTTCAAAAAACCAGACTGTCATTCTATTGATCTAGAATACCACAATCTCTATCAATAGAATGACAGTCTGGTTGATTCTGGACAGACTGATCTAGAATCAACACTCTCTCACATATAGACACACGCATAGATAAGAACAGACACATACACACACACGCACTGGCGAAGGCACACACAAACAAAGACGCTGACAAAGTCACAGACGCAGACAAAGTTCCAAACACTGACACAGTCACAAATACACATAGCCACGCAAACCCACACACACATACATACTGAATACTCACAGGTAAAGACACAGATTCAGATACAGGTACGAACAGACACGATCACACACACACACACACACACACACACACACACACACACACACAGACGCACACGCGCGCGCGCACACACACACACACACACACACACACACACATACACTCACACACACACACACACACACACACACACACAGAGATGCAGACACACCGAGCACAGACAGACCTATACAAACACGCACGCAGGAACAGGCAGAGACAAGGTCACTGACATTGACAAGGTTCCGAATATGAACAAGACACAGTCACACATACACACAGTCCAGACACACATACACTCACCGGGCTTACAAACACTAAGATACACGATCGCACACATTCATACACTCATCGAACACACACAGACACACACATATACCGCACACTCACAGATATAGACAGAAGTACAGATACAGGTACGAACAGACATAATCACACTCACGCATACACACACACATACCGGATGATCACAGTCATAGGCACAGACAAAGACACACACAACGCACTAACACAGACGTAGAGAAAGTTCCAAACAAAAACAGACAAAGTCACATATACACACAGACACACACACACAAACCCACATACACACGCGCGCATCTTCATATTTTACCCGAATCTGCTCAGATAACTATAGTTGTATTAGGAACGTATTTTGCTTCGGAATGATTTTTTTCAAGATAGCAGGAAAATATTCCCACAACTATCTTAACAATTCCTTTTTTTTTACAGATGATTATACCGAAGCTCAAAGAGAAGCTCGCTTGCAAAATATTGAGGAACTATCCGACGCAAGTGATTATGAGAAGCTAAAACATTCTCGAAATGCTAGAAATAAGAAAGATCTTGCGGGTGAATTTGTGGGACCTTACAAGTCGTCGACCTCAAAAAATGGACTCACCCCGACGCGCAATGATAGAAATACTGAGGAAGTGAATAAAATTGATGATGAAGATGATGATATGTCATTCGATGAATCTCTGACTGGCAGCAAGAATGATGCTGATAGGGTCGAAAAGCAAATTATCGAAGGAGAACAGAATCTTAACGAACGCGTTAGTCACGAAGCAGTCAGCGAACATGAAAAGATTGATTTCGTTCAAATATTCGGTCAGTTATTTTCTTACTCTTATTTTTAACTCAAACAGACAGTCACACATGTACATACAGCATACATACAGACATACACAACCACAGATGGCGTCACAGAAAAAAAGTATAAGGAGACACTGATACTTATAGACACTAAGAGACACAGTCGCACACACATAACAGAACTCACACAGACACATCTTCTACACACATCTACCACATACTTGCAGATATTGACACAGGCACAGATACAAATAGACACAATCACACAACACACAATCCTTACATAAACGAACATAGACACACACACACACACACACATAAACCGAACAGTCACAAACACAGGTACAGACATAGTCAGACACACACATGCACCGAACACTCACAAACACAGGTACATACACAGGTAGTGGTTTTTCTTTTTTGATGAAAGAAGAAAAATTTGTACCGAGTTGATACAGACTGTGATTTTTATATAAATATATCTTTTATGATTTCCATGATAAGGCCATGATTTCTCTCTCCGAGTGAAATAAAGTTTTACGCACGCGTGTCAAAATAGTATATTACGCAACGGGTTCGGAGAGGCTTTATTTATGAAACGAGAGGTTTACGGCACGAACCGAAAGCGAGTGCTGTTACTCGTTTCGTTAAAAAGCCTTTATGAACAATTCTCATACGATATTTTATAACACGAGCGTCGAAAAATCAAGACAAAGTTGCGATTTTGAGGTTAGAGTGTTATAAATGATTTTTTGTCATACCATGTGGGGAATTCAGTTTTGAATACTCACATTAGTGCGTAAAACAAAATTCAACGCATAGAATGTCCAAAAATCATGTATGCAATGCGTTTGTATGCGGCTTATTCCACTCGTGTTATATATCGCTACTCGTGGGGAAAAGTTCCTATTTATAACACAGCGAGACTAAAGCTCGCACTTTACTTACACTTTGTAGTATACTAAAGCCGCTCTTTTCTGCGCGGAAAACTATAGGCTAAAGTTCTCGCTTTAGTCTCTAGTGTTATAAAATATCGTTCGATACGCGACTACAGCGCCACTTTTTATACGGCGCTTAGTACCCTCGTTTCGCTCGGGCACTAAACTGCACCTCGCAAAAAAGTGGCACTTTAGTCATGTGCATCGAAATATACTATTTACGCACTAGTCGTTAAAATAACTATTTACTGATTCACGAGTACTACAGAAATGGACTAAAGCGCTTTCTATTATAAAATAAGTTATGTCTCCATAATTCATGACATGCCTTGCAGGGTAAAAATAAACATGTTCTATACAATATTATTCTATGTCATCACTGCTAATGTGAGAAAGGGGTCCTCTGAATTTCCCGCGCGCCACTCCCCTCTCTTTGGACCTCACAGCGGAGCCCAGAATTTCGAGTATTTGCTTACATTTTGCTTGGTTTTCTAAAAATTTGTTCGGTAACAAAAGATAAGCTTTCATTAAAAGTTTGTTACATTTTCAAACATTATATATCTATTTTTTATCAGTATCTTAATTTTTAATAAATTGGCATCTATATCGAAGTGATTTTTCCGATAATAACTCGTGTATAAGGAGTCAACATTGAGTATCTTGGAAGTTTGTCTGGAAAAAATATTTGTAAAATTCAAGAACGTCCGGAATGCTATTTTACCATATATTTCAATATTATAGAGTTCTCATTATTTTGCTGAAACCATAGAACATCATTAATAATAATTTTGTAGTGACAGATAATTGCTCGCAAGCATTTTTTAACACAAGCGCTATGATTCGTTAATATTTAATTACTTTTTAAATGATTGTTTTTACGTTAGATAGAGCTTTACGCACGCAAGGAACACAGATTTCTATTTGCCAGCGAAAAAGTTATAGTGATTTTGAAATTTATGATATTTTTCCAAATGTTACACTTATAAGTAACTTGAGTAAAAAATTATACAATTCATTTTTAACTATTTGTTGGTGAATATAATATATTTCAGCTGTGTTTTATACGAAAGCCATCGTTACGAACTAATCATGAGAGATTATTCAATAAAATTCAAAGACCAACGATATTTGATAATCCCTAAAAACTATAAACTGATGGTTACAATTATTGATGTGTACCAAAGATAAATAGTATATTATGATACACGTGTTAATGCTTGCATATGATATTTTATTAAACAGTATGGATTCAACTGAGGAGTTGAGCCACGCTTTCCCTGATGGATTAAATGGAATTGGTCGAAGGAGATGTCGGAAGATGTTCTCGAAATAAGCACACACTCAAGTTTATTCATTCAAACTGCGCGCTCGCGACTTTAATTTATTCTTCTGAATTAAAGTTCTCTATTATACACTCTGAATTTACAAAAGGATTACGCTGAATTATACGTTAACGTATTATATGAAGAATGATAAACTAACAGTATAATCTTTAATCTCAACGTGAAGTTATCGGCACAAGTCAACTCAGAGCGAACTCCCGATCTGTACTGCGGTTTAGATCGAATTGAACCCCGGTCGTTACGCCGGGTAGTAAGTTAAGCGTCCGAGGTTGCCGCTCCAAGCACCGAGATACGGAGCTGACTGTCGTTATAGTCAACATTCCCATGCAATGATTACGGAGTTTTACCACTGTAAAGCGTGGTTTAAATACGAGATTAAGTCCATACTGTTGAATAAATAATATTTATATTCGAGTTTACACGTATTCAACCGAAATGAATGACTACATGATCCTTTGTATTAGTTTTCTCCCATCTTACTGTTGTCATTTTATTTGAGATTGTTTGATCATTTCAGTTACTGACGATAAATTCCCGATGTTGGCGAATGACATCTGGTAAGAGTTGAGTGTGTTGGAAGAAATTTATGTACCTACTTTTTTGTATTTTAAGGGTCTTTTGCATGTTCTTAACTGGAAAGAAACTGAAGCTGCTTCTAACATATTCATATTCATCCTCATTTCATTTGGTGTGTGTGATAGTGTGACATTTGTAAATTTAATTTTTATTTCATTTATTTACAGAGTTTCCTTCACTTTGAATTAATATTCATTCACCATGATCTTTCTTGGATGCATGAGAAATGTATGTGTGTATATATATATATATATATATATATATATATATATATATATATATATATATATATATATATGCACACACGCGTACAATCTACGCAATGAAAGACTTGAAATTTTAGTATCTTTTAATTCTATTTTTCTTGAAATGTAAGCAGAAGAAAAACTCACTTTGTTTGGCATATGATATTATAAGCCCAATCGATTATCTTTCAAATTTATTATTTGGTACGTCATTCCTTGAGTTGTTGGGTAATATATTACCTCGTTCTCTGACCATTTTATTAATCAACTCTTCATTAAAATGCATCAAAGATTGAAACACTTTTAAATATATATATATATATATATATATATATATATATATATATTAAATCCATATATGTTTTTGTATTATTTTTATTATAAAATAACTACACTTAATCCAAGTCATTTTATTACGCTAAGAAAAGTTTATCCATTGAAAAAAGAATTATGCTTACTTGAAATTGAAAATTGAATATTCACTTATCTTGGAAAATCTAATACCGTCAATAATATGTCTAGAAGACAGATGACTTGCATTATGAGTATTTATTTTCGAGGTGTAAAAGGTAAGTTTGTCATTTCAATGAAAATGTCAGATAAACTCAATTTTTATTACCCTGAATGAAGAGTTTTGTTTGGAATATCTTGGTAGAAAATAGATCACAATTTGACCTTGAGTTGATCAACTTTTATAGCCATTGATCGTATTTAATCAGAAATTCCGACCAAATGCCCTTGTGAACTGGATAAAGTTTTTGTTCCTAGAATGACGGTTATAAGGTTAAACTTCTAATGAACAGATTGTCAATCACAGAACGACTATCCTATGATGAATATTTGTTAAGGAATATGTATTTTCAAATAACCTCTTTGCACGCACTTGTACTCAAATAGTTAGAGAACGGGAAAAAGATATCCATGTGCACGTATCATAAACCTTCGTAGGTCCTTGTTCGTATTATATGTATTCGTGTGCATTTGTCATTATGTATTTGAAATATTGTTTTATATGATTTCAGTTAGATATTGCATTAATATTACTTATCAGATGGAAGTTTAAGAATAGAACTTGTATATATCCGATAAGATTATTCAATATAGAACATTATAGGTTACGTCACTAAAATAATTCATAAGGAATTTCTCGACTAAAAATTTCAATATGGGATAGTCCTACTACTATCGTTTAATCGAAGTACGAGGGTAGTTCAATAAGTCTTTAGAATGACCAACAGACAGCGCGCGAATCGCTCCAAATCATCTGTTTTCAGTCAGCACCACTCCCGACTAGATATATGGTGCAGTCACAGTCCACATCTTCTGAGTTTACGTGTTTTTATAACCAATTGAAAAAAAAAATTGCTTGTTAAGAAAAATGGAAAAAAACGAGTTGAGAGCGGTAATTAAACATTTTCATTTAAAGGGTTTAACTCCATATGAGATAAAAAATGAATTGGACTCAGTTCATGGCACATCTGCCCCTGCCTTAGCAACGGTTTATAACTGGGTAAATGAATTTAAGCGTGGTCGTACATCAATAAGTGACGAACCACGTTCAGGAAGGCCCGTAGAAGCAACTACTCCCGAAATCATCAATAAAATCCACGATATGTTGTTGAACGTTAGAAGATTAAAAGTGCGTGAGTTAGCTGAGGCCACAAGGATATCTATAAGTGCAGTTGTTTCAATTCTACATGAAAAATTAGGCATGAAAAACCTATCGGCAAGATGGGTGCCGCGTTTGCTCTCAGCTGAGAATAAACGCAATAGAGTGGTCGCCTCTGAGGCTCTTTTGGCGCGCATAAGTCGGAATCCTGAGGAATTTTTTCGTCGATTTGTGACTGTGGATGAAACATGGATACACCACTCCATCCTGAGACAAAGGAACAATCCAAACAGTGGATTTCCACAGGCGAACCAGCTCCAAAGAAGGCAAAGACCGTAAAGTCAGCTGGTAAGGTTATGGCTACAGTTTTTTGGGATGCACGTGGAATTATACTTATTGACTACTTGGAAAAGGGTAAAACAATTACTGGTGAGTATTATGCATCATTATTAGAGCAGCTGAAAGAAGAAATTAAAAAAAAACGACCAGATTTGGCGAGAAAAAAAATTCTCTTTCATCACGACAACGCCCGAGTTCACACATGCTTCGTTTCAATGGCTAAAATTGAAGAACTAAAATTCGAATTGGTCGAACACCCACCGTATTCACCAGATTTAGCCCCCAGTGACTTTTTCTTATTTCCAAACTTGAAAAAATGGCTCGGTGGACAGAGATTTACGGACAACGAAGACGTCATTGCCTCTGTAAGTGCTTATTTTGAGGAACTTCCGAAAACGCACTTTTCTGAAGGATTAAAAAAACTTAAAAAGCGATTGACCAAGTGTATAGAGCTCCAAGAAGATTATGTTGAAAAATAAAAAAAAATTTACCCAAAAAAAATTGTTTTTATACTTTATTCTAAAGACTTATTGAACTACCCTCGTATAACTAAATTTCCAATCGTACTTCGATTTTGATATTTGATTAGAGTACGATCTGTGACTAGAAAAGATGGTCAAGTGTGAGTGGTTGTTGGTAAAATTATCTTTTGTATGTCTGAATCATATTGCTCAAATTTTTCATTTACCATGTTTTTAGAGTATCTTGGATTCTGCTTGATCATTACGGTGTCGCTTTCGCCAAATCATTATTAAAATTGAGTACCCAGAATATGTAAATCAGTAACGAGGCAAATGAGACATAAACCATGCGTTAAAATTGAGTTTCGAGCTTATGTTTACTGTAGAGTCTTATGGAAACGTTCAATTTTCCATTTTTCATACCACGAAATACGTATACTCATGAGCTATTGGGAATGTGACTCCGTATATATAGATATACATTAACCATTTGCACCGAGAATTGCGCCATATTTTTTAAAGATGGCGCATTTCTCGGTGCAAATACATGAGTCAGTATATCTATATATACTACAAGAGGCATATTCCCAAAACTTATCATTGAAAAATTTGGATTTTGAGAAAATATTCAACATTGAAACATTGTCAGAATTTAAACAATTTTACTCGTTTGGTGCATTTCAGGTAGCTGTAAATTTTCAAATGAACAATCTTAATAGAACATAAATATTTTTCTCATCATAAAATCATCACTTTTGTTTCTTCATTCAATTCTAAAGTAATTTGGAAAATTTTAATTCACTTTGAATTGGAGGGCCCAGTGTGGTACACTCAAATTTTGGACCTGAGCGGAAAAACTAGCTTAAGCTTGGAATTCTATCTCCTAATATAAGCGATATATTCTTTACCAATTTTCTAATTTGCATCTGATTTAAATTCCAGATGCTATTCTTAAAAAGCAAGGGTGGAGCAGACCTGCACAAGTTCATTTACAACATGCTAGAAGCGACGTTAACGAATGAAGTGGTCACTAAATATAGTTATCTTGGGCAAAAAAAACGAGAATGGCATTCAAGGATCTGCTACTATGCTCTGCTATTTTTAGTGAGTGTATTTCACTTAAGACAGAAAATATTTATGTTTACACACACATATATATATATATATATATATATATATATATATATATATATATATATATATATATATAGCTTATTAAATTGTAATCATATTCTTTGAATACTTCGAAAGCCCCATAAAAGATTAAAGAACAATGTCTTTTATCTCCTATATGTAGAAGCAGCACGGAAGATGTTCAAGGATGCTGATGACGACGGTTTAAGGGGTCCTGTTAGCTCCTGGCTTCTTCAATCTGCTCTGAGGCTCAAGCATGAAGAAGAGTATGTAATTAATATATGTGATGAAAATAAATGACTCAAAATATAAATTATTTATTAAATTTCAGGAACACTAATAATAAGAAGAGGAAGAGGATTCCCGAATTATTTGACTCTGAAGATGAAGAAGCAGGAGAAAACTGAACTAATAATTTGAAACTTGAGTTTAAAAACAATTTCAAGTTTAGATTCAGATTTTTAATAGTTTTTTCCTTAATTTCTAGTTTAGATTCAGATTTTTAATAAAGTATGTGCGGGCTATGCCGCGGGTTGCCAGGGCGCATAGGGAATCGCCCCAGCAGGTGCAGCGCTGCTTGCGCCGAGGACAGGAGCGAGGCGGACGATGGCAGGAGAGAGAAAAGGGGTTTTTCACACTCCTTGATTTTTGTAGCACTATATTCAACTATGTACAATATTTACAAATATACAGAAATGCTAAGTTAGCCGTAAAGAGATATTTAAATTTGAAGGCGATGCGCCAGAGCTGTGGCGTTGTATCGAGCTGTTGCGTGCAGTCCTGTGCGTGCAACTCTCGGGGCACTGTAGCCGAGTGTAGAGAGAGACAGCGATAGGAGGCCGAGGCTAGAAGAACGCTCTCGGCTCCAGTCGCTGCTTGCGCCGATTGTGCTGCCGCTCGCCTGTCGGCAGGAGCGTGCGCACTTGTCGTGGCGGCAACTCCGAGGGTGCCACAGCCACTCCCCCCCTAGTGGCTGACGATTGAGGAGGGCACGATGAAGATGATGATGGTGGCACCTGTGGAGGGCACGATGATGGTGCTGGTGGCGCTTGTGGAGGTGTAGCGCTGAGTGGCACCTGGAACGTGACGGTGCGGCGAGGCTGTCGCTGAGGGCGTTGGTCCATTGGGACCGAGGTCTCGTCCCCAGCGATGTACGCTGGCTTGAGGTCGCCGGTGGAGACCGTCTTGGGCTCTCCGTCGACGTCGATAACGAAACGCTTCTGGTCAAGGCGGCGCATGACACGGTGCGGCCCTGTGTAGGGCGGTGTCAAGGGCGGCTTGACAGCGTTGATTTTCCGGAACACATGCGTGCTGGTGGCCAAGTCCTTGTGGAAAAAGGGCTTGGTAGTGACGTGGTGGTCGGTCTGCAGTGGCTTCAGAGTACGGAAGTGGTGCTGCAACTTCCCTACAAAAGAAAAAACATCTGCAGTGCACTCCTGCGTGGTGAAAAAATCACCTGGTATGCGCAGAGAGGTGCCGAACATCAGCTGTGCCGGTGAAGCCTTGAGGTCCTCCTTGTAGGCCGTCCTGAGTCCAAGGAGGACGGTTGGTAGCCGCTCGAGCCAAGGCACGTCGGGATGGCACATGAGCGCGGCCTTTAGCGTCCTATGCCACCTCTCCAAAATGCCGTTGGATTGTGGGTGGTAGGGCGTTGTCCGGATCTTACTCGCTCCAATCAGCCGGGAGAGGGCAGCGAAAAGCGCAGACTCGAATTGAGCTCCCTGGTCCGTCGTGATGGTGAGCGGTGTGCCGAAGGTGGCGATCCAGCCACTGTAGAAAGCGGCTGCAATCGTCTCGGCCTGTATATCCTTGAGCGGGATCGCATGAGGCCACCTGGAGAACCGATCGATCATCGTCAGGCAGTACCTGAACCCGTCGAGATGCGGCATGATGATGATGTCCAGGTGAACATGGCTGAAGCGCTGGTCAGGCACATCGATGTTGGTGGGCGGCACTCTGGCGTACCGGTGTATCTTGGCACGCTGACAGAGAAGGCACTCGCGCGCCCATTTGAGTGCATGCTTCCTGATCCCGGGCCACACGAACTTCTCCTTCAGCATACGGGAGGTGGTGCGACCGCTGGGATGCGCCGGCGAGTGTACAATGTCAAACGCCGTCCTTCGCAGCTCCTGGGGGATGTAGGGCCGAACGACTCCTGTGGACGTCTCACACAGGAGCCTATGGCCGTCGATCATCAGGGGCTGGAGATTCAGCGAAGAGTTTGATAGCTCGTGATCGGCGTCGATGTCCTCGCGCTGCTGGGCCTCGTGGATGGCTGCGGGGCTCAGCGTTGTCGGCATGTCGATGGCTTCCACTCGTGAGAGAGCGTCTGCCACGACATTGTCTTCTCCGGAGATGTGCTCGATGGTGACGCTGAATTGGCTGATAAAATCCAGCTGCCTCACCTGACGAGGAGATGCTTTGTCCGGTCGTTGGTCAAGAGCCTTCGTGAGCGGAAGGTGGTCCGTCCGGATGACGAACTGTCGCCCCTCGAGGAGATGCTCAAAGTGCTTGAGCGCTGCATAGACCCCGAGGAGCTCCCGGTCGTACGGGCTGTACTTCGCCTCCGGTGGGGCGAGCTTCCGCGAGAAGAAGCCTAGCGGGCGCCAGGTGTCGCCGTCGAGCTGCTCCAACGAGGCCCCAAGGGCTGTCGACGAGGCGTCTGTGGAGAGGACGAGAGGGGCGCCGGGTACGAAGAAGCTCGACTGCGCCACTGCAGCCAAGCTCTCCTTGCATTTGTTGAATGCATCCGCGCGCTCCTCAGTCCACTCTATTACCCGCTTGTCCTTCTTTTTGGCGCCGCGAAGAAGGTCCGTGAGTGGCGCTTGTACAGCTGCTGCACGCGGTATGAGAGCCCTGTAATAATTGAGCATACCGATGAAGCGCCGTAGGTCCATGACAGTCACCGGGCGTGCATAGCTATGGCCGTGACTTTGGCCGCTGGAGGCTCGAACCCGTTGGCGCTGAGGTGGTAGCCCAGGAAGTTGACCTCAGGGCAGGCAAAGTGGCACTTGTCACGGTTGAGGGTGAGCCTGGCCTTTGCCAAGACCTCGAGTACGGCCTTAATGTGCCGCAGATGCTCCTCTCGGTTGCGGGAGGCGATGAGGAGATCGTCTACGTAGACCCGCACGAAGGGCATCCCTCTGAACAGAGTGTCCAGGAACCGCTGGAACGTCTGGGTCGCATTCCTGAGACCCAGAGGTAGGCCCAGAAACTCGAAGAGTCCGAACGGCGTGACGACGGCAGACTTTGGGACGTCTCCTGGAGCAACTGGGACCTGAAAGTATGCCCGATTGAGGTCCAGCGTCGTAAAGACCTCACAACCGTGCAGGCTGCGGAGCAGGTCCTCTATCCGCGGGAGCGGATAGCGATCCGGGACGGTGATGGAGTTCAATCGACGGTAATCTCCCGTGGTGCGCCACCCTCCACCCGGTTTGTCCACCATGTGCAGCGGGCTGGCCCACTGGCTGCTGGATGGCCGGATGACGCCGTGGAAGAGAAGCGAGTCAAAGGCTTCCTTGGCTGCCTCGAGCTTCTCGCCTGCTAGCCGTCGTGCTCGTGCGTAGACTGGAGGTCCCGTTGTCACGATATGGTGCTGCACCGGGGCCGAGGGGCCTCCGGTAGGTGATGACGTGGCCTGGATAATCTTATCGTACTCATCGATGAGCGCCTTGATGGCGGGGTCCTCGGTTGGACTGTCACGGCTCTCGATGTTGACGCCGTAGACAGATGCCCGATGAGTGGAGCCTGGTGCGCTGCGGTGTGTGGTGGAGTCCCACAGATGGCGGCGCTTGAGGTCCACGAGGAGCCCGTAGTGCTCCAGGAGGTCGGCGCCGATGATGGCCATTTTAACATCCGCCAGGACGAAGTCCCAGGGGATGCTGCGGCGGATGCCCAGGTCCAGGGGCAGTATCTTGTGCCCGTACGTGGCGATGGGCGTCCCGTTGGCGGCGGCGAGCTTCAGCGTGGAGCTGGCCGTGCTGCCCTTCTTTGGCACATGCGGCAGCAGCGAAACTGAAGAGCCCGAGTCGACCAGGAACTTCAGGCCTGATCTGCGATCGAAGACGTGAAGTCGGACCTCTCTGGGAGATGGCAGGCTTGTAGAGCAGGGGCTGTCGCTTGCTGCCTGAACTGAGCGCAGCCCTACTGGTTTCCCTGCTGGTTGGACTGCGCGCGGCTGCTGAAGCTGCAAGGCTGCTTGCAGCGCTGTGCTGCTGTGCCGTAGAGCGCGTGATACCAGCAGAATCCGTCTGCTGGGCGTCGTGGTGAGGGCGAGCGACGGCGCGACTGCCATGAGGCACTGCGGCCTCTGTCGCTGCGGCTTCTGTCGCTACGTCCTCTGTCGTTGCGGCCTCTGTCGTCGGACACCTTTTCTAAAATCTCCCTCGAGACTGAGATAAGCTGAGCCAGCAGCTGCTTAATCTCAAGGGAGTCTGTGCTTCGCTGAATGGCGTTGACCTCTGCGAACGACGGCTCGGGTGTCGGAGCTAGGCTCACGGAGCAGGAGCCCGGTGCGGAGATGGGCGTCTCCATCAGCGTATCCGCAGCCGCAATCATCTCGTCGACGGTGTTGGTCTTAAAAATATTTAAGACGCACTGCACGTGCGCAGGCAGCAGCGACTTCCACCTGATGCGCAGCACATCGTCCGTGGCTTTGTCCCCAGCGAGGGAGCGCATGTGTCTGAACAGCTGGGACGGCTTCCTGCCGTCTAGCGTCAGCTCGTTCAGCATGCGGTCGAGCTGCCTGTCCGCTGAGTCGGTCAGGCGCTCGAGGATGCGTGCTTTTAGTGTCGCGTACTTGTTCCCCTCTGGAGGGTTCCTCAAAATGTCCGAGACCTCCATGAGAGTCTCAGGGTCAAGCGCGCCGACTGCGAGGTGATATCTCGTGGCGTCTGTGCGAACCTGATTTACCTGCATGACCGACTCGATCTGCAGGAACCAGAGCTCCGGTTGTTTGCGCCAGAAGGGAGGTAGCCGGCAAGCGGTGACGCTTTGGACCGGAGGCGCAATGTTGGCGTTGGCAGCGGCGGCGGCGGCGGCTGCGGCGGCTGCTGCGGCGGCGGCGGGATCGGCGAGCTGCATGTTGCCGTCAAGCATGGCTCCGTGGAGAGCGGCGAGCTGCTGCTGGTCTGACGAGGCTAGCGGCGCTGGCGGGCCTCCGTCTGGGAGCGAGGGCTGCTGCGGTGTCGGCTGCGACAGCGGCGGCGGCGTGCCGGCGGCTATCGCAGTGTCACTCTCGCGGTGACGATGGCGGCTCGGCGCTGGCGGGCCTCCGTCTGGGAGCGAGGGCTGCTGCGGTGTCGGCTGCGACAGCGGCGGCGGCGTGCCGGCGGCTATCGCAGTGTCACTCTCGTGGTGACGATGGCGGCTCGGCCGGGCGGGCGGCGGCGGCGTCGGCGGCGCGCCAGACAAAACTTGCTGTTGAGGCTGAGGCTGCTGCGGCGGCGGCGTGCTGGCCCCCGGCTGCGGCGGCGTCGAAAGCGGCGCGGCGAGCTCGGACTGCGACTGCTGCTGACGCAGGACGATCGTCGAGTTGAGGTCAGCGGTGTCCTCGAGGTCCTCGTCGTACGAGTCGTCGGCAGTGCTGGAGCGTGTGATGCGACGTGGTGTCGAGGCACCGCGCGGCATGCTCAGCATGCGCGTGCGCGAGCGCGCGCTTTTTCATCGGCAGCGGCGGCCATGTTCGCTTTTCCCGAGAAAAGCGCGGGAAAAGTTTTTCGCTCACCTCGTATTTTTTTCTTTCCTTGCGAAAAACGGTCCTACTTGACTCTGCTGCTCGGCGTGCTGCACCCGTAGATCACGTCGGGGTCACCAATGTGCGGGCTATGCCGCGGGTTGCCAGGGCGCATAGGGAATCGCCCCAGCAGGTGCAGCGCTGCTTGCGCCGAGGACAGGAGCGAGGCGGACGATGGCAGGAGAGAGAAAAGGGGTTTTTCACACTCCTTGATTTTTGTAGCACTATATTCAACTATGTACAATATTTACAAATATACAGAAATGCTAAGTTAGCCGTAAAGAGATATTTAAATTTGAAGGCGATGCGCCAGAGCTGTGGCGTTGTATCGAGCTGTTGCGTGCAGTCCTGTGCGTGCAACTCTCGGGGCACTGTAGCCGAGTGTAGAGAGAGACAGCGATAGGAGGCCGAGGCTAGAAGAACGCTCTCGGCTCCAGTCGCTGCTTGCGCCGATTGTGCTGCCGCTCGCCTGTCGGCAGGAGCGTGCGCACTTGTCGTGGCGGCAACTCCGAGGGTGCCACAAGTATTTATTTCCTACATACTTAAGATTTTATATCTTCCATACTATTCAATATTACGCAATAAAATTTTGTAATTTATCAAATAATTGACTCTGAATTTATTTAGTCTAAAATTTATCACCCTAGTAAAGACATAAATGAAGGTATTGATATTTTGCTATGCTTGAACACTCCTCCAACAGAGTTCCTCCGAAATTATTGATATATTTTCAGAAAATGCAATAAATCTTTCCTGGATTACATTTGAATCAGTTAATAAGCCTCAACTATTAATCCCAGAAGTTTTACAAATGATTATTTCGTGAAATGTTTCTGAAAGTATTACAGAAATATAACATTCATCTTTCGAGAAATATTGCATGAAAGGTTTCAAAAACATAAATGAAATATTTCATGATATTTTTTGACTGGGACATTGCAATGTTTCTGAAATATTTCACGAAAGATTTCGGAAATGTTTCACGAAAGATTTCGGAAATGTTTCACGGAAGATGTCTAAAATCTTTCAAGAAATATTGCATGAAAGTTTTTAAAAATATTTCTGAAATATTTCTCGAAATATTTTCTGAAAGATTTCAGACATCTTTCGTGAAACATTTCCGAAATCTTCCGTGAAATATTTCTGAAAGATTTTTGACCGGGGCATTGCAATGTTTCTGAAATATTTCACGAAACATTTCTGAAATATTACAAATCTTTCAAGAAATATTTCAGAAGTGTTTCAGAAATATTTCGTGCTGTTACTGTCCCATTCCAAATACCACATTCAAAACTTAAACAAGATCAAAGATTTTCTTACCCAAAACGATTATCCCTTAAACTTTATTAACAAAAACATTACTAAAAGATTGAACAAAATTCAAAATGAGGACAGAAGTTTAAATAAATATCGAAGGATTATGAATAATAGACAAATGAGTAAAGATATTAAAGTGGTCATCCCACTTTTTTAAAAGACTCTAAGACTCTTAAAAAATTATTAATCAAATTTGACGTACACACAATATTTAAATCCGATAATAAACTAAACAAGTTCATAAGACTGGGCAAAGATAAAATTGAAAATAAAAACAAAAGTAATTTAGTATATAAAATCAAATGTCTGAATTGTGATGCAGTATATATTGGACAAACCAAAAGGATGCTTGACGTACGTGCCACAGAACATTTCAAGGATATCGACAAACGAGATCAAATCAAATTAAATGTTTTATCAAAACATAGGATAAATAAAAAACATAATTTTGATTGGAACAATGTCGAAATTATAGATTTTTAACCCAATTTACAAAAAAGATTGTTATCATAGATGTTTCATATACATCTGAATCCTAAAAATATCAATAAAAGGGAAGATACTAATAAACTTCAATATACATATAAAAATTTAATTTCGTACATTAAAAAACTTAAAAAAACATTATAATTAAAAAAAAACTTTTAAAATATAGTAATAAATGATCATAGATTTTTACATTTTTATTTATAATATGCATTAGTGTAAAGATGCTATAAAATATGTAATAATACAATAAAATATATATTTTCAACTACACGTGTCTAGTAGACCTAAAGCGCTAGATTTATTAAGTGTACAATTCTTTCTACCATTTTTAGTTACGATATGCAATAGTGTAAAGATTAAAAAAGGCATCATTCGTATTATTTTAACTGAACACGGTACTGCACATGTCTAATAAACTTCAAAGCACTAGATCTATATAGTTTACAATTCATTTTTCCATTTTAGTTACCATATACATTATTGTACAGATTAGAAATTGCATTAAGTCGTATTATTTCAACTTCACACGTTACTGCACATGTCTAGTAGGCTTCAAAGCGCTAGATCTATATAGTGTATAATTCATGTCTCCATTTTTTGTTACTTTATGCAATATTGTAAAGATTAGAAATTGCTATAATTCGTGTTATTTTAACTGCACACGGTGCTGCACATGCCTAATAAACTTCAAAGCGCTAGATCTATATAGTTTACAATTCATTTTTCCGTTTTAGTTACCATATACATTATTGTAAAGATTAGAAATTGCATTAATTCATATTATTTCAACTTCACACGTTACTGCACATGTCTAGTAGGCTTCAAAGCGTTAGATAATAATAACTACCTTAAACACTAACTAGCAGCTCAACTGAATTCGGAACATTAGTTTAAAATAATATAAAATATGGCAAATTAAATATGTAATTTTAAATAGACGTGTCTAGTAGGCTTCAAAGCGCTAGATATATATAGTGTGCAATTCATGATTCTATTTTTTCTTACTTTATGCAATATTGTAAAGATTAAAAATTGCTATAATTCGTATTATTTCAATGATACACGTTACTGCACATATCTAGTAGGCTTCAAAGCGCTAGATCAACAGTAATCAGCAGCTCAACTGAATTAAGGGGGTGTCAAACCATTCAAATTTGCCGCCGAAATTCCTAACCTCAAATTCTTTAACAATTGATTACATTTAATAAATAAACTAAATTATGAAAAACCAAGACATCATTGCCATCCATAATACAATTATCTAGCACTGTGCGAAGTTTCAAACAAAAACTTCAAAACCTCTACGAATACCATTCGAACGAAATTTATATTAGTCTATTAGTCTAGACTCGTACCTTCAAATTTCGTTCGAAAGCCATTCGTAGAGATTTTGAAATTGTTGTTTGAAACTTCACACAGTGATAGATAATTGTATTACGGAGGGCAATGACCTCTTAGTTTTTCATAATTATACTTATTCTTTCTAATTAAAGCCAATATTTTACAATTCTCGGGTCGGCAAGGTAGGAAGGATAAAAATTGACTTTGACACCCCCTTAAGGATATTAGTTAAAATACTATAAAATAGGATAATGTAAAACCCTTTTTGAAATTTTCATATATAGTTTCTTTTTTCAATTTTTAGACACTATATACATCAGTGTAAACCTCTTTTTAAAATTTTCCTTTTAAAGAATTGATTGGATTTTTATTTTTAAATAATTATAAATATGAAGGCACATTATTTTAGGTGTTTAAATGAAACATAGCAACAGCAATGTAAACTTATCGATGTCTTGATAGTAACCACGTGCCCCGTACACGAGGTGAACCCTGACTTTTCACTAATATAAAATCTCGAGTTTGTAATAGGACTCCAAGAGCAAAACAAAGAGGGTCTTTAAACGGACGGTTTCTAGTCCCCACCTTGTACACACACACATACACACGCACACACACACACACATACACACAAATTTCGTCACATCAATACGAATTTTCTTCTCACTTTCAAATCTTAGCTTCTTTCTTAACTAAGCTCTGCCATTCTGTATTTGTAACTGCACCAAAAGAGATCTCAGTGACCGTCTACAAGTTAATGCAGAAATCCTTTAGAAAACAATATCTTAGTAGATTCCCAAGCCATATTCCTTAAAATCCGTATACTTAATAGTTTTTTATAACACCCTATTTTCCTACTTATACTCAAATTAACAGTAACGACGTAATCAAATATAGAGTTAAACTAACATCATTTCTCAGCATGTAATAGCATGGTTTAAGCAATAGTGAATAAGTGAAATATAAAAGCATGCTATATTATAAAGTGTTAGTTCTTCATTGTGAGAGAGAAAAAATCAACCTGACTGTGCACCGACACTCGATGGCTGAATACGTCCAACGGAATTTTCAACCGCGTTGTGTGGGATGCAGCGAGCAGTCTAGATAAGTTACCTAGATTTAAGCTTATTATAGAATTAAATATTCTTCGACCTGAAGAAGGGTGTAAGAAACACCCGAAACGTTGTCAAAATATTCATATAAGTGAAAACAATTTCGTCTACAATTTGCTGTTAGAAGCAATCATTTAAAATTTATCAAAGTTAGACGTTAGAGTCATTTTTGAATTAGCGAATGTTCGTATAAACATCTTACATACATTCCAATAATCTAAATTATTACTTGTGCTCCAGATATTCGTATTTTCCAAGTTAACCTTGTATGCTATTAACCATGGTTACTCTATCAGTGTTATTAAACATATATTTATAATATTATATATTATAATTGTAATTAAATTTTAATAAACAATAATTAGCCATATAATTCACTGATTTAACAGTGAAATTTACTGATTCAATAGTGACTTACGGTTTGACAAAATAATTCACTGATTTTCAGTGAAAACCACTGATTAATCAGTGAAAATGTCGTTCACTGAGACAATCAGTGAAACTTTAACTGATTCATTTTAGAGAGTGTTTCTTTGAAATAAGATACAGGATAATCGACAATTTTTGCAAAATATAATCTTGAACAGTATTTAATAATTTAATTAGGGTGATTATCTCACTTAGGCATTTAACATTTTTTTGAATTATAAATATCAAAGGGTTAATGTCAATGTTTACTTGCCACGTTTCTTTGGATCCATTTTTTAACGCGTCGATCGGATACTTCCAGAAAATGTTTATAAATTACAAAATATGTTTCAAAAGCACTAAATTTGTATTTTAATTTGTTGAGACAATGTTTACTACAACAACTATTGTATTACATACGCACCAGAACATACACATTTTATGACATAAATTTAAGCGTTTAAAATTTTTAATCGTAACTTTGACAGAAAATAGCATTTATTTACCCAAAAATAATGTGCATGCATAAAAAAGTGTGTCATCTATAAATAATAACCCAAAACTCATACTTTGTACGGCATACACTTGCGTTATAAGTAAGAGCCGGCCGTTCTGAGTGAGCAAATAGTTTGATTAGAACTTTACTGTAGAAAAATAGATTTATTTATATTCTATAAAAAAAGCTCTTACTTTAAATAATTTATTCATTTCTCAATAACAATTTTTTTTATCAGAAAGTCCATGTCTGAAAAAGCCTTCCAAAAAAAATTCAGCCCTTGACTGCTACCTTCAAAAAAGGCTACAAGGGTCTCGTTGTAACCATTTTGAACCTGTCTCGAAAGATTTTCTTGGTACCTATACTCGCAAATTAACCCATTACAATACATACCATGCAACTTCGGTATTGATACCTAATTCTTGTGCGCATACGCTCAATGATCAAAGGTCATCTCTTATAACCATTCCTTATAAACTCTCGATTATAGTATTAACACCCAACCCTTAAGGTGATGTTAAACCCTGTGATAATGGTAAATTCGGGGAACCACTTTTTTCATTTATTTTTCAATTTTAAGAAAATATCTCTATGAAAAGTTGTTCTTTTTGTTTGGAACAATAACTTTCCATAGAGATATTTACTAAAAATTGGAAATGAAATGAGAAAAGTGGATCCTTGTATTTGTCAGTGACAGATGGCTTTAGCATCACCTTAAAAGTACACACACAACCGATGAGGATAAACTCTCATCCCCTTAGGATAAACGCTGGATTTGGGAATCAACACCCAACCCTTAAGAGTACACACTCAACCATTGAGGATAAACTCTCATTTTTTGAGTGTAAACACTTGATTTGGGAATTAACATTCAAACTTTTAGTATTTGTACTCAATCGTTAAGAGTTAACTCTCAATTTTTTAGTGTTAATCCAGAACATTGGAAATAAACATTCAAGACTTAAGACTTAACACTCAAATTTCAGTGTTAATTCTCAATATTATGTGTTAACTCTCAAATTGAGTGTTTACACAATTTTTTGAGTGTAAACTCTCAAAATTTGAGAATCTTTTCCGTAAGGGAACTTGTAACACCACATTTTGTGTGTGTGTTATACAATGTGAACGACAGCACATTACCTACCCATCTCACTCACTATACACGTATACACACACATACACTATCCCCCTGTACGACACAGAGCAACCGAGCTCTCATGCCCTGAAGCAGCTGAAGAGGACGCGCAGCTGCCATCCCATAAAGCCTCGCATAGGTGGGAGCTGGCTGGTCTTGGCTGGGGTGCGCTGAGCATGTCCTGGCATCTCCTCTCCTTACTCCTGTCCCTTAGAACCAACCTAAGGAAACACACAAGAGATTAGAAACTGAGAATATAAGTAAAATGGTATTAGAATGATACCCACCTGATTTTATACCTTGAAAGGCATGAATAGATCCACCTTGGGCGGAGCGGCTGCTTCTCTAGACATGAAGGAGGCCTGCAGCATACACCCTAGAAAACATAAAGAAGAGTTAGTCTACAGCAGACATGCACATCAAATTGGAACTCTCTTACCTCGTCTGGAGGGTTTGCAGAGGCAGGGTGGTCCCTCAGGTACAGCAACGTAGCTCAACTCGTAGCCCGCTCCCCCATAACAGCAGCAGCAACAGCCTCCGAAGCACTCGCCAGACATCTAGAAACAACACAGCATTAGTAAGGGGAGATTACAGTGATAAACTAAACACTAATCTCACCTGATAATAGTGGCAGTGGACGAATGCAGTAGGAAGCTGTATGTAGACATAACCTCTTCGAGGTTAACCGTGCCCACTGCTTCTGCTGCAAGTACGCCGTCCTGAGCCTTGCAGCTCTCGTCTTCGTGCCCCTTCGTCGGCACCGTTGCCCAGATACCCCTCCTGCTGCATCCCTCGTCGCACTTCCTTCTCCTGGCCACTCGTCCTTCCTCGTCCTCTCCAACACCGTCTGCAAGCCGTCGACTGCCTGCCACATAGCGTGACGTCACCGCGAGCAGACGCTCCTCTTTCCTACTTCTCACTTCTCTTTCTCTCTCGCCAAAGCATGCGCTGCGCCCTCAGGGGGGCTCGGTCCGCACTATCGAAATCCGAGGGTAGCGCCGCGGGAATGAAGGGACAACGAATCCACTTCGTACTGAGCCACGTACACAGACGCTTCGTTTTTTCTGTATCAGCTCCGTGCGAATACCAAAACCGCTTGTTCCGCTCTAAACGATATATATATATAAACCGTTTACCGTGTGTGCCGACCAACTTGTATCGTCGAAGGAGACCACACCAGATTCGAAAAAAGGAGTAAGTTGCACAGATTATTATTGAGCTTAGTGCATACCCATAAATACATATATATATTTATATAGGTAATATTTGGAAAAGCTTGCGCCGCGTGCGTGTCGAGCATCGCGTCGCCGCCTTTCCACGTGTATTTCGTCGCCGGATATTACTAGAATTCGCGTCCCTGAGAAGTAGCTTCTTCCTCTCCAGACCATTTACCGTTTACCACCGTACCGCGAGCTCACCATGGTTAGTTTATTGTATAAGTAATTTTATGTGTCGGTAGAATACTTGTAAAATCGTGCTGCGAATTCGCGCAGCTGGCGCTCAACTCTTGTATTTATATTGAATAAAATCATAAGTTTTCATAGTATTACCCTAAATTTCCGTGCATGATTTATTTCAATCCTCGAATAAAACTATGTTAAAGCCTGCATGTGCGGCGCAATAATCTTGGCTGAATTAGCCAAAATTATTGTCATAAAATTGGCGAACACGTGTTATAAAATTGAGGCAGTAACGTGGGGTCGACAAAAATTCCGGTGAATTTAGAATTAATTTAAAATTAAAGTTAAAAATTAACATTAAATTACAAAAATAAATTGAAATTTAAATAAAATCAATTAGTGATTAATAATTCGTGGAATACGACAGTGCGGGTGAATTTAAACATAAAGTGGCACCTGTAATATATAGTTGGAATTTTCGCGAGTGACATACACGCGGCCGCGGCGAGACGCTTAACAACGCCACGACGGCTTGTAGCTGGCCATTTTTGCATGTGCGCCGCAAGAGTGTCTCGCAGGCAACCATCTTTTTTTTTTTGTTGGCGTCAGGCGGTAGACCACGCTAGCATTAGGCATAAATACAATAAAATATATCCCCAAATTTATACGTATGTCCTAAATAATTAGGATTGTATTAATATAAAATTTAGTGTAATAAACAGTGAGTGAGTGCGTGGTGAAGTTTCAAAAAATTTTCTTCGAGTATTAACTTTGAAAATTATTTAAATAAAATTCGTGATAACTATCAACAATTTCGAAATTTTTTGTGTAATATCAAAACGATAATTTTAGAAGGTAGTTGAAAATAAGTTTTGGCAACACGTGTTCATTAGATACAGTATAGACTCAACAATCTACTTCAACAATCTACTTCAACATTTTTTTTTTAAATCAGTTTATTTAAAAGCTTTTTGACTCAATTGTTATTCCATTTGTTTAACGATTTTAAATAATAGTATAACAAATAAAATTTTGTTTTGATTAAAAATATTTACAGCAATTAGTAAATGTGATTAGCAATGGTACATAACTGGAGCAATTATATTCAGATTTAAATACATTTTTCTTATAAACACACGCAGTAGAAATTATTTTCAATTAAATAGACGTTGACTAGATACTTTTATTTTCATTTTTCTTTTAAACTAGAATATTCACAACATAAATTTAATAAATTAATACTAATCATCATTACTATAATATTAGTATATTCACATAATACTAGTATATTCGTATAATAATAGTATATTCATATAATAATAGTATATTCATATAATAATAGTATATTCACATAATATTAGTATATTCATATAATAATAGTATATTCGTAAATTGCCATGACTTTACGAAAATTTTTCTGGAACTTGAATAAAAGCATAAAGTTTAGAAACCTCACTCACTCGAAAATAAAAGCTAACATTTTTATTACTATTATATGTACATAATTTAATATTTAACGCACATTTACCCTATTTTATGTATTTTATGCACAATTTCGTAATATATATTATTTATTCTCTCCTCATATCGCTACTATAAATTCCCACCTTCCGATCAATAACATTTTATATACTATAGTGATTTTGTGGTACCCTCGGAGTTGCCGCCACGACAAGTGCGCACGCTCCTGCCGACAGGCGAGCGGCAGCACAATCGGCGCAAGCAGCGACTGGAGCCGAGAGCGTTCTTCTAGCCTCGGCCTCGGCCTCGGCCTCGGCCTGCACGCAACAGCTCGCTTATACGCCACAGCTCTGGCACATCGTTTTCAAGATTCAAAACTATCTTTACGGCTAACATAGCCATCTGCACTTTCTTGTATATATCTGTAAATATTGTATATAATTTAATATAGTGCTACAAAATACAAGGTGTGTAAAACCCCTTTTCTCTCTCCTGCCATCGTCCGCCTCGCTCCTGTCCTCGGCACAAGCAGCGCTGCACCTGCTGGGGCGATTCCCTATGCGCCCTGACAACCCGCGGCATAGCCCGCACAATTTAATCGTTGCAAAGTGGATTTATGAAAAATAAGTGAATAGTTTTTTCCCCTTCGATAAATTTTGTTCGTTTTTTTACGAATAGATAATACCTAATCTACTTTCATACACTTTATATAAAATTTCGTATAAAACTTTTTTCTAATATTGAGTTCAAAATCTTGGAAATTGAAACTTGTATAGTATATTATTTGTAGTAAATATTCGTATTAAAATTCGAAATAAATATTTAGTATAAATATTTTCTATTTACCTCTTATAGTCGAATAAATATTTCGTATAAAAGTTTAATTTACTATTTGGACCCTGTTAAAGGAATTGTAAAATTTTCTGCTTTCATGGTAATTAATTGTAAATTTAAATTAAAACTTTGATCATTTTGAAATTTTTTTTTGTTATTACTTACAAAATGTTTTTTATTATTTTGTAATTAGTTGCAACCCTTGATTACATTTGCAATATTCTTTAATTTTGCAATACATTTTTATTTTTTTCTGTAAACAACGCTAGCTTACAATAATCCACCTTCGTTAAAATAAGTATACCATATTATTTTGAATTAGTAATATTCCACCTATCCAACACACATCCTTCAGCTCATATCGAACTTAAACAATATCACGAGACCCTATCGATCCCTACCCGACTACAAATTGCCAGTAGTTGAGTTTTACCTTGCGTATCCCTATCGCATGCACGCAGAAATACTTGTATGGAATTTTCGTTTAGTGACCTTGCTTTTGCTTGTTAATTATATTATTTTTTTTGTTTTGTTTGTTCGTACCTTCAATTCCACTTAACAAAATTTCCCAGTCTTCTTAAATAATAGTAATTTGAGAATTTGTACGAACAAAAAGAGTATCATCGTGGTTGTTGTTAAATATCTTAAATTAATAAAGTTTGTCTGGATCTATTTTTGTCTATTTAAAGAAAAACTCCTAGAAATATTTATTGTTTTTTAGTTATATCGAAATCATAAGAAAGTAAAAATTTTATTTTTCCCTCGTAAAAGATTTTTTTTTAGGAAAACAACTCGAATTTTCTTCTTAGTATTAGTTTTTGAGCCCTCCACCCAATATCTTACTTTATCGAAACCCACAATCTACCTTTTTACCCAATATATTCCTGCTTGCATACCTCATACCCGCTTACGCTTAGACAATCGAAATACTTCGCTTCAACTTTTGTTAGCTTTACACACTGCTTATTAAAAATTTATTTTCCTATTGTTGCTTACCTTCGCTTGATTAAAAAAAAAAAAAAAAATTTCTTAATCTATTCGGTTGAGTTTTTATTGTTTTTTTTTAACTTTTATAAACAGCATTAAGCTGTAAAATTAGAAAAAAAACCAACATCTGAGAAATTCGGTAGGATAGCAAACAAAAGTGAGCTAACTCGTAACTTCACGAAACGTACCTCCCCCCCCCCTATACAGCTTAATTACCTGAGATGGACCCGTCAAAGACTAAACAAATCAATTTAGAGAGGACTCGTATAACAGAACTGTTTAATACTTACTTCGGATGAATTGGTTGCAAATAGTCTACGGCGATCAAGGGTCAATACAGAGGGCACACGAGCACAACGGCTTAATCGATTAGTACGATTTGACCTGCGAAGGCTATTCGGTAACCAAGGGGCTATGTGGGACCCAGAAATAGATAATGCCACTGAACGAGGGAAAGAATTACCGTCGTTGGATACGGAAGATATTCTCGAAGAAGCAGAGAAAACCTCAGATAGGACGAAAGAAAATAGTAGGGGTACCTTCACTGAAACAGCCTTGAATGAGGGCCACGAGGGGTTACCATTAAATAAAGGGTCGAACCTCGTTCATAGTACCCCGAATACTGTATAACACGTGGCTCGGACTGCCGTGAGCATGCTGCCCGGAACCACGGTATATGGGGATTAGGCGATTTATTAAGAAAATTATTATTATTTGCCAATCGGCATACGCCGTGAAGCAATCAAACGTAGACCTCCCAAAGGGTCATAATTTTATTTAAATTTGAGCGCCAGGCACTGTATTCCAAATTAGTCACATTTTGGCCAACTATGACGAGCAGTACCCCTCGTCATAAACTTCGAATTTATTATTCGTTTCCTCCCTGAAAGGGAGTTCTAATTTATACTAACTACTTTTAGTGTTCACACACGGCTAGCTAATAGTAGTTTCTATACGCGGAGAGTCGTGGGGTCTCGACGGTTACCGCTTCCTTTCTTTTATTTCACCTTCACACACGAAAACATAGGCGAAGCTTGTTCGAATAGACACATCTAGGACTGAGGCAACACAAAAAAAAATAAAATAGTACGATCTTTACATATAGAGTTAAAATGAATGCAGTGCCTTTTATTTCACTGAGAACCTATGCGAGTGGGAGAATACGCTGTAGATTTTATACAATAACGTTTTACCGAGTCTTCCACGAGGCACATCGTTGAAAGTAACAGAGCTTTTCTGTGAGTTAACAAAATTCAAATTTTGAACCAAGGTACAATTTTACAGAAGTTCGCCAACGAAATTATCACTACATCCACCTTAATTCTGAATCTTACTTTTTATCTCTAAACCGTAATAAATTTAACGTATCTAATTTTTCTAATTTAACTTTTCCTTAAAACTAGTATTAATTTAAATTTAATTAATTGTATAAAAAATATATTAATAAGATTGTATGGATAAAAAAAATCTATTATACGCCCGGGGCAAAAAAGGCAACCCGGCGTCGAATTACTGACCCATATTAGGCACAAAAACGTGGTGACTTAGCTTAGTGTCCTTCTCGTCGATGGCGTGGAGGCTGAAGCGAGTAGCGCAGTCACACGAAGAGGTTCGGCGAGAAGTTATACAAAAAAACTAAATCAAGTTTACAAAAAAATATAATTCGTATAAACAATTAAAAATTATACGACTGAACACAAAAAAATGAAAGTCCAGAAGGGACTCGCGGCGCGGATGTTGGATGCAGTCCCGTGACCTGGATGGTGTTGGTCGCCCGGGAGGCCGGAGAAGAGTCTACCGAGTCTGAGTTCGCTGCCGGCTCGAAGACCGCGGCCTTGAACCCGCCTTCCACGTCGCTGTCTCTGATTGGTGACTTCTCGTCGTTGCCAGGCTCTCTGATTTGAGAGCAACCCTTACGTCAGGTTGGAATCTCTGGTTCTCGCCTCTGGTCTTCTTCTCCCCGAAATCGCCTGATGCTGTAACAATCGTATTGCGTAAAGCACTGAAAATTTCCATGCTCGCTGGGGGAGAAGTTAGGAGACAATGTATATAGAAATGTCTATAGTACATTGCCCGACAATACTCCGTGGGCTGTTACGTAATTGCCGTACGCCCTTGGAAAGAAAAATAAGCTTCTACACTATGGAGTATTTTGCCTTACCAGGCAGATGCTTAGAACTGAGAGAGACAGAGTAAGGAGAGAGTAGCTGTGTTTTTCGAAGATTTACTTAAATTGTAGCTAATGTTGGCGGCCGACGATGACGCTCGTTGCGATGATATTATACGGCGAGCTGCGAGGTCTTATGGACGTTTCAGGCGTGCCTGGGCTCGTTGACTTTGAGAGGCAGTGGGACACAGCTTTTGATGGGCTGTTGATGATGACTGGCGTCAGATTTCCGCCGTAAAAAAAGATGCTTTTTGTTTCCTAAAAATTAATTCGAATCTACGCAGTATTTTTTTCTAGGCTACTATGATTCAGAACGCAAGGTGGAGAGATTCCTCTCGCGGTCATGGCAGGATTTCGTCTCGAAATCGGCCTTTGATGTATTATATATTTTGATATATAAAAATCTTCTCACCGCGTTACAACTGGAACGGGACATATCCCGCCGGGACTCCAACTATCAGAAACATCTGTAGAACCTATAGGGCGTCAAGGAGCCCATCAACAAACTACTCTCAGCTTCCAAGAATTGTCCACTATTGTCGAATCAGGTGAACCGAAAAACAGTACAGATGATGATGGCACTACACCGACTACACCATCAAATCCGGTAGGAGCAACGGGGGTGCGGGGCTATACAAGAACAGCTACTAGGGGTCAGAGATTCATTAAGAGAAAACCCAAATCATCCGACAGTCGGTAACAATGTAGAGCCGGCCTCGACAATCCACAACCCGCAGTATTCGCAGGCAAATCTAAATCATCCGATAGGCGGTAACAATGTGGATCCGGCTTCTACAAACTACAACTTACAATATTCGCAGGTGAACCTAAATCTCGGGGGGACTCAACTTCCACCTTTACAGGCAGCTGGCATACAAGAACATACCAGAGGGACAATGGGAAACATTTCGCCGAATTCCCCGCCCATAGCTGCACCATTAAGCAACTGTACGCTATATACCCATAATCCACCAATGAACCTAACACAAGATACATATCCTACCCTACAAACCCCCCAACTTTCACAAATAGTGAACTATCCAACCGTACAAACCCCTCAATATCCACAAATACCGACCAACCCTATCGTCCACCCCTCACAACCTACACAAATAACTAATTAACCTACCTACAAACCCCCCAACCTCCACAAATGTCACCATACCCTACCGTCCAAACACCCCAACTCTCAGAAATACCTACCTACCACACCGTCCAAACCTCCCAACCTACACAGATACCGAACAACCCTACCGTCCAAACTCCCCAACCTCCACAAATAACGACCTACCCGACCATCCAGATTCTCCAACAGTCACAAATACCGAACTATCCTACCGTCCAAACCTCCCAACCTACACAGATACCGAATAACCCTACCGCCCAAACCCCCCAACCTTCACAAGTACCGACCTACCCTACCATCCAACCCCTCCCACTTTCACAAACACCAATATACCCCACTTTTCACACGCACCAACCCGCACAAACAAATACTATCCCTACCATACAAACATCCCTACCCACACCAATGTACCCACCCCATACCAATCAAACATCTCATCCGCTACACCAACAGACTCAGACTGCCGCCCAAATTTACCAACATTCGTATACACCCACGAACCAGTCAGCACAAAACTCACAACCACAAACATCAATGTACCATACCCCGCAATCTACACAACCATTACAATCAGCACCACGCCCTACCGACCAAATTAACCATCACCAGCAGGCAGTGAACCATGTATCCACCAATCAAACCATACCACCTAATTACTCGCAAATTCCATCGGATTCGAACTCGAAAAATTTAAATTTATCGCAACCAAGTACTGCACCCATCCCACAGACATGGAACCCCTCACTTCCTTGCCAAGATGTCTACAATAACGGCTCGGACAGGTCCCAAACATTGCCAAGCAGTATACCCCGATACAATATACTCCGATAATTCGTCGTACACAGTGAATGCAGTAACTTCTACAAATAACCCACATATACCACCTAACCTCGTAAGCTATCCATTAATGAACCCAAACACCCAAGTCCCAATATCTAGTAATCCATATTGATATTACCCTTCGCACAGTTTCCCCTTGGGCATGGTATTCCCCAAGGAGGATACTCTTACAATACATCGAACACCTTGCGATACGGTCAAATGCTTCTTGAAAATCCTGAGCGAGTACATCCTCAGAACTCGAATAATGATTTCTGGTTCCAGCACGAAACTAGAGTAGCCAGTCTGATACAAAAGTATAATGTAAGCTTTAATGGAGAACCAAAAGCAGATCTAGGGGAATTCCTCTTCCGAATAGAGGATTACCGGAGAAGCTGTAACATGTCCGATCGGGACATCTTGAAAATGATTCCCATTATTTTAAAAGACCAAGCTTTGTATTGGGCACGCCCGTTGCTACAAAACTGGCGAACATTGGAGGAATTCAAAAATGCCATAAGACAACAATATGGCAGATCGGATTTCCAATTACAATTAGAAGATGATATTAGGTCAAGATCGCAAGGACCCGAAGAATCAATTGCTACGTTAATCGCAAATATCCAAACATTGATGAATCAATGCATCCCCCCAATGACCCTCATAGTTCAATTGCATAGAACTTATCGCAAACTACATGAGGATTATTTCAACAAAATAAATAGATATCAATTCAATACGTTTGAAGAATTGCAGGCCTTGGGACATCAAGAAGAGATGCGAAGGGATCGGAAGAAGAAATATAGACTCCCACCGCCACCTGAACATTCGTTGTGCCCTCAATTAGCTTATCGACCACCCCCGAGAAAAAACCGCATTGCCGCTATCGAAACGGTACAACAATACAGCGATTCAACAGACGAAGAAGACACTAACGAAGTTGCAGCTACAACATCGTAAACACAAAAACAGGCCAATTGGTCGAATTCGCAGGGAAACAAGATGTCGAACACACATCAGGCATATCGAAACAAAAAAACTGGAACAATGGCAATAATAACAAAACTCCCCTACCGCCTCCCCGAAAACCCCAAAACACGAAACCTACCGTCACTAACAAGCCCACCCAACCCCAAAAGTTAAGTAAGGAAAGTCCAACAAATGGAAAAGTATACCCATGTTGGGTTTGCAAAGACACAGGCCATTGAGCAGCAGACTGTCCCAAAAAGACAGGGAACATCTGCTATAAATGTAGTATTTGTGACGTAACGATACGTATGTGCTCAAGATGTAGACCAAATGCGGAAAACGATCAAAGAGGGAAATAGTAAGGGCCAGGTTAACCTCTAAACTCGGACAGGCCCAAATACCCATGCCAAAAACAACATCGAAAGCTTCAGGCCTAGTCAACTCAGGTTCTGGAAAGAACATACCGATGCCTATTGGTCCAGTCGGAAGCTATGGTAATCGTCTGTACGTCAATATCGATATAGCAGGAAAAGTCTTCCCTGCACTCGTAGATAGTGGAGCAGTTGCCTCCTTCATAGGGATAGAAGCGGCGAGACAGATAGGGACTGAAATAATACCCCAGACCGGATACATGATGATGCCAAACGGCGAATTAGAAAAAATCGAAGGTATTACAAAATTTACATTCCACCTCGAAGGTAAAGAAACACCGGCGGACATCAGAGTATCCGAAACAATGACCTACGACATCATACTGGGCATGGACCTATTGTCACTGCTGAAGATGAAAAATCGGGACCCGGGAGCAATCATGGCAACGGCAGCAATCGGAGGAACCTCCGACTTATCGGGAAAACAACAACAAAGATTAGATAAACTTATATTCAATCTCACCATTCCACCACCGGACGCAACCACTGGAGTAGCTAAGATAAAACCTCATGAAATAATTGTAGAAGGTTGTAGTCCGATAAAACAACGTATTCGTAGAATCTCTCCAAAACTTTTAGCCGCTGCCCACGCTGAGGTTGATCGTCTCCTAGCAGAGGGAATTATCGAACCCTCAGAAAGCGCTTGGAGTAGTTGTCCCGTAATTGTACCGAAATCGGACGGTAAAATAAGGTTTTTTATCGACTACCGAGCACTAAATGACGTTACAAGAAAAAACGCTTACCCCTTACCCCACATGGATATGTTACTAGACAATCTAAGAAACACCAAATTCCTCTCGAAAATAGACTTTAGTCACGCGTATCACCAAATCCCTCTTGCAACAAATAGTAAAGAGTACACAGCATTTGGATTACCTGGCAAAGGGCTATTCCAGTTCACAAGACTTCCGTATGGCGTTCTCGGACGCCCCCGCAAGTTTTCAAACCGCCATGGACTACCTCTTTGGTACAGAATGGCAACCCCATATTTTCGTATACATGGATGATATAATCATAGCCACAAACACGTTCGAAGAGCATCTATATTAGCTGGAAAAAGTGTTGAAAAAACTGCGAGATGTCAATTTAGAAATAAACCGAGAAAAGTCAGAGTTCTGCTGCTCGGAAGTCAAATACCTTGGTTACGGCGTTAACAGGGAAGGACTCCAAACAGACCCAGACAAGATTGCCCCTATTCTAAACTATGCCCCACCTCGAAACCTAAAGCAACTTCGCCGATTCCTCGGTATGGTAGCATGGTATGCTCGCTTTATTAAAAACCTTGCTGAAATAAAAATCCCCCTTACCGAACTGTTGAAGAAAAATGTCCCTTGGACCTGGGGGGAAGATCAACAACAAGCCTTCGAAAAACTGTTGATACTTCTGACCGAAGCCCCAGTCTTAGCCCGACTAGACCCCAATCTACCGTTCTGCCTACAAACAGATAGCAGCAGCTACGCTTTAGGGGCAGTGCTCACCCAAATAATCCAGGAGGAAGAGCACCCTATCGTCTACGCCAGTAGGACCTTAACAAAAGCGGAACGTAACTACACAGTAACAGAACAAGAATGTCTGCCTGTAATATGGGCAGTAGACAAATTTCGAGGATATCTCCTAGGCGAAAAATTTACTGTCATTACTGACCACTGTAGCCTCACCTGGCTGCAAAACTTAAAAGACCCACCTGGCAGGTTAGCCAGATGGGCCACAGCTCTTCAAGGTTACAATATGGAAATCATAGACCGTAAGGGAGCACTCCATAAAGTACCTGAGGCGCTATCTCGTTCATATCATGAGGTTTGCTGCTTAGCAGCAACGGGATTGCTAGACGCGGATAACTGGTTTACCAATCGCATAAAAATGGTAAATAATAATCCAGAAAAATATCCAGATTGGAAAATTGTAAACAATTGCTTATACAAGCATCATCCCAACCCCCTTATCGACCCAATCGTAGCTGACTTAGACAGTTGGAAACTCGTAGTTCCCGAACTCGATAGAGAGAGAGCTATGTTCGAATGTCATAACACCCTCCAATCAGGTCATTTGGGAGTCGATAAAACTTATCATCGACTGATCCAATCGTATTTCTGGCCGAGAATGAAAAGGGATGTTATTCGTTATATAAAAGAGTACCCTGACTGTCAGATGTATAAAGTCCCATAACAGGCACCAATGGGACTTATGACCCAAAGAAAAATAGAAGGACCTTGGGAAATCGTAGCAGCTGACGTCATGGGCCCATTGCCAACTAGTAAAGGCAATGTCGTTATGTCGTAGTATATCAAGATTTATTCACGAAATACGTCGAAATCAGACCTCTTAGAAAAGCTAACGCTAAGTGCATAGTAAAAGCTTTCGAGGAACAGATAGTATTTCGTTGGGGATGACCTAAATACCTTGTAACCGATAATGGAACGGAATTCTCGAACAAACTTATAACGTCAAAGTTGGATAGACTGGGTATTATCCAAACGACAATAGCCCCATACCACGCTCAAGCAAACCCTGTCGAGCGTAGTAATCGTAGAATTAAACAGATGATCTCTATCTTCGTAGAACAAGATCATCGTAACTGGGACATCCATTTAAATGAATTCGCATTCGCCGTCAATACTTCAGTCCATGCGTCAACGTTGTTGACTCCAGCATTTCTGAACTTTGGTAGGAACCCACGGCAACCTAAAATCCTTAAACAATTCCTCGAAAATCCTGAAACTTCTAGTCCTCCAAATTCTGTAGCATGGGCAGAGAGAGAGTAAAACGTCTTACAGTAATACACGACTTAGTTCGCAAACACTTGGATAAAGCAAGTGAAAGACAAGCTCGGTATTATAATAAAAATCGTAGAAACATCACTTTTAACATGGGAGACCTTGTACTCCGTCGAAACTACGTGTTATCCTCGGCAGTAGACAACTTTGCGGTGAAACTAGCCCCAAAGTTCGTAGGTCCGTTAAAAGTAGAAAAAGTCTTGTCGCCTGTCGTGTATCAGCTGCAGGACGTAAATAGTCAAAAAAATCGAAAGTGCATATTTCAGACCTCAAACCTTACTCTGTCCTTTTTAAATAACCTATTCCTTCAACAGGTAACAACACCAGTAGTTACAATGCAAGGAATGGGAAAGGGTCGAGGATACAAGCTGCCACACCAGGTCACCAGCCGACCGGGGACAGTACCGGAGGAGAGAGTAGGCGTCCGCTCTACAATCTCCGCCGCCGACCGTCGAACCCTGAGACAACCAGGGATACAGGCCAAACCAGCAGTGGTGCTCGGCCGTCCGGGGATCGGAAGAGGAGCCAACCACCGACGGAGCCTCCTCCCCGGCGGGGCCGCGGCCGGCCTCGGAAACTCCACTTCGCAGGTCTCACTTCGACCGCTGGGTCGCTGAGTTTCGTTCCGGGGGGGGGGGGGGGTGGCATCCCCGCCCACGGTTTCGACTAGTACCCTGGTACAGACGGAGGGCGAACCGCAACTCCTATACGACCCCTTCTCGGGGATGTATCGTCCCAGGAAACCGATCGATCCAATCGATCGTTCGAAGGGGGCGATACCGAAAGGGTCGTATGAGGACCGCGAACGTCGGGCTGCATGCCCCTTCGACCCCCTACCGTCCGATCCCTATCCAACCACCCCTCCTATCGTAGACCGGCACAACAACAAAGGTCTAAAACTCACCCCATCATTAATGTGGTAAGCAATCCGAACGGGGGACAAGTACGCATTACAACGGGGGACTCAATTACCTTCACTAAGACGGCTACGACCCAGACGAAGTCGGAAAAGGAAGTGCTAATTGAGAGAGGGCGGAGCTTCAGAGAACGAGTCGGGGTAGAGTCGGTACACCCTATATATGCGATGAGCCCGATTAATTTCGTGAGGGAAGAGCGACCCAGTCCGATACCACTCCCACCGACCTCGTTCGTCGGGGGGAAGACCATTCCCAGCTTGATGGACTTAAAGATCCAGCCTGCAGCTCCGTGCCGATCGAATGATACTGCCTCCGTCTCTTCGCAAGGGTCCTGCTGGAAATGTAAGAAGGAAGATCATAGATATTCGCATTGTAAATGCCGGAAGGACTATAAGTTCTGCTTCCGATGTGGCCAACCAAATGTCGATGTGCACACTTGCCCACGGTGCACGGGACCACCACCGTCGGACTATCGGAGGTCGTCGGACCAACCACGCACGCCGCCGGCTACTCCTCCCCGTCAGGCCGTATCGGGACCAATGACAGCCCCAATCTCGACCTTACCCCTGCACCGGCGCCCGTACCAATTCCAACGACCGTAGCATCGGGTATTTACGGCTCTGCTAACCAGCCAGTGCTCATAGTAATGCCGAGTGCTACGGTCTACTTCTCGCAACCCCAATAAAAAAAAACAAAAAAATAAACACTCCTTCCCTACTCCCCACCTACCGATACCGAATCTTCTATTGTGGACACACCATTCCCCTATCGCCAATGCCGTACCCCTCTCCGCCTCCCGACAATACCGTAAATTTCCTATCGAAATCCATCCCGTCCCTCCTATCGTCAATACCGAATACCCTCCTAACGGAAACGCCAGTCCATTCCTACCGAATGCGTAAGCTTCCACCTCGATAACCGAAAACTCATAACAATATCCCGTAATTTCCCTTATTGTAAATATTATTCCCGCCCTACCGTAAGCAGTACTCCATTCGCTAGTTCTTTCACTTGTAGATATTAGAAACCACAGGGTTACAGACCCATCACGACAACCTCATACGATTTCCGTAGACCAATAACAATTTGTAAACGCGAGAAATTGTGCATACATAAAATAGAGTAGTATAAACTAAGTAAGTTATTTAAGAAAGAAAAAGACTGATATGTATGACGGCAAATACTGATTTCAACTACCTCGCTAAAGTATTTAAATCGTATATTTGGGAGTGGGTTCGTTACGATAACTCACCTAGCATCCACTCATTGGTAAAATCACTTGCAGTAAAATCAGCATGTAACCGAGTGCCAGCTACATGCACAAATTACTGTATCAACACTTTATATAGGACTCTGTTTCCTTAGAATGTCGTACATTAAGCACAATACTATGAAGTGTCCCTTATTAAATTAGGAAAAAATTAAATTTAAGAATTTAGTCTGTAAGAATAACGCTGTATATAAAAATGTTTTTAGCTTCTTTTTATAGATACATCCGTACTAATCACAACTGATCAATTGTACAGCCATAATGTAAGTATTCATTAGTACTTATAGATGCCTAGTAGCGCCAAATAAATATTCATAGTTCATCAAGAGAACAAGAAGAAATGACAATTAAATGAAGTATTTAAGTAAAACTGTGCATATGCGTAGAATAAGTACTTAGCTAGCTAGAAAGCGTGAAATACAAGCGATGAGCATAGATTAGGTTAGCATATAAGTTAGTTAGTTGCGTACCGAGTGAGCACGTCCCTAGTAAACCACGAACGGCGTAGCCGCGCTTCGGTTTAGTAGGGGGGAGTTTGTAACACCACATTTTGTGTGGGTTACACAAACTTCCAGTCTGTCGAACGAGCTGCTCAGTGCAGGTCCCATGCTCGACAGTACTGGCCTATACAAATAATAGCACACTACTCACCCATTACACTCACTATACACATACACACACACATATATATATTTATATAGGTAATATTTTGAAAAGCTTGCGCCACGTGCATGTCGAGAATCGCGTCGCCGCCTTTCCAGATGTATTTCGTCGCCGGATATTACTTGAATTCGCGTCCCTGAGAAGTAGCTTCTTCCCCTCCCGACCATTTACCGTTTCCCACCGTACCGCGTGCTCACCATAGTTAGTTTATTGTATAAGTAATTTTATGCGTCAATAGAATACTTGTAAAATCGTGCTGCGAATTCGCGCAGCTGGCGCTCAACTCTTGTATTTAGATTGAATAAAACCACAAGTGTTCATAGTATTACCCTAAATTCCCATGCACGATTTATTTCTATCCTCGAATAAAACTATGTTAAAGCCTGCATGTGCGGCGCAATAATCTTGGCTGAATTAGCCAAAATTATTGTCATAAACTATATAAAAAGTAGATTTTTACCAAAGCAATTTTCAATAAAAATCGTTTGAGTGGGTTCAGGTCCTTACACACCTCTAATACAGGCACAGAAAATATTCTTAATGTATAGGTACATTAGATAAATTAAAAATGTAGAAATGTTCACGAAGAATACGTAACGTCAATACATTATTTTCTTTCGGATACTGTTTGAGTATTTCTTTTAGACTATTTTTGAGCTAATTAATCGATTCCCATGTTTTTTTCAATCGAATGAAGATCTTGGGGCTTAAAGAGTTAACATAACAACAAAGCACCATTTTAATCTAAATTTACAACGTAGCATTGTCTATCACATTGTCGTATATTCATAAAATCAATTTCTCAGTGTATTTATATTATAAGCGCCTTGTCAGAGTGATTTTTATATAACCCCCGTATACAAATTTTTCTCACATAAATCAAAACGTGATACATAATTATATTTCATAAGTTCGTATGGAAAATATGTATACGGAGGTTATATGATAAATCTCCCTGACAATGTGTTTATATGAATGTAGCCCTGCTGAAAATCATCGCGTGCTAAGACACGTATAGAGGCACGTGCAAAATCATGTGCAGAATCACGTATAAAAGCATGTGTCAAATCATGTATCGTAGCACATATAAAAGGACGGGCCAAATCATGTGCAGGAGCATGTAGAAAAGCACGTGATGAAATAAACCCATTTAATCACGTGTTTCGCACGTGCTCCAGCATATGCTCTAGCATGTGCTTCAAAACAAGAGAAAATAAATATAAAATGTAAAAAGGAGTTGCCCTGACCGGGGCTCGAACCAGCGATCTTACAGTTAGTAGGCGCAAACTTTGACCACTCTGCTAATCAGACTTTTGAATTTTGCGTTGACGTATAGGCGATATATAAGCCGTAATAGAAACAATATATTGTTGTTATATGATATATGAAAAATTAATTTTGATAAGACAACAACAGCAAGCAATATTTTGTATTATTTACCGATCAAGGGGATATGAAATACCAACCCGATTTCTACCTTACCGGCTTTTTACTTTTTTTATCTAATCTTTCTGTTCGTACTTTGTGATTGTAACTTTAAAATAATCGTAATGTACAACAAACAAATATTTCCATTATTGCCATTCAAGAATCATTCTTTATGTCTTTTAAATAAATAATTTGTTTGTTTGATAAAATATATTTAATATATTATAGATGGTTCAATTACTCGTTGTTTATAATAAGTAGAGAAGAGCTGATTGATCGCTACGAGTCAATTTTTATTGTAAATCCCATGTTTCGGATGTATTAGTAACATCCCTTCTCAAGGGCAATCAATATAAATAACAAACGCTTTACGTAGCGATCACATAATGTAATTAAATTATACAGTTAACGGAATAATGGACCCCCCCCCCCAATATACACCTGGTCTCCGGAAGAAGTGTGCATGCGAGAAGAATATTAAAGTCGCGACCTGCCATTTCGCGCTCCAGACACAAACTGTTCTTCTACTTAAAATATATTTAAATTTATTAAAATAAAACAAGAAAACAAAAACATCCAGTAATATATGATGTAGAATTTATTTTTACCTAAAAATATATAACTATTCGTTTTTAATTTTTCGATGGTTTTATGGGTGCACTTAAGATTTTTCAGTGCATATTTTAGGGGGATATAAAAGGCAAGAGAAGATATCTATGTTATCAACTCATTTTTTAATTTTTTTAAATATTTTTTTTTTAATTTTTATAGAAAAGACGATACATCCGGATTTTTCTTGATCAATGAAGAATAACGGAAATTTTATCAAGCAATTCCATTTATTTAATTGCTACGCCGATTTATTACGTATTTCAACCCATAGCTAATGTTTGCATCGCTAATTTACGTGAGGTTTTGGCATGAGATCTCAGGTGAGATCTCACCTTAGAACTCATCTGAAATCTCACCTGAGATTTTGCAGTAGGGAACATCTTACGTATCCTATAAATTATACAACGATAGTAACTGAAAATGAGTAAGTAAATTGCACTCGTATGATAGAAAGAGAATATACATCTCTTTTAGGCACGACTGCGACACGGAAGTGCCTTATATTTTCGTTAGCGAAAAATGTGTGAGATAGGATATCTCACCCAATTTTTTACCAATCCGGCTGCAATTTTAGGAGAGATCTCCTCCAGCACAGTATGAAATTCTATTTTTTTTATTCCGACCCTGCACGTAGTTTTTAAATTGCGAGCACTTTTTGCTTATTTTTACACGTTTTTACGTATTTTTCTTTTTTAAATTCATGTTACACAATTATCTCCGCGAAATCTTAGCGGATCAGGCTCAAAATTTTTTGGAAACTCTCCTAAGTATAACAACCTGATGGTCCTATTTTGGGATTGATCCTGCACATAAACGCTGAATGCGGCGACTATAAAAAATCGCTAAAAACGGTTTTTGGGCTATAACTTGAAAACTAAGCATTGTACGAAAAAACGTTAAAGAGAAAAGTTGTAGATCTTTGAAAAATATAACTTTTTCCTATTGACATCTATTTATGAAAATACTTTTAACTCGAGTTAACAGGCCAAATCTGAATTTTAACATAAAAAAAACAGCTTTTTACCACATAACTTTACAGCTATGCATTTTACATGAAAAAGTTAAATAGAAAAGTTGTATATCTTTGAAAAATACAACTTCTTTTTCTTGACACCAAGGCGTGAAAATGCTTTTGTCCAAAAACGATTTATGACATCGAAAAATGCAGTTTTTTACTATAAAACTTTGCAGGTATGCATTTTACGTAAAAAAATTTAATAAAAAAGTTGTAGATTTAAAAAAAAAAAGTTTTTATGGTAGCTAATATTTAAAAAAAATGCTTTTACACAAGAAACAGCCTAAAAACAATTTTTGATACACATAATTTAGTAATAATTGCGGTGCAGCACGCCCAATCGATCTTAAAAATTTTAAAGATTTCCCCTTATCAATAAAAGTTTTATATCCAAAGTACGACCACTTAAACACGATAGTATTTTTTTTTTTTTTTTACTAAATACAAACAGATAATAGTGTCAGTGTTAAATGTAAGCTTTAGTTTAGCGCTTTGCGCGAGTGTCAGGCAATCAAGTGAACGCGCAGTGCGAGCACCGGAAGGCACGCGAGCGCAAAGCTCGAGCTGAGTTCGGTCGTGCCTCTAATGCAAAACGGGAAGCGCTTCGCGTTCACTCTGAAGCTCCAGAGCAGGCAAGTCACATGCGGCCGAAGGCCGCGTGTGGCGCGCTAGTTAACTATAGCAAACTTACTTCTATTATCAAAAGAAATTTCTTTTAGAATGTATTTGAGTCACTTAAAATAGCTTAGCTACAGTTTTATTGATAAAATATTTGTAAGTATTCTTTCAATTAAACTAGCGTAATTTAGTAATTTTCAGTATGTTATATGTAACATGTTAGTCAACAGTGAGTTTCAAAAATATTAACATAACATTTTGTAAAAGCGCTCTCAAATTTATAAAGCAAATTCAACAATTTGAGTTCTTTCAAAGCACTTGGCACTGTATTATTGATATATAAACTTTATTAGAGTTTTATAATGTCTAATTTCAAAGTATAGAATAACAAAAAAAAGTAGATTAAATTAACTTGCTTTATTGATAATAAATAATTTCAAAATAAACGAAGGCAGTATAGCACTTTTTAGTTGATCTATATATCTTTTATGTTTGTTTCCAAATAGTATTTGTATGAAACAAAAGTAAATAGATTCAAAATCAAGGTTGACAATTAAGATAAGTTTGAATTTTGCTCACAACTTTCTAACCTCAATTTTAAAAACTCGAATAATTACACTTAATGAACATTTCATAATTTCTTTTTAGTTCTAGATTATCATTTCTAAATAAAGTTCAAACAATCAAACCTCAATAATCTAATTTTATATACCGTTTATTGTGCATCAACAGCTGTCGTGTCTGTTTGCTGCCTGTTTCGTTGTTGTTCAGGCGGCCTGATAGTGCCTAACCATTTCTTGACGATTAGCACAGCCTGCGAAGGCCCTGATCTGCGTACCTTTACGTACCTTATAAGATCCTGTACAGGCACCTGATCAGGACCTTAGCTGACTTCTCAGGCACTTGATAAGGACCAGAAGGGCCTAATTACTGCCTGAACTGAATTTCTATTTGGGATATCAACAATACATTGTTTCTATTACGGTTTATATATTGCTTATACGTTAACGAAATTCAAGAGTCTGATTAGGATATTGGTCAGGATATATATAAACGTCTACTAACTGTAAGATCGCTGGTTCGAACTGCGGTCAGGGTAAGTTTTTTTTACATTTTATATTTATTTTCTATCGTTCTGAAGCGCATGCTGGAGCACATGATGAAGCACGTGCGAAACACGTGATTAAACGGGTTCATTTCATCACGTGCTTTTTTACATGCTGCTGCACATGGTTTGGCCCGTGCTTTTATATGTGCTACGATACATGATTTGACAAATGCTTTTATACTTTATTCTACACATGATTTTACACGTGCCTCTATACGTGTCTTAGCACGCGATGATTTTCATCAGGGAGAAAACAATAATTCTGTAAAGTTTCAAATTAGGATGTTGCATAAAAATAATTTCTTTTGCCATGAAAATAAAAAATTTGAAAGTTACGGACGTTTAAAGTTTCCTAATTTTCGATATATAATATTTCAATTTTCATTGAATTGAAAAACTAAAGAATATGCGACCTAATTATTTTAGCATAACTATTTGAACATGAAATAAAAAAAAATATGCAACAACCGCATTATTTCATCGACCGTATTTGCGCAAGGAGCATTTTCAAGACCGAAAATGAAGTTCCGAAAAAAACTACTTTAACGCTGGCAAATGGCATTATAAGCCAATGTAATTAAATAGTATAAAAATATTCAAAAAACTTATAGGGTTCTTTGAAATATAATTTGGAGCTTTCTAAACTATAATGTGAGCTTCAGGTGTACTCTAGCCTTAAAGTATTCAAATAGAGTTTTCTTTAATGAAATTATGATGGAAAAAGTACTGTTTTTGTATTGAATTAGAAATAAAAAATAAAAACATATATGTATATATATTTTTTATGTTCTGTAAATGTCGGTCAGACTTTGAAGTTTAATGAAGATAAAAGGTTGCTTTTTTTCGGTCAAAATAGGCCGAGAACTCCAGATGTTCATGTACTACAAATAGTATGTGTATGTACATCATTACGATACTGCAGATATTACTCCTTGATTAACTGCATAATGCCCCTACAGCGATAAACTGTCGAAGAATGTCGTTTATTACTACACTGTAAAAAATGAAAATAGAATTACTACCACAATCTATAATACACGACTCTGTGTACTGCAAAATAACTATACATCATTGAAAACTTACGCCATAGAATGTAGAATATTATGACACAGTAACGAATGTACTATAAAGTTGTAGATTGACTAGTCTGAGAGAAAGAGAACGACCGACTCTGAATGTAGTACTTTTACCAACGGCGGTTGATTCAGATATCTTTGTAAATATTTACAACCCTAGTAATTTATTCAATTTATAGTAAATTCTACTTTTGCTGTAAATTAACAAGTTACAATTATTAAATTTACTACCTAGTTCTCAATAAAAAGATTATACGTGGTGCAAAAAAATACATGTGTTAAAAGTTTTTCATGGAAATGTTCACGTGATGGATGACCCCGCACTTTCGCGGAAAGGGCACCGGAAAAACCGTATACTGCGGCATTACTCATTGCTGGAAAAAGTATAGATAGAAATGTAAGTGTTATTTTCATAGTTAAATAAACATATTCAGATGTAATATATTATGAAATATTTTGTATAATATATTATATAAATAATACTATTTCAAGCATTATAGATATGTGGTTCGGTATGGTATGCCCCAGGTTCATCGCCACAAGCAGCGCCTCTGTCCCCGGGAGCTATACTAGCCCTGTTGAAAATAAACACATGTTTGTATCATGTGTTTCTCTCACATGTTTTTATCATGTGTTTCTCTCACATGTTCTTATGGTTTCAATTTAACATGTGATAAAAACATATCATAAAATCATATGATAAAATCATATAATAAAAATATGTGATAAAAACATATGATAAAGAGATGTGATAAAAGTATATTATAATAAAATTATATTCTATATATATATTAACAAACAGACTAGTATTTCTCTACTTCAGTGAGATCACTAACTCCAGACATTTTATTAAAATCAAAAATCTTACAGCTTATTATTAGTTATTTTATAACTCGAAGACTCGAACTCGAGACAAGTTATTTTACTACCCGAACAGGAGATATAGAGAGGTGGTTATCAAGTGTTACGTCTAGATCATCGCCTAACATACACCTTCTCGTCGTCAAGCTATATCTATCTTACCATAATGAATCCTACTTATCGACCTACGCTATATAACGAGCATCCTACCTTGTCTACCTCATACTCCACGATGGCACACTCATCCACCCCAATATTTCCCGAATTACTTTCCGCGACTCTATACCTTTGTCGTCCCCTCTTCGAGTACGCATAATCAATTCCTAGTTTAGGCTAAGCATGCGACCCCCGCGTGGTTATAAAAGGCATAGCTCCCCATGGCTCCTGGCCATTTGCCCTCACACTTTTGCCTTCAGCATAAAGCCTTCATAAAGCTTTCTGCATTCGAACTTTGAGCCGTAAGCACGTACGCACCAGTTTGTTATTTGACTTCTCACTTGTAAAAGGGACACGCCTGTATACTTAACTTTGTACTTCTTATATAATAAATTTGCTCATAAACTTATTTGCTCGCGCCTATTTATTCACCATCTCGAGTACGACACCGCCCGCAGCGCAGCGCAGCTCAGCCAACCCGACTACGGGGAACCAAGGCCTACACACGCACACAACGTAAGTCCCAAAATACCTTGCTAAGTGAAAATTGACTTTAAAGGCGTACTTAAAAAAATAATGATAAATAATGCAAAATATACTAAAACAATTAAGTTGTAATACCACACTTTGTGCGTATTATGTACACGATTTGATTATAATATTATCTACAATGAACTAACAATAAGAACAAATGCTTAGATTGATGAAGGGCTCTAAGCAGCCTGCAAACTTCCCTCTAATGTAACATTTTGTACCCAAACATTACCTTAATCCCAAAACAACACTATCCCCTGCAGTCGAATTAACACTTATTAAATTTATATTCAGCACTCAAGATCTACGATGCACTGAAGCCGAAGAAGAAGACAAAGCAGCAGCTATCTGCTAGCGTAGACTGCGTTGTAGCCTTGAAAGAGCTATCCAGACTTAAGTACCTTTCGCTCTCTCGTACCCTGACATCCTTTATTCTTCCCATTCTTTTAATTAAACCTAAAATTACAACACAGAAAGAGATTAGTATCTTAAAAACAGAACCAAGTTATAGCAATTATCTCCCTACATGATAGACGTCCGCGAGAGAATGGCACGGGTTCAACGTGGCCAGAGCAGCCGCATTCCTGGGCACTCTAGTCTCGCAGCATCTGTCTGGGGAATTATACGTTAGAATTAGAATAGCTAAGAATAAGACAGAGAATTCAGACTCTCTTACCTTATTATGAGGTCGTACAGTAGACTTGCGAAGGACTCTCTCTGCAGTCGTATACATGCAGTGTCACAGCCTGACATCTAGCTCGCCGCCCCCTCCACCCCCATAGCAACATCTGGATCAAGTCTTTGATTAGTTAATAGAAAAGCAAAGTGATCTTGTCTAGATAATAATACTAGAAGTATCAGGAACACTTTCAGCTGCACCATTATACATATCATAACCTCCACGCGGTTCCTGGCTGTCACGCGAAAAGTACATTTTCATTCGGTCAATAAAACTAGTCTTCATCCTCTCACTCGCTATTCATTCTTACAGTAACCACTCCCATACACCAACTCGACGTACGTTCTAGTCCTCAACCTAAGCTGATAACTGGAAAAACGATAAAACAATGTAAAGCCGTTGATCCCAAGCAAAAAGCGTCATCTGTAAATCATGTGCGGCAAGTCTACAAGAACCTTAGCAAAGGGGCCACATATGGGTCCCTCCGCTTTAATTCTTACGGAGTCGCTGCACAAAATTTACAGATGGCGCTTGGGATCATGAATGCTGCCAGGAGTGCGAGATCATAATCTACCCTTACCTGCAGCACTTCCTAGATCGACGTTCAACATCGCGGGCGGCACTTAAATTGTCTTGAAGGTTCGGCCAATTGCTTACTTAGGGCGAGAACGAGGAAGTACGCTGAGTTGGTGTACGGGAGTACCTGCTGCAAGAATGTACAGTGAGTGCGAGGAAGATGTCTAGTTTTACTGGCCGGAGAAAGTGTATTTTTCGATGTGACAGCGAGGAGCTCTGTGGAGCTTATAATATGTATAATGCTGCAGCTGAAGAGTATTTCTGATGCTTCTAGTGCTATTATCTGGGTAAGATCGCTTTGCTATTCTATAAACTGATCGTAGATCTAGATCTGATCTAGATGTTTCAGATGACATGTGTGTTGCTCTTGTTCTGGGTGGGGGGGCAGACGTCAATCTGCGGCACTGCATGTATAATACGGCTGCAGGGCGAGACCTCAGCAAGTTTACTGCAGGACCTCCTAAGAAGGTAAGAGAGTTTGAATGCTGTGAGACTCTCAAATGCCCAGTCTTATCATGGGAGGAGATAATTCTATTAACTTTGTTCTGCTTTAAAGAAACTAATCACTTTCTGTGTTATAATTTTAAGTGTATACAAAAGGGGGAGCGCAAGGTGCTTAAGGCTTACTAGCTCCTTCAAGGCTACAATGCAGTCTACGCACGCTAGCGGATACCTGCTGCTTTGTCTGCTTCTTCGGCTTCAGGGCTACGTAGAGCTTGTTTGCTGAATATAAATTTATTATGTATTAATTTGACTATAGGGTAATATTTAAGGTAATATTTGGGTACAAAATTTTATATATGAAGTCGTCCAGGTGGTCATAATACCCGATGACGAGGTCTAGGTAGTGCGCACCGTAGTTTTTGGTGTCTAGCTATAACTACTGATCAGAGACGGTGTCCTGATAGTTATTGTGGCTGATGACGAGATCTAAATAATGCGCGCCATAGTTTTTGATGTCTACATATACGTACTGGTTGAAGAAGGTGTCCAGGTGGTTATGGTGAGCGATGTCGAGGTCTAGATAATGCGCTCCATAGGTTTTGATGTCTACATATACTTACTGGTTGAAGATGTCCAAGTGGTTATAGTGGTCGATGAAGAGAACTAGGTGACGCGCTCCGTAGGTTCTTATATATAGATGTAGGTACTGGTTGGAGATAGTGTCTATTAGGTGGTTATAATATCCGATGACCAGATCTAGGTAGTGCGCTTTGTAGTTTTTAATGTCTATATATATGAACTCGTCGGAGGAGGCGTCCAGGTGATTGGGTTGCCGATGACGAGGTCGCGATACCTAGATGCCTATCCTGTACCTACATCTAGACACCAAAAACTACGGAGCGCACTACCTAAACCTCGCCATCGGCCACCATATCGACCTGGCCTCCTACTCCGATCGGTTATGCATTAAAAAAATAGTTTAAGAACACTTGAAAATTCAATATGTATTTATAAGTAAATAAATATATAAAAACCCATCGTAAAAGTCAATTGTTTTATATGTAACTGTATACCAACATATATAATCATATATAATTATATATATATAGCTCATCAAACCGACTGCAATTATAAAAAAACTTTTATATATAATTGTATATAGTTATATATACTTGTATATAACAGTATATATATAAACATATATAGTTATATAAATTAATATACAGCCGTAACATGGCGGCTAAGGAGAGAGTGCCTCCAGATAAGCCCGATAAAAAAACGTGTTGTAGAAAAAAAATTGCTGCAATTGTATATATAATTTGTGATAAGGTATATCATGGACCCTTTTGCAGTGCTATAAATGAAAAAGTTTCATCAGTAATTCACTAATTATTTGTCCTGATCATGAAGACATGAAACTAACCTCAAATTTGAGAACCAATGAAGTTTCGCTAAGTGAAAATGCAAGATTTCTGATTGCACAAATCAAAGCAAAAAAACAGGAAGAAGTGAGACAAGACATACTAAATGAAATTGCAAATGAATCAGTAAAAGACCAAAACACAACAATACACGAAGAGAAAACAGTATCAGAAGTGATAAAAATAGAAAATTCAGTACTGAGACAACTGAACTATGAACTCGGAGACAAGAATTTATTACTTGTAACGACTAAAAGTGTAACGACTAAATCATCTATAATAATTTGTACTGAAACTTTTAACCAAGTAAAGTATAAAGAGTATGATCTAAATGGCTATGAAAGCTACTATAATGAGAGTAGAATAAACAGAAATGATGGGGTAATTGTTTTTGTAAATAAAAATATTGTTCAAATAACCAAAACTATTGAATCTGGTAAGATTAAAATAATAAATACACAAGTTACATTAAACAATGGAAATAGATTAGATATATCTTCGATATATAGAACACATGGAATGCCAAAGACTGAATTTATTTTAGATTTAAATAAATTCCTAAACAAAAAAAGAAATATTAAAAACTATTTAGTGTTAGGAGATTTCAATGTAGATCTACTTGAACTAGATTTTCTGAGTCAGGAATTTTTGTATAATCTCTTAGATAAAAGATATGTTCCAGGTTTTTCAGGCATTACAAGGCCTCCGATTGGCAATTGCAAAGGTTCTTGTATTGACAATGTCTTTATTAAAACTAACGATCTAAAAACAGAAACCTACAAACTAAAAAATTCGTTAACATTAAATTACTACAAATTAAAGAATACGGCTGCCAGTAGAAATTGGAATGAAATTATGTCAATACAAGATCCAAATGTAGCAACAGACCAATTAATAAATAAAATAAAACAGTGTGTAGAAATTGCCAAAACAATAAATAAAGATAAGAATAAAGGTAGAAAAAGCTGGATTACTAAGGCTATTAATATAAAATCATGTGAAACGAAAGAATTTTTATATAATCTATGGCAAATGGATCGTGATAATGAACATTTAAACAGTGAGTACAAAAATTAGGCGAAAATCTTAGATAAGGTAATTTTAGATGCAAAAGTTAAATACGAACGAAATCTAGTTCAAAATAACTTAAACAATCCAAAAAAATTATGGGAAAATATTAACTCAACAGTAGGAAAAAAAGTAAAATCAAATGATACTATAGATTATATAAAGGTTGATAATGTTAAGATTTCAAATAAAGTGGATATAGCTAATACTATGAATAAATATTTTTGTGAAATTGGTCAAAAACTTAGTGAAAAGACAGACAAACCGATAGAAACAGAATTATCACTATCAAAGATGAATGAAAATTCAATGTTTATAAATCCAACAAGTGCATATGAGGTGACAAATACGAGGTCTGTCCCAAAAGTATCCGACCTACCTCGATTTCTCGGCGCTTGATTTATTCTTCGTCATTCGGGGGGTGGCATCCTTCAAAGTAGTCTCCATTTGATTGAACAAGACGCTCATATCGATGTTTCCACTTATTAAAGCACTCTTGAAAGTCAGACTTCGGAATCGCCTTTAGTGCATTCGTCGCATTAGTTTCAACAGTCTGTTTATTGTCGAATCGATGTCCTTTAAGCGGCATTTTCAATCGAGGAAACAGCCAAAAGTCGCAGCAAGCTATATCAGGACTGTATGGGGGCTGGCGGAGCTGCGCAACACTACGTTTCAATAAATACTGCTGCACAAGGTTTGATGCGTGCGCTGGAACATTGTCGTGATGAAGAAGCCAGTCACCGGTTTCCCAAAGTTGCGGTCGTTTTCTCCTGATTACGTAATCTTTTCAAAACTTCAACGTAGTACTCTTTATTGATTGTCTGGCCTGTAGGGACATATTCGTGGTGCACAACGCCCTCATAATCGAAAAAAATAATCAACATTGACTTGATGTTGCTTCGACTTTGACGAGCTTTTTTCGGACGAGGCTCAGATGGAAGCTTCCACTGCGAAGATTGTTGTTTTGTTTCAGGATCATAACCATAAACCCTTGACTCATCAGCAGTAATAACCTTTTTAAGAAAGTTTTCATCACTATTAATCATTTCCAAATTGTTCTGAGCGATTTCTAATCGAAGGTTTTTTTGCTGGTCTGAGAGCAGTTTCGGGATGAATTTTGCACACACACGAGTCATTCCCAAATTCTCGGTTAAAATTCGCCAAACAGTACTTTTTGTATTCCAAGTTCATCTTCCAGTTCTCTCACAGTCAAACGATGATCTTGTTCAACTGCGACACGCACACGCTCGACATTATCCGACGATGTTCTCGTCGAAGGTCGACCAGAACGAGGATCACTGTCAACAGATGTGCGGCCACTTTTGAACCGCCTATACCACTCTTTTATTTGTGTTTTGCCCATACACTCATCTTTAAAGGCCTTTTGCAACATTTCAATAGTTTCCGCACAACTTTTACCGAGATTAAAGCAAAATTTTATGCAAATTCGCTGTTCGGTTCGTTCTGACATTTTTAGCAATAAGCAAATTGCGACGAACGAAAAAAAGTCGTTGTAAACAAATACACGCTGCGCGGGAACTAAGGCGTTTCATCGGTATCTCAGGCTACTGACGAGAAGGTTAAGAGTTGCTGGTGACGTTCGTACCCTCCAGAGGTCGCCTGAGTCTCTCCGCACGAAGATATGAACGTAGGTCGGATACTTTTGGGACAGACCTCGTATAATAAATTCTCTAAAATTGAAAAGCGGAGGTGCTGATAAAATAAATGCTAAAACACTCAAAGTAATTTGTAGACATTTTGCTGAACCATTGTGTCATATAATTAACTCATGTATAGAGCAAGCTACTTGGCCAAATGCACTGAAGAAAAAAGATATAGTACCTGTATACAAATCCGGTGATAAACATGATGCCACTAACTACAGACCGATTTCATTAATATCTAATATAGCAAAAGTTTTTGAGAGAATAATTCATAATAGAATATACAAATTTATAAAAAAACACAATAGAAATTACAAACACAATTACAGACCAACAATTTGGTTTTATGAAAAAGACAGGTACTAAAGACGCATTAAATTATGTAACTAATGTTTTATATAATAATCTAGATCACAGTAAACCTACTATAATAACTTTTTCGGCTTTACCAAAAGCGTTTGATACTGTTGATCATGAAATATTATTAGATAAAAATGTTGTTCAAATGGAATGATCTGCTTGTGTCAAGATTTCATTTTTGTGAATGCAAAGCTTCTTCTAGGAGGAAGCTATATAATAAACAATAATTCATTATATACTATAACATTGCATTTTTTATAATAAATCATAGTGAGTGTATAAAATAACCACTGGTGTTCCACAAGGAACAATCTTAGAACCATTACTTTTTATTATCTACATTAATGATCTCTTGATACAAATTCCTCTAATGCAATATCGGCTTATGCAGATGGCACTGCAATTGTAACTAGTGATGATACCTGGGAAAAAGCTCAGGACAATTTGAATAGATATTTATATATAATCGATAAGTACCTAGCTAAGAACAAATTATCTTTAAATGTTGAAAAGACGATATATATAACTTTTGGCAACTATAGTGATAGTGTTCCAAATCAAATAGATATTAAGATCAAAGATAAAAAATAAACACAGTTCAGAGTTGTAAATACCTAGGAATCATATTTGATTACAATCTCTGATGAGATAAGCATATACAATATATCATCAAGAAAACTAGATATTTGATATATATTTTTTATAAAATTTCCAAGACAATGTCAACCGAAATATTGAGGATGATATGTTATGCTTATTTTCACAGTATCATAAGTTATGGTGTAATAGCGTAGGGTGAAGCGTACAATAACAATTTAAATCTACTGCGAAACTTGCAGAAAAGAATTTCAAGAATTGTTCATAAAAATAAATTTATAAGTCAGGATTATCCCATGAACCTAGAACAATTATTTACTTATGAAGCACTAAGATATCATTACACAAACCTCAAAAATCAATTCATTAAATCTAGCAGTATTACACGAAAAAAACATTTAATAATACCTAAACATACGAAAAGAATTAGCACTAAAAATAGTTATATAAAAGCCTTAGCAACATACAACTATCTACCGAGTGATCAAAAAACATTAGATATGAATAATATTCACATAAGAATTCTTTCTCTTTCAGTGAGGTGTTGCATTTTGACTAAGTCTTCAAACTAGATCTTACCCAAACGTCGATTAGAATTAAGTACACAAAACTTACAATGCTGAACGTTTAAAAAAATTAAAATAATAATCTGGTATTTTTACGTAAAAGATCTGCTATTTTTTTCTTGTAAACTACTGCACTCAAGACTGATATAAATTATTTGTACGACACAAATTTTGGAATTCGATGCCTGTTCAAGTACCAGTTTAGAACGAAGCTGAAAATTGCAACTATTTTATATGCAGTTTATTAATTTCAATTTATTTGTTTATTAAATTATTTTTTTGAGAACAGAGTTAAATTGAACCATTATTTGATTGTTTTTTTTATTATTCGTGGGTTTGATGCTAGCATACTAATATTAAATACCCAAATTTTTTTAATAACATGGCGAACTTTGAAAATAAAAATTCAAAATTGCTCCTTTTTTGTAAAATTGTTCAAAAACAGAATTATTTATTTGTAAGTTTAAGATTGGTGAGTTAGAAGTTCATGAGTTGGAGATTTATGCGATTAGCATTTGTAAATTATGCGTCAAAGACATTATGATAATCGATGCTAATTTTTAAATGTTAGAAGCGAGGGGACTCGCGTAAATCTAGCACCCCGATCGTGAGAGACAAGGGGACTCACGTAAATCCAGCAGCCCAATGGGAACAGATTTTACTACGTCCACGTCGTTGTTCCTGGGTAACGCTAAATGTAAAAAAAAACAAAGTTTACCTTGAAATAACCTTGAAGGTCAAGGTCAAGGTCGAATTCAAGGTCACCATTGGATGCCTCGTTGAAAGTTGCTCCAAGAGTGACCTTGAACTTTGTCAGAAACACCTGACCCAAGGAAGTACAGAACGGTCACGTCCATCCGACCCAAACCTTGCTTCAGTTTAAATGACCTTTAGCTGAACTTTAAGGTCACCCTTGACCTACGACCTGAGCACATATTTGGACGTAAAATTTCCCGCTCTTTCGATTGCCGGTGTTAAAAATAGGGTTTAGTATTTAAAAAAACAAAGTTGACCTTGAAATAACCTTGAAGATCAAGGTCAAGGTCGAATTCAAGGTCACCATTGAACACATCATACACTATGGAATTGCACAAATAGCGACGCCAATGATAAAAGATTATTAAACGCTATAGAAAAAAAAGATCTACATATACACAACTGTAACTCTCTCACTAGAATTGATCCTCAAACAGCAAAAAAATCCAATATCGATCTAGTTCTTTCAACTATAAATTTATCAGATAAAATCGATACATCTATGTACGATGAAACATTCGGATCAGATCATTTTCCTATATCTATCTTACTTAATGTCACTAGAAATTCCTATATTAAAAAAACCTTTAAACTCAAATCTAAAAGAACAAACTGGGAAAAATTTTCAAATACGTTAAAAAACAATTATTTTCAATTTTTTTAATCCACTTTTTGCAATTCAAGGCCTAGTATTAAATATCAAATTTTCATAGAAATGGTTAAATCAGCTGTTATATCTAATACTCCGAAAAAAATAAATTGCAAGAAAAACTTTAAATACAAAAATTCTGTCAAATGGTGGGATCAGGAATGCGATAAAATTTCTAGTATAAGAAAAGCAGCTTTTAAAAAATGGCAGTACTATAAAAAACTAGATGATTTTATTATTTTCCAAAAAACAAGTAGCAACTGCAAAAAGAATTTTTAAAAAGAAATAGAAAGAAAGTTTTATAGACTTTACTGAAACAATAAACTTCAACACAAATAGCACTTATGTTTTAAAAAAATTTAAGAAAATTTAAAAAAATAAATATATCAAAGTAAAATCTCACAATTCTACAAACCAACAAAATCAAACTAAAATAAATATTGCACTTGATAAACTTAGCCCTTCCTGGGCCCCATCAGACCCCAATTGGCTTCCTAAGTGCACAATCAACGATTTTCTCAGCGGTCATTTTCAATTTTCCGGACTCAATATCGCCCTAGATTCAAGAAAAACTAGCTCTTCCCCCGGCCTTGATGGTGTCGATTATCAAATACTCAAAAATCTGCCAATGAATTATAGACTTATTCTATTAGACATTTTTAACGAGATGTTCGGCCCAGGTGACTACCCCCTAGATTGGAAAAACTCTTATGTGCATTTTATTAAGAAGCCTGATGGGGAAAACTACCGCCCCATTAGTGTTACCTCATGTTCCTGTAAGCTCTTTGAAATCCTCGTAAAAAATCGTTACAATAGTGGCTCGAAAAGAACAATCTTTTACCCGCGTCACAATCAGGTTTTCGTAAAGGTCAATCCTGTGTCGATAATCTAGTCCAACTAACTCTTAAAATCAATGAAGGCTTTAAACATAAACAACACATATTGGCGTCCTTCTTAGATATTACCAGTACTTACGATAATGTGAAGTGTGAGATTTTACTCGACATACTAGCTAAGTTTAACTGCCCCCTTGAAATCATAAAACTAGTCAAATTTCTAAACTACGAAAGACACACATATATATATATATATATATATATATATATATATATATATATATATATATATACATATATGTATATACACAATTTACCGAAAATACTTATAGAACCATCTATAATGGCGTTCCACAAGGGGGAGCTCTCAGTCCTCTTCTTTTCAATTGAGCGTCCGGATCGAATAACTCGCTGAGCGCTCGAACTCCGGTAAAAGTATTGTCCGTGTAGCCGATTTTGAAAATTGTTCAAATTCCGGTTTTAATGATGGATACTTGTAGAGAATTCAATTGCGCATCTTTTTTGTATTTGAACCACATTTCTATCTCTTTTTGTTTTTGAGTTATTTAGGAAAAATGCGATTTACGGCGTAAAAAATTTTCATTCAATTTTTGACTTAGACCTGCCGTATCTTTGCCGGATTTTAATATTTTCTTTTGATAATTTAACACAATATTCTTCAACATATTCTACGACTGTTAAAGCATTTACAAAGTATTAAAAATAGTTCAGGGCCAAATAATGATTTTATTTCAACAATTTCTCCGAAATCTAGGATTTATATGTTCAAACGAAAAAGTTGTGCGAGGAAGTTTCGCGTTGTAAAAACTTTCAGTGACGAAAAACTTCCTCATGAGTCAAAGTTTTTCAAAAATATTTCAGACCTTTATTGATAATAAGAAAAAAGATAGATCGATTTCAAAATCGTGTACGCCGCGGCCGCGTTCACGGTAAACAGCAAGATTTTCACGTACCGCGGAGCCGCCGCGGCCGGCAGATGCACTTTTGTTTACAAACATGAATTATATACACGCTGTTCTTAACTGCAGTCGTGAAGCATTGAGGAGACATCATTAGTAGCAGCAAGATTGTTTTGATTGCATTGCTTATGGTTTTGGTAATTGCTGAAGGTTTTGCCTGTAGTTTTATTTAAACATTTTTTTGTACAACAATGGCAGATAAAACGTGTTCACAATCTAGCAGAAAAAGAAAAAGAAACGAAAGTGACTGGGAACAGAATAAAAGAAAAGTTTGTAGAAATGAGGTGAATTTTTTAAATATAAATTATTAAGCGATAAGTGAGCAACCGCTGGGGTTCGATTCAAACGAGCCCAATGGTTAATTTTGTCCTTTTTTTGTTCGTATCCTAGGATACATGATCATATCTCAGTAAAAAAATAAACTGCAACGTATATATATATATATATATATATATATATATATATATATATATATATATATATATACGTTGCAGTTTGAATCGGACCCCTGCCGAGGCTCCTGCGATTCAAGCTAATTATTTATTCTTCAAACAAATCTACTTTCGTTTTAATACATAATAATTATAAATCTTTGACCATTTTAAATGATTGATTTCGAATAATAAAGCGCACAGATGTATATGAATAATCAATAAAGTTATCGATATGATTGTTCTTAAACATTCAATTGCATATTTGATCTTACAGGGAAGTGAATACATATCTCGTTCTAAAAAAATTGTTCCTTCTAAGCAATTTGAACCCGTTCATTCATGCTGCGTAAAAAAATGTTTTGAGAATATTAGCGCTTCGCAGCAACGTGGATTTTATGATGCATTTTGGAAATGTTCTGGCGGTTATAACTCGCAAAATATTATACTCAATGGGTTGATAACGAAGAAGCCTTTAAGTACGATTCAAGGGATTGAGAGCAAAGTTACGTCGTGGGAGTATTCTTTCCATTCTGCATTTACTCGCGTTACTGTTTGTCAAAACTTTTTGTGCACTTTACTGAACGTAAATAGAGGAAGATTCACTACAATTCAAAAGAAGGTAATAAATAATCAACCGTTAGAAGACAATCGAGGGAAACACGATAAACACTCAGAACACTTAACTGACGAGTTAAAAAAAATTATTCATGAACACTGTTTATCAATACCCCATTCAGAATTTTCACTATAGGAGAGAACATTCTTCATTGAATTATTTTGATCACCCTGACTTAACTATAACTAAATTATACAAATTATTTATTGAATATTATAGTGAGACGACAAAAGATTCAAATCCCCCAATTTCAGAATCTACTTATACTAAGTATTTTAACCACAATCTTAACTTTACTTTTTCGAAACCACGCACCGATGTGTGTAATTTATGTTTTGAGCATAGAAATGATACAGATATAGAGAAAAGTGTAAAAAGAAAGATTCTATTAAAAAGGATTCTAAAAAATCTGTTAAAAAAGCTGTAAAAGACGCTGCGAAGAACAAAAAAAAAGTGAGTAAGGAAGAATCAAAGGAAAATGTTTCTGTAAATAAAGAGTTCTTAACAAATAAGCGTGTGAAAAAAGAGTCTGCGAAAAAAATTCTACCAGACGAAAAACTGTAACAACGGCTGTGAAATAACACAAATAAAACTATAAGTATAGTGTACAAAGAAAATTCTTCTAAAATGTATATCAGCAAAAAAACGTTATATAAGTGTGTAACGATTTATGTAATAAAAAGTGTATAATTCAGAAATAAAATTCAACATTACTGCTAATAGTAATCATGTTCAATATTTGTCGACTGCAGTAGACATGTTTGTAAACAAAAGCGCATCAGCGCACGGCCGGCCGGGGCGGCTCGGCGGTGCGTGAAAATCTCGCTGTTTACGGTAAACGCGGCCGTGGCGTACACGATTTTGAAATTGATCTACCTTTTTTCTTATTATCAATAAAGGTCTGAAATATTTTTGAAAAACTTCCTTGACTCATGAGGAAGTTTTTCGTCACTGAAAGTTTTTACAACTCGAAACTTCCTCGCACAACTTTTTCGTTTGAACATATAAATCCTAGATTTCGGAAAAATTGTTGAAATAAAATCATTATTTGGCCCTGAACTATTTTTAATACTTTGTAAATGCTTTAACAGTCGTAGAATATGTTGAAGAATATTGTGTTAAATTATCAAAAGAAAATATTAAAATCCGGCAAAGATACGGCAGGTCTAAGTCAAAAATTGAATGAAAATTTTTTACGCCGTAAATCGCATTTTTCCTAAATAACTCAAAAACAAAAAGAGATAGAAATGTGGTTCAAATACAAAAAAGATGCGCAATTGAATTCTCTACAAGTATCCATCATTAAAACCGGAATTTGAACAGTTTTCAAAATCGGCTACATGGACAATACTTTTACCGAAGTTCGAGCGCTCAGCGAGTTATTCGATCCGGACGCTCAATTTATACATCTCAGAAATATTAAAAAATCTACCCAAAAGTATAATTGTGTCTAAATACGCTGATGACATCAAGCTGCTTATTAAAAAGAAATCTCTTAAATCATGCAAAAAAATTATGGAAAAAGCTCTTAAAATTATTAATCAAAATTTAGAAGAAATTGGACTAGAGCTCGCCCCTCACAAAACAGTCTTAATGCATTTCAATAATCAAGGTATTAAGCCAGGTAGCATGGAAATAAAAATTGACAATACATGTATCAAATCTGCAGAGACTGTGCGTTATCTCGGAATTCTTTTCGATTATCAGCTTTCTTTTAAACAACAAATAGAAAAAATTGTAAATAAATGTAGAAATGTACTAAACATCATGAAATATGTAAGAGGAATTTGGTGGGGTGCTGACCCGAGTACGCTTCTTATTATATATAAATCGTATGTTAGATCTTTGATAGATTATGCCAGCTTTGTATATTTACCAGTGAAAAAGAGGCTCACTAATGCGCTTGAGAAGGTACAGTATGCTGCCATAAGGTTAGCTTTGGACTATCGCATCAGTACCCCTACCAATATCCTCCTTGCTGAATCAAAACTTGTATCTATACACAAAAGAACTAAAAATGTATGCTTAAACTACTTATGCAAAACAATTTCAAATTCAAGTCTACCTGTAAATAAAGCTATAAATAGCTCTTTTCACATATTTAAAAAAAGAATGAAAAAAATAATGCTCCTATGCTGTATTGATCAAATATACACCTTAAAAGATGAAATCAAAATTCAACGACACTATAATCTCCATCTCAGAGAATACGATATTGTTATATCTAACCTTGAAGTAGATACTGAATTCGGAAAAACTCTACGACAAACTGCTGATCCAAATAGGTTACTTGAAAAATTCATTAAAAAAAATGACGCAATTGCAATTTTTACAGATGGTAGCAAATCAATCAATGGTATTTCAGTAGGAGCAGCTTGCTTTTCATTTGACTTAAACACTTCTATTCAAAGAAGTATTAACAATAATGCGTCAACTTTCACAGCCGAATGCATTGCATTAAATGATGCACTATACCTGGCTACAAATTGCACAAACACAAATGTAATCGTTTTCACTGATTCCTTAAGTGCATTACAAACAATAAAATCCTCAAAACTTAACATTAAATTAAATCACTATATTTATGAAATCAAAAGAAAAATTTGTGAATTTACAAAAAAAAAATACCAACCATTTTAAAGTTAAGCTAGTTTGGATCCCTGCACATATAGGAATCAATGGAAATGAACGGGCCGACCAACTTGCTAAAACAGCTACAAATAATCCTTATTGTAAAGATTTCCACATTCCTTTCTCTGACTTACGCCAGAAATTTAAACAAACTTCCAAATGCAATACAGAAAAAATGATTACTGAAATGGGCAAAAAAAAAGGTGTATAGTATTTTCAAAATTTTTACACTCTAAAAAATAAACCCTGGTTTGAAAAAATGTAATTTTAATCGGGCAAATATTGTCATGATAAATAGATGTCGAGCTAACCATTATAATCTCGCTGCATCTCTGGCTCGCATCAGCATAATTAGTGATCCTAACTGTACATGCAATACAAACATACAAGACCTCGATCACATACTTTGGCAATGCCCACTTTATGAAACACAACGACAAAACCTTATAAGCGACCTCAGTAAGTTACATATCTACCTACCTAATAAGAGCTCATCTATACTTGTTGATACGCGACCTTCTGTATACAAAACTCTGTACAAATTCTTTTGTAACTGTAAGTTAAACTTATAATGTTATACATAAACACGCTATACTTTGTAATCAGACTGTATATCTAATCTATGTAATGCTAAAGAACCTCATATGAGGTTAATAAAGCTTAAATTAATAAAAAAAAAAAAACAACTGTAAATAGTACAAATTCTAAACCACTATGGAAAATTATAAACAACAAACTAAACAGAAAAGAAAAACAACATACCTATATAAACTTCATTTATGTTGATAATCAAAAGATTGATGATCCAACTGAAATTGTCAACTGATTAAACTCAACACAGAATTAAGATTAGAGTCTAAAATTACAAAACCAATCTTTGTTAATCCTGCGGATTATTACGAAGTATAAAGAATTATTGAAAATATGAAAAGTAAAGACAGTGGTATCAACAATATTAATCAATATTAAGGAGGTTCGAGCGCTAAAATGAAAATGAAGGCAAAGAGCTAAAAAATATTGTACTTGTTAACAAAAATGGGAACTAGACACTGATAAAATTTTAAGTCATTTAGAAAGCTCGTTAAAACACTAAAATCAATTTCTGATTACGTAACAATGCCTCTAGTGCATATTTTTAACCAATGTATTCAACAATATATTTGGCCAGATCATTTAAAACACGCTGAAGTTGTCCCAATATATAAAACAGGAAATAGACGAAGTCCTTCCAATTATAGACAAATCACTAATATCGAACATAGCAAAAATATTTGAAAAGATTATATATAATAGATTGTACGATTTTATTAATAAGAATAGTATTATAGTAGGAAATCAGTTTGGTTTGATAAAAAATAGAAAAACTATTGATGCTCTACAACGTATTACAACTCGTATAATATAACTTAGATAAAAGTAAATCCTATAATTGCAACATTTTTGGATTTGGCAAAAGCTTTTGATACAGTCAACCATGAACTTATTTTGGAAAAATTATACAATTATGGAATTAAAGGCAATGCACACAAGCTATTAACTAGCTATCTTACTAATAGACAACAAAAAGTTAGAGTAAAAAACTGTAACGAAGAATATAAAGTGATGACCACTGGAGTCCCACAAGGGACAACAGTAGGATCATTAATTTATTTTTAATTTTTTAACTTTTTAATTTACATGTAAATGATTTATTATTAGACATATCTAACGATACAATAATATCCTACGCAGATGACACAGTTATAGTTTCAACTGATAATACATGGTCTATGGCACAAGACAAAATTAATAAATACCTAGACAAAGTCGCAAATTGGTTAGAATTAAATAAATTGTCTTTAAATGTAAACAAAACTGTATACATAACATTTAGCAACTATTGTGATAGCGTACCTAAAACTTTAGAAATAAAAATAGAGGATCAAAATATTAAAAGAGTAGAAAATTGTAAATATCTAGGAACTATTTTTGAATTCAACATGAAATGGAATATGCATATTGAACACATAATTAAAAAAACTAAATATCTAGTATTTGTCTTATCAAAAATGTCAAAATTCATCCAAATGAAAACATTAGCAATAATCTATAATGCATTTTTCCATAGTTGCATCGATTATGATATAATAGCCTTGGGTGGTACATATAAAAATAATCTTAACACGTAGCTACCGAGGTGAAAAAAGTCACGTATCCGACGACGTGGTGGCATATAGACACCATTTCACTTTTTTTTACAAATTTTAAAACAATACCTTTGTTTGACCGAGAAATAAAATTTATGTGATAACATACGTTCATTATAAACCGATTTACGTAGTTATTGAGCCAGATTATACTAAATTATAAATATTAAAAATCATTTTATAAAGAAGTAAAAAGTAAGGTTAGGAAATAATACAGGTTTGTTTTATTTTATAAAAAACAATATTTATCATTTAGAATCGTCATTATAACGCTTTTTCTTTTAAATAAAATTACAATAAACAACATTTGTCAACTTTTAAACTTTTAAAAGTGTTATAGAACATTTTCACAGGTACTTTGGTTTACACATTTTTTAAACCTAAGTCAGCCTTTTCGTTATACTAATACTAGTAAACTCTCATAGAATACATAGAATATTAATAAATAACCTTAAGAATTTAGTAAATTAAGATTAGCACATGTATTGCAAATGTTATTTGCACATTTTGTGCAAACTGGTTGCTCGCATTTACAACGTAAGTAATAGGTAGTACGATTATCTTTCCTTGGACAAAAAGCACAGCGCATTTTTTTTTAACTTTTCTACTTTTTTGATAGGTTGCTCTTGATTTGTTATTTGCTTGATTTTGATCTGCAACTCTTGGAAGTCGGCTGAGATTCTTGGCCTTCAAGTGTGGAAGCACAAGCTCGTATCCTAATTATTTGACAAAATCCAACTTGGAAAAATTATTTAAAATTTATGAATAACATAGATTAAAATTGTGGAGTATAATTATTGTGCTAAATCTAATTGCTTTTACCTTGTTAGCTGTTTTCTTACAGTCTCAAACATTTTTTGATAAACAATGTAGGAATTGACGGAAGCCATGCCAAGTACAGCATGGAAAATTGCAAGAGGCCAGCGACAAGTTCTGCGGCTTGTGCAGTAATTAGCACATTTTTGGTCTAATGAATCCACGCCAGCTTAGGTACTATTATAATAGGAGATTATCTGTGGTTTACCATTTTCAGAAGTTACTTCTAAGTGATGCATTGACGACACCATTAAAACAACTTTATTTTTTTTTGGAACGAAAGACAACAAAGTTAGGTCACTGGTAAATCCATATAGTGATGACGACACTTCTCTCTTTTTTCCTGTTCTAAAAGCTGCTGGTACTTCCCTCTTATTTTTTCTTATAGTTCCAACACAAGTCAATCCTCTATGTTTTAATTCTTGAATAAGCTCAATGCTTGAAAACCAGTTATCCGCTGTTAGATTTCTATTAGATTTTTTAATAGGCTTTACTAATCGTAACACAGATTGGGTGGGTTTCATACATTTTTTTTCTGCATTTGTAAGCGTGTATCCATCACAGTCTTTACCCGAGTAAATATATCCATTATATGCATAGGAATTCTCTGTATCAGTCAGCAACATAAGTTTCAAACCATATTTTGCTGGTTTCTTTGGCATGTAAACTTTAAATTTACATCTTCCACGGAAAGGGATGAGCATCTCATCGATACAAACAGAATCACTCAAACAATAATTAGCTTTCGAATTCTCTATAAATTTGTCGAACACATCTGAGATAAGACAAGCTGGGTCTGAGTTTCTTCTTTCTTCTCTATGTCCAGCATCGTCGAACCGTAAGCTATCCATTAAAAAAGTAAATCTATTCCAAGACATAACGCACCTAAAAATATCGCGACCAGTTCCATCAGTAGCAAATAATGAATAAATGGATTCATTGTTGGCTTTAAACACTGCAGAATAATAAAGTAATCCAAGCAGAGCCTTTAATTCGATCAGATTTATATCCTTGCAATCCAAGCGATCATCATCCCTGTAATTTTCTCTTGAAGAAGAAATGTGTACATTAGTATATTTCACTATTTCTTTCAGCATGTCATCCGTAAAAAACAAACTCCATATAGACAAAGGATTCCTTTGCTGTAAAATTTTAGCAGGTCCTTTTAAGCCAGGTGCCTCCTTTACAATATTTTCAGCCAATGGTCTACCTGTTCTTTGTGGAGCTTGTGTTGACCACTTGAAACGATTTTTTCCGTAGAAACTGCGTGGATCATTGTTGTTGACTTCCTCTTCACTGTTGCTTGATAAGGACTGGTCATTATCGGTGTTACATAAATAACTACCCTCATGACTACCCTCGTTGTCGGTGAGACTTTCATCACAACTACTCTCATCTAACCTCACTTTTTCGTATCCACGAAAATCATTACCTGAGTCTGAATTTTCTTCAGGAAAACCATGAAAATCACTTTCATCGCTTTCGTAAGTCGTATTTGCGTTGTCACACATGAATTTCTAATACTTATATTAACACACTGAGAAAAAAAGTTTGAGGCTGCTGTTTGGTGTCTGTACTCCACCACTTAATGCGGGAACGGTGACTTTTTTTCGCGCGCAAATAATGTTACATAACCCGCGAGGTAGTTCTATATAGACACCAACGGTAAATTATCTAAAAAAACAACTAATCCATTAAATTCTATATTTTCACACGAAAATTGTTACGTAATTTTATGACTACATGAAAGTTTGAAAATGAAATTTAAAAGTTTAAAAAAATTACGAGAAAAATAAAAACTTGTAGTATCTATATAGAACCACGTCGGTAGCTAAGGGTTAATGTATTACAAGGACTGCAAAATAGGATTGTAAAAATAATCAACAAAAAGAAATTTATTATACACAATTATCCATTATTCTTAGACCAGTTGTTTGTTTTTGAATCACTACAATATCATTATTCTACTCTGAAAAATAAATATCTACAATCCATAAGTATCACGAGAAATAAAAGTATATCTTAATATCTATACTAAGAATTACTAAAACTATTAGTAATAAAGACATTATATAATAGCTAATAATATATACAATATATTACCAAAAGAACTTAAAAGTTTAAATAATAATACAATCACTATAAAAAGAAAACTAAAACATTGAATTAGACAAAATCATTAAGAAAATCTATAATACATAATGTAAATTGTAAGTAATGTTGCATTGACTTGTAGCCACCAAGCTATAAGCATGATCTCTTTATTAATAACACGAAGAGTAAGAAATACGTCATGTATTTTTCAAAGTCTAATAAAATTATGTTTATTTCTTAAGTATTTAGTAATAAGTGTAGTTTTTAAGGTAATATTAATTTAGAGATTTTGCCAGGCATACGTACAGGTAATATGATTTATCTCTATAGGATTTACTATGTAAATATACTGGTTTGAATAAATAAATAAATAAATAAATATAAGGATGAAGGATATAAAAGATTTATAAGGTTAAAATAAAAAAATCAGTTGTAAATCGGTTGATTGTGTATTAAATAGATAATTGTATGGTACAATGATTAATAAAACAACATTATACACAAAACAAGTTTGTATATGTATATATCTACATTCATGTAAAAACACTTTTTGTTGAGTAACGATCGCTAATGAGGCGACTGCGCCTCACCTACGCTCTCCCACTCTTTCTGTCCCTTATTTATCCCATCCTCTCTATCGTAATCGCTCGCTATTTATCTCTCTAACTCTGTCACATTTTTCTATGTACGAATTTTAGCTCTCTACACTTTGCGCAATTGTACTCTAGAAGTGTATTAGTTGTTCTCACAAGGCAACGACCACAGGCACTAAAATAAACGTCCGTCACAGCAACAATAACGTATCGTGCACGCGCTTTCAATTTGCATTACTCAGACAAATGATACGACGATCTCCCTACGTGTTTACTTTTCTATGTATTGTCTTTGACTCAATTTTTCGTCTTCGTCTAGTATGTTAAAAATAAGTAAATATGAATTTCTTAAAAACGCCCTACATTCAAGCGCAAAATTACCATGCCACTAGTTTTAAATTAAGGGTGCACCCCACTTTTGAACCCAAAAACAAAACATTTTTTATGTGTCCATAGAAATTCTTTTTTTCAAAGGCAATCATTCTGAAAAATCTTTTACTATAAATACTCGGTAATATCTTTAATTTCAGTGTCATAATACTTCAAAATATTAATCAAGCACGTCATATAAAAACAGCATAGTTATTAAACTCATAATTCACTGTCCACAAGATTCTGAGTGAACCGATGGACCAAATTTCTCCAGGTTTGGCAATATTACTTTTCAATACAATTTCTTCTATTCATACCACAACTAATGTATTGAAAAGTAATGTCCCCAAACCTAAAGAAATTTGGTTCATCGGTTCACTTTTATACTACGTGCTGGATCAAGATTTTAAGGTTTTATGACGGTGAAATTAAAGATATTACCAAGTATTTATGGTAAAAAAAATTTCAGAATAATTGCCTTTGAAAAAAAAAAAGAATTTTTATGGACTTACAAAAATATGTTTGGATTTTGGATTCAAAGGTGGTCTGCCTCTTTAACGAGCAGCAAATATATACGCGTACACGCATGAATCACTTATCAAATATTTTTTTGTCAATCCGTGGCATATAGTACTTTTTTCGTTGCTCCTTTAAAGAATATATAAACTTTATCGTCAGCTTAAAAAATGGTTATTGCTTTTCTCGCGCATTGCTATTGCCAAAGTTTGTTGCATATAAAAATGAATAATGTCCGTATGTACATTAAAAAGAAAATGCTCAGATCAAGACAACCAATAGCTACACATTTCTCGCTCCTAGCGTATTTATAATTCCTCGCTAATGTAACAATACTGACGGGCGACGTATCGCTTGACGATACGTCAATGGCTACGACAACAAAGGCTCCAAGGGTTGATTTTTTGTAACTTTACACAAGATATATCCACGTTGCATTGCTTTATACTTTTGATTTTCTTTCCATCGAACATGAGTAATTCTATAATTTTGTAATTTTATAAAAATTTGTCAACCATCTTTTGCGCATCTTAATAATAAAAAAATTGTAAAGACTTGCTTCGAACTTGATGACAGTGGGCTACTTTATAAAAACGATGCTTATCAGGTCTTGTAGATTTTCTTGTCTAAGGAGTTTTTCAATTTGCTAAAACAGCGGACGGATTAGCGCCAACTAACTAAGGAAACTTATGTAATGTACATTATTCACTCATTCCATAGCGCAAACGCGGTAATTCCATCGATTTTCCTGCGAGGCATGTTTTGACGAGCTTCCACTCAAGGACAAACTCCATATATTATACGCTTCACTATCGTAAATTTGTAAAACGATAAGAAAAAATGCTGGGTACATTAAAATAAATATAATAATTTAATAGGACTGTTAACAATGTTTTCTTTGCAGCTGATGAAAGGCCCGATCGTAAGTCAATGGTAGCAATTGCTGTATAGTATTCTGCAAACTTTTAGTTTTCATTGTACAACATTATTAAAAAGAAGTTCATAAAGTAATGAAAGAGAGCGCAGTTGTATGAAAAACTGTGCGCTTTCTCAGCGGAAGCTCGCCTCGTAACTCTATACAAGGATTGTTTACGCTAATCTTTTACGAGATATTAGTCGAGGTAACTAACTAGTCTACAAGACGTAGGTGTCAGCCCGACGCAGAACTTTTCTGAAATTGGAGAAAACAGCTCTGCTATCTGCTATCTGCTATTGATGCATCACATGCTGACCGCGTAGCTGTACAACAAGATACATATCGAAAGCTGGCGACACGGGAATCATCGGTCATTCGGTCGAAGAGCTGTGCCCGTGCAGTTCATCGCGGCCGCGGAGCGTCGAGCTTGCCTCGCATCCTCGTCGGCTCAAGCTCATCACTCGCCAGCGCGCGTCTGGTTCGCTTGCGGCGCATCCTCAGCCGAGCTCGGCGAGAACGCGCACTGAGAGGTCGCCGTCCAGGTAAGGCTGGCTCTTAATGGGCCGGAGCGCTGCTATTCTTTGCTGCGGTGATTTCGCACATGCTGGTGTAGGTGCCGGTGAGCAAACCCAACACGCCGAACGCGATTATCAGGATGTTCTTCCAGAGCCTCCAGTAGCCGCGACCGAGGCCGTTCTCCTGCTCCCACACGGTCACCAGCTCGATTATCGAGGGGAACATGAGGCCGAGGGTCGACAGACAGAGCGCGCCGACCAACGAGATGAACGGCCCGAGGTTAGGAATGGCGATGGCCATGCCCACGGTGAACGTCACCAGAATGATGCGCAGCGCGTACTCGGCCATGAGCTTTCGCGCTCCGAATAGGTGCTTGATGTTCTTCCAGATTATCTCCATCGGCACGTAGAACTGCAGACCGTAGGTCAGAAAGATGGCGGCGGCGATCATCAGCTTCACGGACTGAGCCAGAACTTCCGACTGGTCGAGATTCAGAGTGATCGAGCCTCTGGTGTCGTCCTGGTACTTCAGGTAACCGAAGAAGCCGACGGTGCTGTACAGAGTGATGACGAAGAACATACCGATGTTCAAGACGCCGGGACAGCCGATAAAGTGCGTTGGAGTCTTCATGTTGTTTTCCAAAGGCATAACCTGCAAGCGATTCAATCTTCATGTTACAAATATACAGACTAACTGAAAATTTAAATATTTATACCCAAAACGTATATTTTAAAATTTAGAAATAAAATCGCATGTTCATTTGTTATGTGCTTTACACTAACTTTGGCTACGAAGCTTTGTTTCTTAGAAACTCTAATTTATAGTTGTCTAATTAACAGTTACACCGATATTATTTTTATGTAAATATTTAGCTTTGAACTTTAGCTCTCAAATAACTATTAGAAAGTATAACACAGAATACTATTGAGCTTATCTAGCGTCGCGTCGCGGAATCTAGCGTCGCATCGCGGAATCTAGCGTCGCGTGCGTTTGTCGAGCAACGCGCCGCGTGTCTTTAATTAGCATTTGTATTTCACCGCCATATATTCCGTAAAATTCGCGTCCCTGATTACTAACTTCTTCCCCTCTCGAACACATACCGTTTCCCACCGTACCGTCGTGCTCACCGTAGTTAGTTTTAGTTTTTATAAATAATTCTATGTGTATATCGAACACTTGCAACATCATGCTGTCAGTTCGCGCAGCTGGCGCTCAACACATTTGTACTTTAATTTTAATAAACTTCAAGTGTTCATGTTTTTATCCTAATTTCCTGTGTCGTACTTTATTTAAAGTAGCGAATAAATATAATGTTAAAGCCTGCATGTGTGGCGTAATAATCTTGGCTTTAACAGCCAAAATTATTGTCATAAAAGATCCAAAACACACCTTGGCTACTTAATTGCATGCTAGGTTTAATTTAAAAATTGTTTTTTTATTTACCATAATCAATCTTCAATTAATTTAAAAATAAACTTGAAAAAAATTAAAAATCGATTATTAAAACCTCAATTTGATTTTATATATTAATTCTATGAGGAACCATTATTACTACTTTTTTATATTTTAACTCGTGGAATTATACTGGTGATACTAACTTTTATGAAATATAGAGTCCTTTTATTTAAAATAATTCAGAGGGTAAAAAACGATAAACATAAGTATATACTCACAACACCAATGCCTTCCAGTGCAAAAATAGCAATACCGAAGAAAAGTGGCATCTCTGTCAAGGACGAAATTTTTCTAATACCTTCAATAGAAGGCAGATCAGAGAAAATGTAGTAGAATGTAATTCCCAAACCAGCGGCAATTAGGCCGTTGGCTACCATGGAAAATGGAGCTAGATACTTCAGATTTCTGACGAGAGAGAAAATGATCAAAAATGGAAGCAGTATAGCCATATAAATCCTTAAGTCCCAATCAGGCTCCATGTAGAAATCAGCCACTTGTTTTATGTTTTCTGAGACGAAAACAACATACACGCAGCAGCACCCTATCAGATCCAATACCAAAAACGAATTGATCGTTGCTCTGCAAAGTGAAAAAAAAAAATACTATTAGTAAAATTTATGTTACATAATTATATAAGAAACGCTTATATTGCATTCGATTTGTATGCCACTCGAAGAAAAATACATATTTAGAATTCCTCAATTTTTTTACACCAAAAAATACGGTTCCTTGACACATCGGTTTATATATAAGTTATAATTACGTGATCAAAATCCTGTATCATGATTATGTAATAGATTGGTACCAAGCAGGTGGGGGAAGCCTGCGGCAAGCAATTTATCATTTTGCATTCCATAATCACAAATAACCAAATAAACATTTTATCAAACTATAGCTATGAAAGGCAATTAATAATAAATTTATATATATTAAGAAAATAAGATTCTTCTATCGAGAGCGGTAAGCGCAGATATCCTTATCAGGAAATAGGGCAAACCAGGACGAGAGCTAGAAACGGCCTTCAACGGGGGGTGCTTCTTGGAAGAGCGGCGCGCATGTAACAGGTGGTTTATGTAAATCGGTTGCGGTGCGCAGCCGACGTTTGAGCCGCCGTAGATGAGCCCCCGAGGAAGTGAGGTAATGAGTGCCCCTATGTTCTGCCAAAAAGCCACTTGATTTTCTACTGCTCTTAAAAATACTTCACAATACTGTAACTAATTTGACAAGAGCGACCACGAGTACTGCGACACATACTCGTGCATATAGCGTTCCTGCCGATTCTGTGAGGTTCATGTAACGTAAAGTAAAAGGGATAAATTTGCTTATGTAAAAAATTAATTACAATGAAATAATATTGTTCATTTGTTTGTTTTATTCTTGTTTATTGGGCCGAGTGTTCAGACTGTCGACGTGCCTCAATCTCTTGACTGTCGAGTAACACACGAGTAAAGAGAAAGCAAAAATCAGATACTTTCGTTATATACTTTTATATGTCTTTGAAAATAACATGCCAGTACTTAATACATTAAAGATTTTCATTTATTTTTTTATTTATTTTTTTTATATAAGAGGAAGCAAATAATATAATGTACCAGAAAAATAGTTAATTATCAGAGCGAGATTTTTTTTTTACTTTTTTTGATTCCTTTTTTTTTATCGTTTCAAATATATATGTAAATGTGAATATTTGAAGCGTGAACGTAATAAATAAAGAAATAAAGGCGAATTGCCAAAATTTATTAAAAACAAATATTGTCTTGGAATATTATTGTCTACAATTATTTATCCACTTTCACCACCACTTCCCATCTCGCACACACGCCTAACATAATTAACTATAAATTATTTAAACAAAAATAAGGCTAAAGAACCCACTGCAATATGTATGTCACTGTTTGTGCGTGTGTGCCCCTGCTTGTGTGTGTGGGTTTATATATGTGTACGTATATATGTAAGTTTGTGCGCGTGTGTGTCTGTGTGAAGTTGTGATTTATGGGTATGTATGAGTATGTATTTGTGTGTAATTGTATGTTTGAGTTTGTGTGCGAATGTGAGTGCGTATGGTGTGTATGTATTTGTATACTTTGTATACATGCATATAAAAGTGTATGCATGTGTATTAGTGTATACGTGTGTGTATTTATGTGTAGATGAACGTGTGGCTAATTGTGTATGTTTTTGCGTATGTGTGAGTATGTCCGTATAAGTGTGGGTGTGCACTGTGCCTATGTGTGAATTTGTATGTACTATGTCTTTATGCATATATGGGTGTATGTATGTATGTATGTCTGTAGGTATGTATGTATGTACGGACATATACATAAATATATGTGTATGTATGTATGTATTTATTAATATGTAACCTATGCGGTTTTCGGACTGTATCTATATATGGGTTGTTCTGCCATAACTGTCCCTGTTTAGCTTTAAAAGTATCCGGAAATTTATTAGACCAAAAATTCTTCTTTCTCCATAACTAACTTGCTTAGAGTTTCTGGACTTTTGCACTCATAATATTATTTAAAACAAAATATTTTAATGGTATACTATAACGGCTAGATTGTGTAGTACGAATTTTTAAAAACGAAAAATAAAGCGAATGCGGGAATTCGAACCTCGACCCCAAGATCCCGAGGCACGCGCTCTACCACTGAGCCAACGCCGCACTACCTGCGACGAGGTTGCTTTACGTACTAGGAGCATGGCATTGATGTTATCAATCAATTTTGAGAGTGTTACAAACTCCCCCTTCCTTAAATGACGAGTGCCAGTGAAACGAACGAGATTTTCGATATTCGAACGATGCTTCGAAATATTCGAAATACGAGGGAGGAGAGAGACTATGTATAGGGGAGACATTATTAGACACTGTGGAAGGAGAGAGATACGAAATATGAGATTCAAGGTTCGAGAATGTTGTAGGTTATTGAGTTGGGCGCCATTTTATAACGGCTAGCTCGTGTAGTACGAGCTTTTCAAAAACGAAAAATAGAGCGGACGCGGGGATTCAAACTCTCGGCCCCAGGATCCCGAGGCCGCGGGTTGGTAATGATGGCATTGATGTTATCACTCTGTTTTTAGAGTATTACGATACATTAAAAAGTAATCCTATCAAAATGTACACAATATTATATGATGTCAGCAGCGAACAGAACTTACAGGGACATAACTGACATTCTAGGTTAATAATGCTCGTAAAGTGTCGTAAATTTTTATTTGACTTTAGCATATTTTAGCACATTTTGACAGATGATAAAATGGACTAAAGTTAAATAAAAGCATCTAATTATTTCATTTTTCTTCAAGTAACCCTCTTAAAAAGTATAAAATAAAAAGTAATTACTGATTTAAAAGTATGAGATATATAGAATTTTCAAACTTTAATAAAACATATTTAATAACCTTAAAATAATAAAATATAAGTAATTTATTAGTATTTGTGGTGTTAATGCGTTCAATATTAAGATTATTATTAATTTGTTCAACAAAATTCACATGTAAATATTTGATGGACTAACTTTTAGCAGTTACATTCCACTCCTAGGTAGACAAAAACGAACAATGCAAACCTCAAATTATCTTTATAATATATAATAAAATATAAAGAAAACATTTATAAAATGTTTATAAAGCTCAAAACATGCACAAACATTGCCTTAAAAATGTCATAATAATTAATATTTCGACGAAAAACAATGTAATAGACATGGCAAAGTCGCACTCATCATAACGTTGGTACTTCTTCTTTTGTTGTGACGGCTCTCGCGTGGCGCGAGAGTTCCGACTTATCGGCCGCTTTGCCGGCAGGAGCTCGTAGCACGAAAATTTCGAAGTCATTTTCGTTACTAAATAAATTCCATTAGAGTGGTGATCATAGTGTGTCTGTATTAAATGTTATAGCATGTTTTATTGTGTTTGTGTACTACAACTAAGGTAATGATGGTGTAATATGTAAAAGAGAAAAAAATCTTTATTTGGAAACGAAAAAGAGTCACTGAGTGTGTTTACAATAATAGAATACGTATAGTAGAATGTGGAAAAAAGATCCAAGAACATCTTCGAAAGCGATCACAGATGTGTGATGGGTTAACTACTTAGCACAAATGCAAGTTTTATGTACCAGAAAAAATTTAATTTAATGATGAAAGTTTGTCTGACTTTGAAGGTCGTCGCATTCTACATATAAAAATGATTGCAGACAATCTGATTTGCGACAGTTGCAACATTATTTTTCTGAAATATGTATTCTCAAATGTCAACATTGTTTACTAATAAATTATGTACGTACTGATAAACAACACAAATCAGAAAATAGATTGATGCATTTCGACGTTAATTCTAAAGCGGCTTTGGGTGAGTATTTACATTCCAATCGATAATTAGTTTGTTACTAGAAAAAATAGTTAGTGTCAATTATTTTGTAGTATATTTCAAAATATTTAAAAGCGTCTTTATTTTTAACAACAGAAATAAACTTCTATTTTCAATATAAAAGCAATATTAATTATTAATTGATAAAAAATTTTTATGTATTAATATTTTTTATTAGTAGATAAATTTAAGCCAACATCTAATTTTGATGTAACATATTTTCAAAATTAAATATGATTAGATAATAGTTTGACGTGATCGAACCACTGGGACCGGTTCCATATTGGCACCCACAATCTCGTTCACGCAGATAAACTTGCACCATAGCAAAAGCGCTAAAAAAGATATACCAAAAGATGGAGAACAAAAAAAATGTTCAAATTTTCAATTCTGCCATAACGTCTCTCAGGTATGCCCCGAGCGCCTTATAACTTTAAACGCGTTTTTCTCAAAACAGCTTTCTTAGAACTGGCTGGAAACATAACTCGAACAAATCTTTATCGATGGATCTAAAATTTTAAAAGTATATTCAAAATTTCTTTTTTTTTGCATATTGCATAGTTTTTCTTTTATAAACAATTTTATGACAATTTTTTTCATGAAATTTTGAACTTTTTTTTTCAAAAGTGTACTATGTCGCGAAAAATCAATATATCGAAAAAATCCTACGCACGTTTCTAGCCTCTCTGTTGTTCTATAGAATCGAAAAAACTTTGGTGTTTTGTTCCAGGTCAAAAATTGCGGGAGTGAGGTTTCCGGCCGCGAACCTCTTATAAAAAAAGGCACCGACGGAGAAATTTTGTCATGACGAACTTCAAAAAAATATTGTCTGTACTTCATTACTAGTATTATTATGAATCCTATTTTACAGAATTTCGATTAATCTCTTAATTGCGCCAAAAAAATTCCCAAAATATGCCTATTTTTTGGTGCTCTACAGTGGTTTAACCCCTTAAAGGAAAATGCGAGAAGTCAGTTAGTACGTTATAGGTCTGCAGAAGAGCTTTTGGAAAATCCTGGGGACTGGAACCGGAGAAGGTACGATGGCTCTATGAGTCTATCATCAGACCGAGACTGACTCATGGAGTTCTCGTCTGGTGCCAAAGAGGGAAACTCATGGTACATGAGAAGGCACTTGATAGAGTACAAGGGTTAGTTCTGGGAGGAATGACAGCATGCATGCGGACGACACCCACAGTCACGACAGAGATCCTGTTGGACATCCCACCACTGAACAAAGTATTTAGGGTAAACGCTTTGAAGACTTACTGCAAGCTAAAGGAAGCACCGAACTGTAACCAATTCAGAAACAGTACAGTTATTACAAGAGCTCTGCCGGACATCGACAGAGCAGGTTACGAGAGGATTACAGAGAGGATCTTGTTCTCAAAGCTCTACAGAGTCATAATTCCGGACAGGATAGAAAGGAGCGTATGGTCACACGAGCTCATAAAGGTGGGTATCGTCTGGTTTACGGACGACTCTAAGTGCGATGGCGTAGTGGGAGCAGGAACGTGGGGAATGGGCAGCACGCAAGAGCTGGTATGTTCACTGGAACCCCATGCGATGGTCTTCCAGGTGGAAGTCGGAGCTATTAGGAAATGTGTGCAATGGCTGGTGGCATTGTGCAGAGGACAATAACCATCTGCTCGGATAGCAAGGCCGCATTACTCGCACTAGATGGAATTAGTATCACCTCCAAGGAGGTTCTAAGATGCAAGGAAGCTCTAACCGTCCTATCGGCTCGGAACTTAGTGAGGTTGCTGTGGGCGCCAGGACACTCAGGCATCCAGGGAAATGAGAAAGCGAACAGGCTGGCCGACAGAGGCTCCAAACAGGTAAGAGAAAAATACTGCGAAACGGCGCGGCAGTTCCACCCTGCGAAGCGAAAAAGGCCGTGGGGGCCTGGCCTATGGAGAAACTGCAGGAGAAGTGGAGAAACATAAAAGACATAAGGCAAGTAAAGTAAATACTGGGGGACAGCCCACCGGAGGAATGGATTAAAGCCATCGGAGACCTGGGCAGAAGAAAGCTCAGGTCCACTATTGGCTGACTGACAGGTCATTGGAAGGTAGGTCATCATCGCCAGAAGATGGGGATCCAAGAGGAAGGTAAGTGCAATTTTAAAATAAAAGTAAAAGTACACTTTCGACAGAAAAACGAAACTGATGAAGGTTAAACGTACAAATCTAACATGAGTCTCCTTAATGTAGCTGCCACTCAAGATATGATTTCTATTATTTCTGCGAATATATCAGATGAAAACTCTTTTCAAGTTGTATATTTCGATTTAGAGACATTTGGGTTTGGAGAAAAATCGGAAATTCTTCAAATTGCAGCTAAAGTCAGTGATTCTGTATTTTCAGTGAATGTAAACCCTACGCCAAAAATACACGACAAAGCTTCAGAGGTAAATGGGCTAAATAATGTTGATGCAAACTTAATGCTTCATGGTACTAGAGTTGATTCAGTTTCTTTATCAACAGATTTAATTCAGTTTCATAATTTTTTAGCTAATCTAAAAAGAAAATGTATTCTAACCGCTGACAATTGTACATTTGACTTCAATTCCGCCATTTTGTTTTGTTTCATTGAAAATGGTTCATTCTGCTTGAGGCCATAGCCAATTCGATACAAAACATGAAACCGTTTTGTTTTTTGCTTTCAGATAATTCGTTTCCAAGAAATGATGTCATCCAACTACTAATCAGACGAGTTTCAGCAGCCATTTTCAAAACCGCCATTTTGAACAAAAAAAAAAATTTCAAGTAATTTAATATATGTGCTTTCATATGTAAAAAAAATTGATTACTCAACATGTTTTGTACTATGAATAAAATTTATTGAAAAAAATCACGTTTTTTGGAGTAACCTGGCCTTAATAGCTATGCAAAAATTGTGCATGGATTTGCAGATACATTACCTTTAATAAAAAAGGTTACAAGGAAGAATGAAAAAGGAGATAATACTCTATCAACAGTTGCAAAATCGCTCAAAATAAATACCGATGGTGCTCACATTGCTATTCATGATGTAAATATGCTAAAATAAATTGTTGTTAAAATGCAGATATCGGAAAAATCGATTATTGAAAATTGTCAATCCCGGAAATCTTTTTTTGAAAAGAAGTATCAAAAACAAAATGAGGAAATTGCGCTTAAAGATTTGATTCCTTTACGAGGTGGTACATCTTCTCAAATAAGAAAGAAAATTGCAGCAGCTCATAGAACGTATAATATGATCATAAATGTTTACGAAGAAAAAAAACTACACGGACTCGTAGATCTTCTCAGCCGAACAGAAAATCGAAATATATTAGTTACAAAGTCCAAACTTGTATTAAAGAAACTCTGTGATGTTTTAGAGAAATCCTCTTAAACTATTTAAATATACTTATGTGTAATGTAACATTGTAATAATTAATAATTGTAGCTTTCTGTGAACCAAAAATAGATTAAAACTTATGTAATAAGTAGAAATGTTTATGTGTAATAAGAGTTAAAGATTACAATAATATTTAAAATATGTTGTAACATTTAATTATATATAACTTATTCAATTGAAGGCATCGATTCTAAAACGTCCTTAGCGCTAGGCCCGGCTGCCGTTATATCAAAATTGACGTCATGATGACCAAAATTTGCAATTTTACGGAAATGAATTTTAAAAAATAGTATCGTGCAGAGGATCAAAAATGGCAACTTTTTATATATATACTTTGTTTGTACAATGTTTAGTATTTGAAAAAAAAAAATAAAAACGGCAAAATTTTAAATCTTATTTGCACCACGTTTTTTAAACTTAGCTCGCTGCAGCTCCGACAAATATGAACGGATCTTGCTTATTTTTTGCATAGACTCGTAAAATAGTCTAGCGCTGCTAATAAACTCATAGATAGTTAAATATTAAATATTTTTCATTCAACAATTTAATTGCAAACCAGTGAGCTATCTTTTATATGGTTAAGTATGTTCAACGAAAAAAAGTATCGAGGGAAGTTTAAGACTCAACTAACTTTCAACGAGACATTTGTTTGTTAACATTTGAAGAAGTTTCTCAGAAAATTTCAGATGAATTGGATGAAAAGTGGCAAAGATAGAGCGATTTTGCCAAACTTGCACGATGCGCGCGAACATTAGCGGGTCTGCGCGATACATGACGCTCAGTTTATGTCATTCATAGAATAAGAAATAATTTAAGAAACATGATAAAAGTTATCCTGAAATAAACAAAACAAAGTCGAACTCGTTTCGCATTGAAATCACACTGATTTTCTTGTTCGTTTACAAGCTGCATTTATTCACAAATTTGTTAATTTCTTTAATCTTTTTAAAAAACGTTTTACTTGCTAAATAAATTATAAGCATAATGTCGATCAATATAGGACGTAAAAGAATTAGAAATGAGCATGCATGGAAAAAAACTATTAATAAAAGTTGTAAAAATAAGGTAAGTAAAATATCGTAAGACGTGTTATAAAAAAGAATTTCTGTTGCAAATGTGATTGAATGACATGTATATAAAACTCGAAATTACTTAAAACGAAGAACTCTCTAAATTTTTATGCTGTTGTGAAATATTATGTAAATAAACAATTTGAGGTTAATTATTTTAATTACTTATGCATCCTATGCGTTAATCAACTTCCACACCCGTGTCAAAATGCACTATTTTCAAATCATTTAAAATGAAGCTGTAATCAATTTTGTAAAATAAATTTTTTCATTAATACGTATATATAAAATGATGATTTCCAAACGTCTTTTATATAGGGATTAGAATATGAATCAGTTAGTGGAAAGAAAGTGCTTGAAAAGACGTTCACAGAAATTAAAAATTGTTGTCCTAAAAAGTGTTTTTTAAAAGTAGATCATGAATGGCAAAAAAGTATGTTTCATAAATTTTGGCGCAGTGGAGATTTTCAAGTACAGAATACAATATTAGAAAATATGATTGTAAGAAAAGAATCGACACAAGAATTAAAACGTTTACAGTGGCAATTTCATTGTTACTACAAAAGCACTAGTATCGATATTTGTCGAAAGTTTGTTTGCAGTATTTTCCAAATTGGAGAACGAAGAATAAAAACGGTTCAAGAAAAAATAGTAAGTGGCAAAACGATGTCTGATAATAGAGGAAAACAAGATAATCACAAGGTAAAGCTAACTGAAGATGTCAAAACTTTAATTCTGGAACATTGTAAAAGCCTTCCGCATTCTGAGTCACATTATACTAGAGAAAGCTCAAAGCTTTACTATTTTCTTGATACATCGTTAACATTACATTCACTCTATTTTTCCTTTTTGGATTTTTATGCAGCTGTAACAGGGAGTGAAGCTATTCCTATTGATAAAACAACATATTTTAATTATTTTAATCATTTTGTGAATTTCTCTATTGGTCTACCACGTACTGATGTATGTGATCTTTGTTTTACTTATGAAACTAACAAAGGACGAGAAAATGAGTATTTTGAACATATCGTGCAAGTTGAAAAGTATAAAAACTTAAAAAATTCAATGTTGTCCACTGTAAATGTACTAAAATGTGAATTTGACTTTGGTCAAAACTTGCCATTGCCAAAACTACCAGTTAATTCTCAATTTTTTCGTCGTTTAGTTTGGATGTATTTGTTTAATGTACACATTTTCGATAGTGATCGAAGTTACATGTTCCATTTCCTTGAAGGGATTTTAAAAAAGGGCGCCAACAGCGTATGTAATATGGTTGAGTATGCGATAAGGAAAGAACTACAACTAAACGTCTTCGATAAAAGATTTTTATTTTCTGATGCTGCAGGAGGTCAAAATAGAAATTACATTAATTTGAAATTCTTTTCATTTTTATCTTACAAATTGCAATTAGAAATCCAACATTTATTTCCTGTTAGAGGGCATTCCTACTGCCAGTGTGACCGAAATTTCGGTTTGTATGGTAGTAAGAAAAAAAAGCAAGAAAGAATTGAAACAGAAAATGAATATGTGCAACTAATAAAAAATTCTAGAAATCCTCCATTCGAAATGGTTGCTATTTCACAGTGCAAAGTAAAAGATTATGAAAAACTGTTTGCGAAAGACGAAGACTTGCAGAAAAATGTAATTAAAATAAGCAAAGTTGTTAGAATTGTATATTTTCCTAACGGACAAATTGATTTGTATTACGATTATGATGGCAATCCAATTACAATTAAACTAAGAAACAGCAGTGAAGTAGATTTGTCGAAAGTATCATTAGCTAAAAAGGTAGGAATAACGAAAGAAAAAGAAAAGGATTTTAAACATTTATTGCAATTTTGTACTACTAATGGGCAATATTTTGGTGAAAAATTTTTAAAAACAACTTCTATTAAAACTGTTGTCAGTAAAACAAAGAATGTGAAAGAAGAACATGGTAACAAAAAAGTTCAAAAAACGGAAGTTGTCTCAACAAAAAGAAGAAAAGTAAGCGACGAACAAAAGCAAAAATTAGAATTAAAAATTAATAAAAAAGAAAAGAAAACAAAAACAATAAAAGGAAAAAAAAAGTAATATGTTTTTGAAACGCTTTGTATGTATTGCGACTAAATTGTAAATAAATCTTAATGTAGATATATAAATAAATATAAGTATTAGTTATTTGAAGTTTCTAATTTACTGAACAATGTAAAAAATCTGTGAAATTTATATGTTTCCCAGAAATTTATATTTTTAAAGATTGTAATTTACTATTCAATTCATTTATGCTGCAATATTCTTTTTAATGTGTGTGAATTTCATTTGAACGCTTTATTATAACCATTTATTATCTAGTGTATATAACATTTAGAATTAACAATAATTTCTAAAACTTTCGTACAAAGATTTAAAAATTCAACAACTTTATGAATAACTGCCGTTTGATTTTGCCTTTGCTTTGTTTATTTAATTTCTTATTGTTTCATCAGATACTTATTTTTCTTAACTTCTACACTATAAATCGACAGTATTAAATAGTATGATTTGATTAAGTATGTATTTTTTTAAAAAAAAGGACAGCAAATCTTCAAGTAAACGGCATTATATGACTGACATACGATGCGAGCGTCATGTATCGCGCAGACCCGCTAATGTTCGCGCGGAGCGTGCAAGTTTGGCAACATCGCTCTATCTTTGCCACTTTTCATCCAATTGATCTGTAATTTTCTGAGAAACTTCTTCAAATGTTAACAAACAAATGTCTCGTTGAAAGTTCACTGAGTCTTAAACTTCCCTCGATACTTTTTTTCGTTGAATATACTTAACCATATAAAAGGTAACTCACTGGTTTGCAATTAAATTGTTGAAAGAAAAATATTTAATATTTAACTATCTATGAGTTTATCCGCAGCGCTAGACTATTTTACGAGATTATTCAAAAAATGAGCAAGATCCGTTCATATTTGTCGGAGCTGCAGCGAGTTAAGTTTAAAAAACGTGGTGCAAATAAGATTTAAAATTTTGCCGTTTTTATTTTTCTTTTTTCAAATACTAAACATTGTACAAACAAAGTATATATATAAAATGTTGCCATTTTTTATCCTCTATACGATGTTATTTTTAAAAATTCATTTCCGCAAATTTAAAAATGGTCACCATGACGTCAATTTGTATATAGCGGCAACCCGAGCCGAGCGCTAAGGACGTTTTAGAATCGATGCCTTCAATTGTTTATAACAAAGTTGTCATCTTAAATAAGAATTTCGTATTAAAAACATCGAGTCATTATATATTTATTATTCATCGATTGTATTGAAAAATACATTTATTTTGTTTTGTAATTAATGTTGCCAGATTTCAAATAAATAAACTTTATTCTATAAGTATATTATTTATTTTCAATTGTTTTATCGTCTTTACTTTATTTGCTAAATATATTCCTATATTTTTTTTATTCATCTATTCTAATTTATTATATATATTTAATTACGAATTTTCTCAATTGTTATAAGGTTGACGGGGGCACGGGTTTATGGGAACCCGCGGTGTCAAGGAGGGATAGGAAGTTAATTCTGTAAATTGGATTTGGCATGAGTTCGGTATGGATTGAATGTGGAGAGGAAGAGGGGGGAGGGGGGTGGGTATTGAAGATGAAGACAAAGAAACACACGCCACTGGAGTTAAAACGATCTTTCGGAATCAGCGAGATATGAACGGTCGATAGTCGATGACTGAGCCGTGATTGATGAATGATTGGTGATGATTGCTATGACTGATTTCCACTAACGGGAGACGAGCGAACGATTGGTATTGACTGAGGGTAGTTGAGAGACATCGAGCGACTGGCTTCGTCTAATGAGAAACGGCGAACGACTGATCAGGAATGGCGCACGACTGATCCTTTCATTGATGCGTCGGGACCTTTTAAAGAATTAGCCGGCGAGGCCCGGCGAATTTTTATTCTTAGGTGTCCCTAGAAATCAGCGGAAAACCTCAGTCGTCCTCGCCGGTGGCGGAAAGCCATTGTTTCTTCGGGACAAAGTTTTATGGCATGGCCTGCGCGCGAGGGGGTCTACACGTGCTCGTATTTTTATGGCAAGTCCGTTAGCTCGTCTCGGATTTCGCCTCCTTTGTCTACGCGGGCGATACTTTGAAATGCATTTTTGTGCGCGTTCCTACACTCTAAAGTCTAAAGAACGAAAATTGACGTTAGAAAGAATAAATGCATACATTCATTCTTTAGGAAAAGAATAAAGTAGAGAAATCATTCTTTATAAAAGCATAAAAGGTGTCCCAGTAATAGTAAAAGAATAAATGACGCGTTTTATTCTTTACGAAAAGAATAAAGTAGAGAAATCATTCTTTATAAAAGTATGAAAAGTGTCCGAATAATATTAAAAGAATAAATGATGCTTTTCATTCTTTACGAAAGAGTTAACAACACAAAGTATATATATATAGACTTTAGAGTGTATACTTTACGTGTTTGACAGAGAAAGTCGGGAATTTTATGAAACGTTGTGCGTCGCGGCTCTTGTTTATAAAAATGATATAATCTTTTTAATAAAGTTCGCGGCGTACGAACGTCATCAATTATATAATTATAATATCAATTATATAACAAAAAATTAACACATTATTTGTTTATGCACGTTTCCTTTTAATAGAATAATCCAAATCAATACACATTACCATACCTATAGTCTGCATTCTATATAACCTCGGATTTCGCATCCTAGCTTTACCGATTGCAACGTTGCCAAGTTTACAGATTTTCATGTACCTCGAGAAATTAATTAAGTATAATTTGTTTACATTTTAGCTTATATCTTGCATAATACGTCCCTAGTCGATTTGAAATTAAACATGTACTTCTATTTAGATATTATAATTAACATATACAAATTACAAGAAAATCTTGCTTTTCTTTACATAAAAAATATTGTGATAAAAGTTCTTAGATAATAAAGATTGATGAATTCCCATAAGACTGCATGTTAAAAAAATAATCAATATCTCGTAAACGCGCTTCCTAATCTTGCTGAAATTGTAACGGAGCATTTTTTAAGTAAAACTTGACACCCCTTCAAAGTTATAACAAAATTTGTTTGTTTTGAGTTTGGGTTTGAACCTCCTTAAGAAATTCAACTATAAGATTGCAAACTTTTTGTCGTTTCTCTAATGGCAACTCAAGTCTCATAAATTTACTACTTAAAACAAATCCTAAAAAGATACATATTAATGAGGGAATAAGGTTATATTTTTCTTCGTTTGAAATAAAACCTAAATGTTTTAATAAATTTATAATTATTTTGACATCTTTTGAACATTCAAATTTAGATTTTCCTAAAATCAGTATATGGTCTAGATAAATTACTATTCTTATACCTTTTATTCTTAAAAATTGTATTTTCGGTTTCATCAATTTTGTAAAAACATATGATAATCCAAATGGAAGAACCTTAAATTCATAAATAATGTTATTGCAGTAAAATCTTTGATATTACTGATTTACTGGGAATAGTATTTTATCCAGGTTTACAATCAGATCAATCACACGAATGGTGATATTGACGATGGTAACTACGGCTTCTTGAATGGGATGATCGTCACCCATGAAGTGAATGGCGTTTTCGATCATGAAGTGAGCGGCTGCGCATTCTTTCTAAAAAAGACTCTATAACATATTGAATTACTTCTACTTCGAACATCGCAATGAGAGAACGTCGGTAACTGCAACAATTGTTACAGCTTCTTCGCCGAATTCATGAATCGCGATGATCTCGATAATCAGATCTACTAACTCGATTTTCCCGTGAATATCGACGCATACCTCTACTATTGCGATCCTCGATGATGATGACGATTATTCCAATTTTTATTTAAGCTTCGATGACTGGCACGTGAACATCTTCGACGACTGCTACGTAAACGATTTTCCGACTGCTACATGAATGAATGCGACGACTGCTACGTGAACGATTTCGGCGACTGCTACGTGAACGACTTCGGCGACTGCTACGCGAACGACTTCGGCGACTGCTACGTGAGCGACTACGACTTCGACGTCCACTTCCACTTCAGGAACTGCATGGTGAATCCCGTAAATCTATAGAATTGTCAATTCTAGGACTATTCACTGATCTAACTTAAGAAAATTCTCTTTTACTCATTTCAAATTATTATACGTTAAAAATAATAAATTTTTTCGTATGATATTTAGAGCACAAAAAATCGTAGTTACAAATCCAGCGAGAATATTTCAGAAGATAGGAGTGGTACGTATATTGTTTTAAACATTGCGATATGAAGCTAAGGACGAGATGGCGAAATATAATTAAAGGATCTGCACGATTTTATCGACTATTAGATAAGTAGTTTATTTATAAAATATAATAGAAAAAATAATGAAAAATAATGTACGATACTTTATGTATGGTTTGATTTATTCTAGGTTCTGTGATGGTTGATCTGCATACTTTTAAAGCTATTTGACTCTACATTAGTAAGTTTAAATATATTGCATCGATTTCATTAGCACTTATTTAATAGTATAACTTAAACTTTTACTGTTGAATGATATTCATGCTGCTTAGTGTAAAAAGTGTATTTATAATTCAAACTTATAATATTTGTATATAACCCTTTATTTTCACAAATATTATGTAATAGCTTGTACAAACTACCGGTAAACTTATATTATTTTTACGTATTTACTATCTTGATAGTTTCTATGATTTATGCCTAGTTTCTTAACATGCTCTTTATTCCTTCAAGTCTAGATTAATATAAAAATACGCCTCAATTATTTGACCAACAAAAATAATATGGTAAATTAGAGGATTTTACGGATATTTATATTGGTTTGAAGGTCAGCAATCTCTCCTGCACAGCAGAAAAGTTATTAATTACATATTAATAATTGAAAGCATCTGTAATCTTGGGTTTTATGGAAGAATTCCACCTTAATCGCCAAACATCCCTTAAATCTAGTCAATGGTAACTCGAGCTAGCATCGATAACTTTCTACTTAACATGTTTTTGCTAGTGTACACATTTAATCTTGAGTACAGTTTGTAACATGGCATTATGTTACGCCTGTCTTCTATAAATCTTGCTCTGCACTTTAATACCGAATTTTCTATTAATAATGGGCGCCAGGTAAAGCGAGGCTAACCCTGTGAAAATCAGAATAATTAATTTAAGTACCTAGGCTTTATTTAATTGCTAATTTAATCAACGGTCGCCAATTTACAAGTATCACGTACAAATCCCGGTCGCTATTCAAGATGGCTACACTAGCTCTCGTGCGCGTCTACCACGACGACCAAATCACCACGATTTCCCGAGCTTTTCCCTACTATCACGTAACCCCATTTTACTCCGTAAACTTCGCGTATTATTTTCGTACTTACCCTGCCGAGCACTGATTCAAAGGTTGGCATCACACCACCAACGCATTTACGAAAGTCCTCTCCGAACACTTAGCGACAATATATATATATATATATATATATATATATATATATATATATATATATATATATATATATATATATATATATATATATATATATATATGTATAACTTATTTATAAATTAGGTTTACCCACTCTTGCAAATGCCGAGGGATGCTCGACAATTACAGTCCAACTCACCGACGTCCAACTAGGCGCCTCACCGGGAAATCTCGAGGTCGCTGCCTCGTGGTCGCGATTGTCTCGCGAAACTCCCGCGTGGCTCACGAAGTCCTTCCGATTTTCCTTAGAGCGCGTCTCGCGAATCTCCCGCGGGGCTCAGGAAGTCCTTTCGGTTTCTCTTAGCGCGCCCACGTTTACTAACTATATCAACTCGACCCACTACAAATTTTCAGCTAATATTCGGTACAATTTTCACGGTCTTTCAAATCTTAATATACACGGTCGCGATACTACATTTGCAGGCTACGACGGGCGGGCAGACAATACCCAAGATCGAAGGCCGGAAATCTCTTCCAAAATTCGGCTTTTCTTCTTGCCTATCTTCAGCCCACACACACTTGTTGCTTTCGCCCTTATCTTCTTTTTGATTGGCCTTGATTTTCCTTAAATGCGAAAATCAAGGCTAAATCTGCGGCAATTTGAGTCGCTATTGTTCATTGATTCGCTCTGTGATTGCCGCCCTGTCCGCGAAGCGTGGGCAATATGAATTGCTAAATGTACACGCGCGGCAGTCCGGCGTGTATATCTATATCGGGCGATTTCAGTTTTCTCGCGGCAGAATCATCACAGTTGGTAGCGGCGACGTGCGCGCGCCGGCCTATGCTATGGTAGACCGGCAGCTTCAAGTGGCTCGCGGTGCGGCAGCTGCTAGCTCTCCCATGCTGTCGAGTAGTCGCGCGTACAGCATGCGATGGTGTAGGTGCCGTGTATGTGTGTGTGTGTGTGTATAGGGCTTCTCGTCGGTGCTCGCTCCGACCAGTCGTGTCTGCGGCGCGATCAGCTGGTGCCGTTGCTATGGATGTGTGTGTGACGGTCCGTAGTTTTCCTCGGTGGCGATTCTCCTTCTCCTCATTCCCTCAACAAATAACAATAATAATTCCCCCCCCCACCCCATTAATAACAATGTTATTAATCCCCCCCCCATTAATAACATTATTTTAATTATTTTATCTTTTTGGAAGTAGCATAACTTTTCATAGTAATTTGGACCATTATTCAAACAGTACTCATGTTATACGTATCGGTTCGAGGAACAATTTGAAATCTGATTTATTCAATTTGGTTAACACGCAACCGGACTAAAGTATTAATATAGATGTACACTTTCGTCGCTAATCCTAAATATTATAATTAGGTTTTTAAAAAAAGAAGCGTAGTTTTTAAAAAGTAGCATATTCTTCTCAAAATTTGCAAAAAAAGAACTTGCAAAACCGTTGTAAAAGAATTTAATTTTAATGTGTCCACATAACTTTTTACACTTTTGACTTTCAGGTCTAAAATTTTTTTGTATGTTTTGATAATCATTTGCGACAATTTGACCGAATATTCTGAGATTAAAAATTTTAGTCTGATGACGATCCATATATATGGGCAAATCCGTTGAACTTTTAACTTTCCGCATAGTTGTCTTAGTTGCGTGTGTAAGATGTTCAAATACATCGTTTTTAAGAATTTCAAACGTTTACCAGACCGTAATATTTCCTTTCTACTCAGTTTATTGGCGACACTAAAAATACCGTTTCTTTGACAATCACCCATATATTAAATTGGTTATTTTTGGGCGGTAAATACTTTTAGGCTACATATATGTCACTTGTGTGTTACAAATATAGCATAGTTGTCTTAGTTGTGTGTGTAAGATGTTCAAATAGATCGTTTTTAAGAATTTCAAACGTTTACCAGACCGTAATATTTCCTTTCTACTCAGTTTATTGGTCACACTAAAAATACCGTTTTCTTGACAATCACCCATATATTAAATTGGTTATTTTTGGGCGGTAATACATTTTTAAATGTGCTAAATATTTAAAATGTATAAATCACTCAAACGCCGCTCAGTTTTTATGTTTACGTAGGATAATAAGAGGTGATCACACATGAAACCCAACCATTTTACATAAGATTGTAAATGTACCATGGTAAAAACGGAATTTTTTCAACGAATCACGTTTATAAAAATTGTGTATTATACGTTCTAATTTTAGTATATCGAGGGGCACATAAATACGACATGGGTCATTTTCTTTCTTTTTTAGTCAACAATAAATATTTACAGAGCCAACAATTTTTTCCAGAACGAGGCACATAAATAAGGTTCAACTCAGAGCTGTAGTTTAGGTTTAATTTACTTAAGCAATTGGAATCAGAATGGTAAGTTAAGCGACGTTCATGTTTAGTTATTAAGAATAAGAAAATTATTTTCTTCTGACATAACAATTTCGGCATTTGTTCAACTTTGTTAGACTTGGATCATTAGCTAAGAACCTAATATGAGGTCGTCGGTCTGGAGAAAGCGGCTATCTGCAAATAGTCGCGGGAAAAGTGGCTATACATCTGCAAATTTTGCTGTAAAAGCGGCTATCTACAAATTGTCGCGGGAAAAACCGCTATCTGAAAATTTTGTGGTAAAAGCGGCTATCTGAAAAACACATTTTTTCCCGACCAATTTTAATTTGGTTATTGAGGTCGCTGATTACGAATCCGGTGTAAAAAATACAAAAGTTTGAATAGGAAGTCCAATACGCCGGACGATATTTTCAAAATCAACCAGATTTACTTAAAACTCGCTACTTGATCGTTTTTGGGGTCCATAATAGATAATTTTTTATAATGATAAAAACTTAACTTCCTATTTGCTCTGTGCATGCAGTTGGAGGGGATATACGAAATAATTGAGCGGCCCAGGGTGACGAATATTTACAATAATGTTGGAACGTGAACTATGTATATATATATATAGACGTATTATATAGATTGAGTATAGACATGCGAAAAAATGTTTATATGAACATTAAGAAACATCATAGTATCTTTTTGCTTTCTCAAAGAGAAAGCTTTGTGACCATAAAAATTTTTTTATCAGAGATTTTGATAAATTTGTATGTTTTTAAGATTCCTTAATCGCACAAACATGTTTTTAAAAAATGTCAATCTATATGTATGTATGTATCTATTTATGTGTATATGTGGCAAAAGAATTGTCAAATAATAACTCTTCAAGGGAAGCATATCATGAGCTGACATTTTGTAGACATAAGAAGTATAGGGCAATTTAGAACTGATAAGTTTTTGATTGAATAATAAAAAGTCCATTTAAAAAAACTAGTAACAAGAAATATTTCAAAAATCGAAGAAATTTTTTTCTTTCTTATACGTTAAATATGTTGAAAATATGTATGTTTTCATAAAGTACAAGTGATTTCCTTTTGATTAATATATCTAGAAATTATATTAATTTTTTCAAAAGAAAAAGAAAAATATAAATTTTACGAAATTTGTCTAATATTTCAATTAGAACGTACTAAAAATGGAGTTCTTCGTCTTTTTACAAACATTAAGAAAAAAATATTAGACCCCATTGACAGCTCAATGGGTTAACCCTGCGGAGCTGCACATAAACCTAAAATTTTGTGTATTTCGGGTTATGTTTGATTGCTTGCCATTTTATGAAATCGATACAAAATTATGTCTACCATATCTCAAATTCATCGTCATTGAAATACCATTAATTCCATTTTTGGTACGTTCAAAGCGGTTTCTTATAACCAAAGTTACAGCCTCTGGATGGTAGGTACTTTTTCGGAAATTGTCAAGTTGGCACCCCTGTAACTTTTTCTATTGTAACCTTTTGAGCTCGAACTTTCAGGAAACATAGTTCAAACATCCTTCAAAACAACGTACTTGGTTTCATTTTGTATATTTGAGATCTAGCACGTTTACGAATGTTTTTTTAGCTTGCTTTTTCAACCTAAAGTAAACGTCATACTATTGAAGTCTGGCGTAATTTACGTGATATATTAAATATTAGAGACATTGAAACCTTTAATTTTAGTGGTCGGAGCATCTTTAAAGATATTTCGATGAATAGTTACACTTGATTCAAAATTATGAAAAAACTTAGGTGACCAAATATTATTATTAGCAACTTTTTTTGATTAGCAACTTATCAACAACTTAGAAGCGCAAATCGTCGTCAACTTGCGGTCCCCCAATTGGTCACATAAATCTTTTCGAAATTTTGAATCGAAATATCCTCAAAGATGCTCCGACCACTCAAATTAAAGCTCTCAGTGACTGCTATATCTTGGACATAACAGATTTGTCCGTAATGTATAATCCGTCACGTAAATTACGTCAGACTTCAATAGTACGACGTTTACTTTAGGTGAAAAAAGCAAGCTGGAAAAAATTCACAATTATGATGTAAGTTCAATACACAACACCAAACCAAAAGCATTCTTTTCTAGAATGTTTGAACTTGTTTCTTGAAAATTGGAGCTTAAAAGGAGCTAAGAGAAAAAGTTACAGTGGTATCAACTTAACGATTTTCATAAAAGTAGCTATTTTCCCGCGACTGTATCTGGAGCTATAAGAAACCGCTTTGAACGTACCAGAAACGGAATTAATTCAATGACGAGGAATTTGAGACGTGGTAGACATAATTTCGAATCGATTTCATAAAATGGCAAGCAGTCAAACATAACCCGAAAAATATAAAATTTTAGGTTTATATTAAGCTTTGCAGGGGTGACCCATTAAGCTGTCAAGGGGGTGTAATATTTTTGTTCTTAAAGTTTGTAAAAAGACGAAGAAATCCTTCTTTAGTACGTTCTAATTGAAATAATAGGAGGTCTGTAAAATACTCTGATAGGCCGTAGGGGGACCTTAAAGGGTAAAAAATATGTTTTGCGATTCTTTTGGTACTATTTCATATAAAAAGTCCGTGACCCATATGGCTGCCCCCCCCCCCCCCCCCTCGACTCTGGTTTGTTAAAAAGTACAAGAATGACCCATATATATTAATATTAATATCCTAGTTTGCCCTCAGTGTATACAGACGTAGATACGGATATTTATTAAAAAATGGGTATTTTGTTAACGTTACAGCTCATGAATAAAAGATGTCCCAAGATTGAAAATTTTTAGACAATTTTAGCATAAATTTTTACAAAATTTCGACCACTTGACCTTTTTGAAATTTTCAAAAAACAAATTGAAGGTATTTTAAAGACGAAAAAAATTACTTATGCTTTGATCAAAATTACGGTGACTTGTAGAAATGGCAGAGGATCAATCATAACCTATGAAGCGAAAAAATGCGCATGAGTTTTTGAAAATAATCCCTTTCATATTTTTATACCAGAAATATTTTTGTAAAAATTACACTAAAAGAACATAAAATCCTTTTTTGAATCGATCAAAATGGTTGAGATGGAAGCTGCGTGGAATTGTTTGAAAATGGCTAGTTTTCAGCCAATTATGAACCTTCAAAAAATTCAGCTCCGTATATACATTCTGGCGCCCCCTAGAATTCTTATATATGAGTCATTCTGTGATAGAAGTGCCACCCGCTGAGTCCAAGACCATCAAAAAGACATGAGTATGCTTAAAAATTTCCTCTTTTATTCCAATATGGCGGCTCAAACTTGGAATGTTAGTACAAATTTTCCGAAATTTAACGATATCTAGCTCAATATTAATGCTAAAAATTGTTTGAGGCCAGAAATGGATCCAACGTTGAATTTGACATAATTCTATGGTATCACGTTCAAGATCAAATTGAGGTTTTCAAGGTCATTTGAAGTTCCAATTTTTTTTTTTATATATTGCAAAGTTTTCGATTTGGAAAGTTATTTAATTAGGTTTAACAAGCGTTTCATGCTCAGTACGAGTTTTGAAGTTTGATCTGACCGCATCAGCTGTTTTCAATGTACTTTTTCAGAAAAGTATAAAACAGAAGTTTCAAAAAATTCAGTGGGGCATCTCAAGACAATCTATTTTTCATCAAGAATTAACAGTTATAAATAGTTATAGTTATATAATTCATGTTCCAAATCCAAAATTTTTCAAAATTTCGAAAAAAAATGTTTACCTTGAAATGACTTTGAAAAGGTCAATTTTATCTTGTACGTGATACCATATAATCATGTCAAATTCAACGCTGAATCCATTTCTGGCCTCAAAAGAATTAGCATCAATATTGCGCGAGATATCGTCAAATTTCGGAAAAATTTTACGAACAATCCAAGTTGAGCCGCCATATTGGAGCTGCCATATTGGACTTTTCAAAACGGCACACAATAACAAAAAGTAGGTAGTAAGAGAAATTTTTTAAGCATACTCACGATTTTTTAAGTGTCTTACAGTCTTGGACTCTGCCGGTGGCCCTTCTATCAAAGAATGACTCATATATAAATTTATCTAAAATCGTTCATTTTAGGAAATTCAGAAATAATTTTTAAATCTATTCTAGTATATGTGCTTTTCTTTTGATTGATATATATTGCATTTTTTTTATTAATTTAAAAAAAATAAATCAAAATTTTTAATAAAACTTATCTTTTTGAAATTAATGAACTTTCAGCGTGCAGACATGTTGAACATTATTTCGAGCTATAATATATTTTTTGAATGGCAATATTTAAACTCTTCTATTTAATAAGTTAATTTTAGCATTATTTAATATAAGCGAATTTAAATTAGAAAATTCTTAAAATTGATTTTTCAGAACATTTTATTGAGAAAGCATTCTGCTAAAGCAGTTAGCAATGGTTTTTTACTTGCAATTAATGGCCACGGAATCATTTTTTCTAACCAATTAAAAAAATTTAGAGTCAGATAAATTTTTAACCGACTTTAAAAAGAAGGTGGTTGTATGTTTAACTCGTATGTTTTCTTTTATGTATGTTCAACGATTACTCAAGGATGGTTGGACCGATTCTAAAAATTATTTTTGTATTCGATAGGGGGTCGGCCCTAGGTGACCCCATAAGATTTTCGACAGGTACTGGGCCAGTACACGGCCAGCACAAGCAAAAAAATGTTTTTATGCTGATCTCAACGAAAATAGCTACTCTTTTCCCTGAAAAGCGAGACCAAAGTAACACTTTTCCCCCGCAAAAAGGAGTAGGGAAAAAAAATTAACTTTTTTCTCACGGGTACCTTCACTAGAAACTAGTCCAAATTACTTTATTTCATCAAGTTCTACCAATAACCCTGATTTTTTGTTGTCTTTTAATAATATAAGTTATGTTGTACCCAATAAAATTAAAACAGACATTTTATACAAAATTTATTAGAATATTCAATATTTAATACGAAAAACTATTACTTAGAGAGTAGAGCAGCGCCGTCCACACCGCGCACCGATCACGTTTTCAAACATTCTACATCAGTCCATTAGTCCCGACTTCCAAGTCAAAAATCGGCCACAGTTGAGATGGACATAAAGTACTATATGTAACTCGAGAAAAAAGTCATAATGTACTATTTTTTTTTTAAATAGCCTGTAAATATTTTTCTTAAAAATAAAACGATTTATATTTAATTCCACTATCAACTTTCCACTATCAATAAATAATAATTACACAAATATTCTAACGATTTAATAGATCTTATCACTACGAGTTTTATAGGGGAGAACGGGGCAATGCCGATCACTGGCTAATTCCGGTCACCCTTATTTTCAATAATCTAAACAGTTTTAGGTAATAATTCGAATAGTATATTAAACGCAAAATAAAATGTAATTAATCTAATGTCTAAACAAGCTTCTATTCAGTTTTATTAAAGAATTATACACAATCAAAGTGTAAGTCTAAATTTTTTATAAGAAATCTGGTCTATAAAATAAGCTTTTATGCATATTATTTGTTACTTTATGCAGTTATTTTTTGCAACGTTATTAATTGGAACAATCTAAGAATAGGAAGTACTGAAGAAAGAAGAGTATAAACCTATTGCTTTTTTGTCATTTCAATTTAAATTACTAAGCCGAATTGGGGCAATCCCGGTCACAATGTTATTTATATGACGCTCCCGAAAGTGAGGCTAAGGAAACGTTGCGCTGCGCTCTCGGGTAGGGCAACTTTGCTTAAGTGTTTTTGATTGAACAGTAAATATATTATTACATATTTCACTGTGTAAGTGCGAATAATAATGCGACGAATCATATGAAAAATCATATAATTGATTTAAAGAAATTTTTCACCTATAAAACTAACTATCTAATAGTGACCGAAATTGTACCAAGGCTGACCGGTATTATCCTTTAATGGGGGTAAATCCGGTCAAAATGTTTCTTTTTATTTCGACTTATAGCTTCGAATCTTAAAGTAGAAATAACAAGCACGTTTGCTTAGGTGACCAGCAATAGCCCATCCTCCACTACGTGTTGTTTATAAGGGTAACTTAAACTTTTTAGTAAGAACAATTAAATCACTTGAAATTATTCTAAATTGTTGTTTATTCGTAATAGAAGGGCCTAATGTACCCAATTTTCTATAAATATATTTTCATGGAATATTGAAAATAAAAAACTTTCAGAGGGTAACATGGGAATCTTCATGTCTTTTTCACATTCCCTTACGAAAGCTCATTGACTTATTTCCGTAATCAAAAATACAGTACAAAACCTTTAATTGAGTCACTGTGGCTGTGAAGTCCTCTTTGACGATGGCTTTAAGAAATCACAGTTGTAATGTGGATAACCACCCTGGTAACAAAAGCATTGCAAGTTCGCCGCAATTCTGCTGCAATCGTGCGTGCAATCACAAAAATTGCAGCAGCCGACGTGCGGTCTGCTTCATAATTCGACTTGGTTTCTGCTGCACGACGATTGCAGCAGACGTGCATACGACAAGTGCGACTAAGGGGGATGAAATAATGCACGACGAGTGCGGCAGGATTGCAGCAGACGTGCAGTCCACAGAGCCGGTGGAAGCAAAGCGCATAGTACATACGTCGCCGCCGCCAGGCGGCAAGCGCATCTGTTTTGGGCTCACTCGACTAGTTTGACGTGGTAGATACTATAAGAGACCGCGCACAATCCGTCTGGGAGATAAAACTCTTTGGAGCTCTTTTTTTTTGTTACCATTCTCGGTGTTCTGAGGATTTTCGCTACAAGGTATGCTATCGTTTTTGAAGTATATCTTAATTAACGCACTCACAAATGCGTTACATCATCCCCCTTAATCACAGTTGTCAGCTGCACGTCTTCTGCAATCCTGTTGCACTCGTCTGTCGCAATCGCCATACACAATTCGAGTGCAATCCTGCTGCACTCGCGAGTGCATTATTTCATCCTCCTAAATCGCACTTGTCGGTTGCACGACTGCTGCAATCCTGCCGCAATCCTCGTACGCAATTCGGGTGCAATTCTGCTGCACTCGCGATTAGTACAAATAATTAATGAATTGAATAAATTTCCGTTGGTATATTAACTATCAAAGAATCAGCATAGAATCAGTTACAATTACTAGTATATGTGAAATTTTTTATATATATATATCGATTCAATATATATATATATATATTGAATCGAGAAATAAACGTTCGGAAATATCTATATATATATAACTTAAGAAAAATCATTTACGTAGATAGAACCCGCAAGCATGGTAATAATTAATTGAAATATAATTAGTCATATTAAATAACTCGAGATTGGATCTCCGTGGGTTGCGCCGTCTATCCAGGCATTCGTTCAGCGAACCTCCTCTCGAGGAGTCGACTATAGGGAAAGTTTCGAGTAATAAAGTTACAATATTGGCCTATCAATAAAATAATAATGAGTGGTATGGGCAGATTCCATATCGGTAAAAATACAACATAGTCTTTTTACATTCTTTCCAAAATTCCGTCAATAAATTTATTTTCTTAAATTTATTACACATTATTCATTTTGAATCTTACTTATAGAAAGTCGCATTCACTGTTGAAGTAGAAATGTGTGTAGTCATTGAGACATGCGACATTTAGTAATAATCATTGTGGCATTGTAATTTTGAAATAATAAATATTTCCTTATTGTATACTTACTTGATATATATATATATATATATATATATATATATATATATATATATATATATATATATATATATATATATGCATAAGACATGTGCGCAGCAACAGTATATGCATTAGTTAAGCATGTAAATTATCTGCAAATTTTGTAACACAATACTAATGCTACTGCTTCATCATTTTAAACAGTCGAGCAACATAACATGAGTCTCTGTATGTTTAAAGAATTCATATGAATTGTGAAGAATATATCAAATAATAATGTAATTTATTGTATAAAAATCGGCAGTACACTATCATTAAATTTATGCATCGTGTGTATTTTTTATCGTCTTAATATGTTCATAAAAAAAAATAAGCAAAATGCATTTGTGCACATTTCGTGGGCAGACCTCGGGCACGTGCGGTTTCCAAGCATAAACCTAGGACCCGAGTTGTTATTGCGGCTAAAGCACGTATACTAGGGGACAGCGAGTTGTCACCGCGGCTACAGCACGTATACGAGGTGACTGCGAGGGCTTCGCGTGTATACACGGGTAACGCGCGGTGAGCCCCCGGGCGGCCCTCGGGCTAGAGATCCGAGCGCAAGAGTTGTGCTATTGCCGCCATGGCGCTCGTCGGTAAAACAGACGTCAGCGCGGCCTCATTGGAAACGCGGCCTTCTCGTGTTCTCCCGCGATGGCCCGAAAGCGCTACTCGCATGAAACTTAAGTTAATGGACAACCCTGTATGCTACAAGGAAGGTATAGTGTATGCACGTAACACCTTGTAAAGCATGAAGTACACGTGCTCCCCTGGCAAGGCTATACGTGCATCTCCACGATATACTCGCGTTGCTCAGGGACCAACGTATATGCGAGGATTTCACTCGTGATGTATATTATATATAAATATATAATATATAATTAAAAACACTAAAAAGAGTAAAATAAAAATTAAAAATAATAAATAAAGCGGAATCCGAAAGAAACTCTCTAAAAAGTAAAAAATAATAGTTACTGTAAGAAAGAGTTAGAGGATGAAAATGACAGGCTTACGATCAAATGTTTATTATCTTCATTGCATAAAGTCAACATTTTGATCATTCTATTTCAAAATACAACTATTTGGAATCGGCACTAGAATCAACAATTGCGTTCAATTACAACATTATATGGTTGAGTATAATTTATCATGGCTTAAAATATAATTTATGTAGTAAAAGTTAAGTAATTTTCTAAAATTATTGGCACCGCCTCCACATAGTTGTATTTTGAATTAAAATGACCAAAATGTTGATTTTATTCAATGGAGATAATAAATATTTGATCGTAAGCCTATCATTTTCAGTCTGTAACTCTTTCTTACAGGAATTATTATTTTGTAAGGATGATTTTTTCGAAACTAATGTTTTGATGAATTTCGAAGTTTTTGAGGTAGCCGGAATAGAATTCGTAGGTTTTTCAAAATTTCTGTCTGTATGTATGTATGTGTGTATGTGCACTGTTAGAAATAGATACATTAAATTCAATATACATGATTTTCGATTAAACTTGAATAATTTTACGTTACATTTACATTAAATTTAATGTACATGTAAATTAAAATTAAGTGAGATGATACATAAAAAAATTTTAATGTACTTACTCTGGAAATGTGCTTCCAGTATATTCACATGAAATTCATTGCATGCACATGAAATTTAATGTACGGATTTGAAATTAATCATTATTATTTTTTTTTACATTCGCTAATTATTTTACATATTATTTACATTTGATATAACATACATGCTCGCATCGCACGCTTATAATTCTAATTTTTCGCATATTCTGCGATGATAAATATGTTATCACGAAAAATGCAAAATCTTGTGGGGAATCGAACCCGGGAACCTTTGCACCAGAAGCAGACGACCTATCGATTGTTCCACCGCGACTTGTTATGAGTAGACATTCGAATCGTCCTTATAAGCTACACGCAGTAATAATTTCTTATAATTATAATTTTACTACTATTTTCTTAGTAAGAAAATTTTATTTTACATATATTATATATATATAACAATTTAATAAATCGATCGAGCATTAAAATAAAAAAAGTAAAAATATTTAAATAACGAATTAATTTAGTATTAAAGATTAAATCCTTTAGGTACAATTAAATACAATAACTTAAAAAACATTTCCACAATGTTTCAATTGCCAATTATTACGACTTTTTATGTATTTTATGCCACAGCGGTCCGCCATTTTGACTACTTTCAGCGCCCCCATTTGTATTCCTAAATGCGTTTATAGAGATTATAAAAGTTTATCTTTTTGATCCCGGATCGTCAAAAACTTGAAACTAAGATTTAATATCAATTTTGACGATTGAATTAAAAATATATTAAATAAAAAATGTAATATATTAAATATTTAATTTACATAAAACATGATGTTTAGAGGATACATTCTTTTATTGTAGATTTCGTAAGGGAATGTGAAAGAGAAATGAAGATTCCCATGTTACCGACTGAAAGTTTTTTATTTTAAATATACCAGGAATATATATTTACGAAAATTTATTTTATTTATGGAATATTTATGGATACTTATGAATATTAGTCTCTTTCATTACGAATAAATAACAATTTAAAACAATTTCAAGTGATTTAATTGTTCTTACTACAAAGTTTGAGTTTCTCTTATAAACAACACGTATAAAACTCGTAATGATAAGTCAATCTACTAAATTGTTAGAATATTTGTCTAATTATTATTTATTGATAGTGGAAAGGCTTAATAATTCGTTTTATTTTTAAGAAATATTTTTACAGGCTATTTTAAAAATAAAAAACATTTAACCGCCCCATTAGCCAGGCTTGCCGTGGCAAAGTCGCGGCAATAGTTGTTGTGCAATGTTTGTTAGCAATTTGCTTCCAACTTGCGCTCAAGAAATGACGAGTATCAAGGATTGATGTGAATGTGCCGTAAAATTGACTGCAAATGCTTGCCACCAAATTGCTGCCATATACGGACGCAGATTTACTTACATTTGATGTATAACTGTTGCTGCAAGTTTTGTACATCAATTTGTTTTCAACTTGTTTTCAATATTATTAATATATTATATTATTTTTTTTAATATTATTCACATAATATTCAATAAAATTACTCATATATGCGACAGTGCGAGAGAGATAGGGAGAAAATTAATAATAGCATATTGATGGAAATTTGTGTAACATAAAAATCGAGAAATATGAAAACAATATGATGGCAATTTATGCCTATGATACGCCTGCACATCTTGAGCAACAGTTGCTGTAATTTTGCCTTCACTTTGTCCTCATAATTGACTTCAATACTAGATACAAAATTTCCAGCATATACGGACGCAGTTTTACGTCAAACTTAAGGAAATCGTGAGCAAAACGTGTATGTCAAATTGCTAACAATTTGCAATACATCTGGCTAATGGGGCGGTAACGTAAGGATCTTCCCTTCCATTTCTTTTCTTATGTTTATATAAATGTGTTTTAAACGGTAATCATTCTAAAACTTTTTTTTACTGTGCATATTTGCTAATACCTTTAATTTAAGCCGTATAAACCTACGCGTCATGATTCATTGCCATTGTTAATACATTAGTTAGTGTAGGAACTTTGCGTCGTTCACGGTTGTAGATGACTCGATAAACGAAATTTTTTGATCTGAGGGTTATTTGACTCCTTTTAACATTTACTAAAACCGAAATGGGTAACTTTTTTGTTACACATATTCTTTTTTATATATATATTTTTTTTAATTATCTGTTTAATTTTTATGTAATAATATAAATTTCATGTTATGATGATTCTAAAGTTCGATTTTAAATGTTATAATTATAAGATTCTAATCGGCACACGGACAAATATTTACTTATTAATAATTAAAGTGAACTACTTCTCCTATTATTAACCTCCACAATTATTAAGAGTTTATGGGTGATTGTCAAAAAGTTGGCTCTATTTAAAAGTATGATTTTCAAAAAAATAAAGTTCTGAACCCGAAAATAAAAAATATAATGTAATAATATTAATCATATATATAAAGAAAATTAAAATGGGCGAGATCAAAAAACAGTTTTATGTAGTTAAAAAAATATTACAATGTTGAAAGTTTCTTATAACCAATTCTTTTAAATTACGAATTAATAGAGTATAACTTTCATTTAATATTGTTTGATATATATTACCTTACATGAAGTATCTCTTGATTAGCACAAATTAAAAATTGCATCGCTTATTACAGAATATGAACGATTATGATCTACGCTTATTTAAACCTATTTAGGTTAAAATGTTGTTTATTTACCTATTTTTCGTATTCGATGATACCGCCTTCGATTGTTTTAGTACATTTAACGTAAACATTGGACGGACAAGACATTTGTGCCGTACATACTTTTTTAGTAGTTTATTTATTTAAATGCTCCAGATGTATGTGAAATTAAGAAAGCAGTAATTCCTCTGTCCTTTTAAACGACAAATTCGATTTAAATATTTATTTTTCAAACTGAATGCTCCGTTAAAGAATTTTTCGCTGAACAGACAAGACATATAATAAAGGTACGGTAGTAAAAGTGCAACATTAACTAATTATTTGTAGAAAGCAATACTAATAAATAAGTATATGTGAACTTTTTTTACATAATGTATATAAGAGTTACAAGAAGGATAGGTTGCATTTTAATTTGTGAATATTTTAATACAACTTTCTTTGAATAAAGCCCTTGGAACGGACAAGACATCAAAACTAGGGGACACATTTCGAAACAACCATACATAAACAGAATACACGCATTAAAAGGTCGTGCATCATATTTGGATTAACTAAAATTTACATTAACCCTGTATGTAATCTTTTTTGGTTAAAATTGAGTGTATTACTAAATTTCTTGGTATATTCGGATGAAATTAAGGCTTGGGACATTGGACGGACAAGACATTTTGCACAGTTTTTTATTATTTACTCAGAATAGGAAATACTTAATATTCTGAAAATTTTGCAGATGTTTGCTTACGATAGTGCGGTTGTAGTACTATTTCTTTCAGATTCATATAATGCCCTTTTACCTTGAAATAATTATTAACTAGCGTTTCGGCTCCGATCAATAATTTAAAAAAATATTCTTAATTTTTGGGTTTAGGGTTTAGGGTTTAAGGACTAAATTTTTATTACAAAATTTTTATTTTTTAATGTTGCTTAGCTGGGGGTAAAGGGGTAGTTGGATTTAGGGTTTTATTGTAAACTATTTATTATTAACTGCAAAATGTACTACTTGGGATGATTGGGATTAGAGTTTAGGGATTAAATTTTTATTGCTTAAACTTTTATAATCGCATATTGCTTAGTTGGAGGGAAAGGAGTAGTTAGATTTAGGGTTTTATTGGTAACTATTCCATTAGCCAGGCTTGCCGTGGCAAAATCGCGGCAATAGTTGCTGTGCAATGTTTGTTAGCAATTTGCTTGCATCTTGTGCTCGCGAAATGACGAATATCAAGGATTGATGTGAATCTGCCGTAAAATTGACTGCAAATGCTTGCCACCAAATTGTTGCCATATACGGACGCAGATTTACTTACAGTTGATGTCTAACTGTTGCTGTAAGTTTTGTACAACAATTTGTTTTCAACTTGTTTTAAATATTACTAATATATTATATTATTTTATTTTCAATATTATTCACATAATATTCAATAAAATTACTCATATATGCGACAGTTCGGGAGAGCGAAAGGGGGAAATTAATAATAGCATATTGATGGAAATTTGTGTAACATAAAAATCGAGAAATATGAAGACAATATGATGGCAATTTATGACTATGATACGCCTGCACATCATGGGCAATAGTTGCTGTAATTTTGCCTTCACTTTGCCCTCATAATTTACTTCAATACTAGATACAACATTTCCAGCATATACGGACGCAGTTTTACGTCAAACTTAAGGAAATCGTGAGCAAAACGTGTATGTCAAATTGCTAACAATTTGAAATACATCTTGGGATGATTGGGTTTAGGGTTAAGGAATTAAATTTTTATTGATTACATTTTTGTTATTGCAAATTTCTTTGTTTCGGGTTGGTGGTTTTAGGGCTTAGGGATAGTAAAGTTTACTGCTATTGATTATAATAATTTTACATTTTCTTAATTTGGAAATTAAATATTTAATTTTGTACTGTGTTAAATTTCATGTAGATGCACATTAATATACATTTACGTTCATTAAATTTAATGTAGAACCACATTAAATGTCATGCACATATACATAAATCTCCTTTTTGTTACAGGTACATTAAATTTTATGTAGAATCAGATTAAATTTCATGCACTTATCCAGAAATCTCCTGTTTGTTACAAGCACAATAAATTTAATATACACATGTATATTAAAAATGCATTAAATTTAATGTTATTTTTAACAATGTGTGTGTGTGCGTGTGTATGTATGCATGTGATCAAATTTTGTCGTCACCATAACTTTTGAAGACCACGGTATTTCGGGCTGAAATTTTGTAGGTACATCAGATATGACCCAACAAGGAACTGATTAGATTTTGGAGCTAAATGGTCGAAACTTGATCCTTATTTTAGGAAATTTTTAATTTATAAAATTTGTGAAAATTAAAAAAACAATTTTTGTTATTTTATACGTTTGCTATGTCAAAAAGATGGATATATTCGTAAACTACATGTAATTTTCTTTCTATTGACCTATTTTCCAATTAGTTCAAAGTTTGTTTTAGTTAAAGAATTACAATTTTTATTTTTTTAAATCTGTAAAATTAGCAAAAAATATTTTTGTAATTTTATACGTTTGACACGAGGTTTGATATGTCAAAAATATAAATATATCCGTAAAGCTTACGGAATTTGCTTTTGATTGGTGAATCTTACAGTTACATTAAAGTTGCTTTTGTTGAAAAAATGCAATTTTAAACTTGAAAAATGTGCACTTATTCATAAATAAGGCGCAATTTGCTTACATTTTATATATCTAACAAATACTATAAATTATTTTTGTGAAGAAAATAAGATTTTAAATTTTGAATATGCATTTCATGTCATCACATTTTGTGGTCACCATCACTTTTGAACGCATTTGTATTTTTTATTAAAATTTTGTAGTTTCATGAGAAGTAACTCCGCATACAACTGATTAAGTTTTTATGCCAACAATGCACCATTTTAATCTAGTTTTATATCGTAGTCTATAACATTATCTATAACATTGTCGAATGCTCATAAAGTCACTTGTATCAATGTAAATATTCGATAAATGATTGTGCATTAAATCTCTTTAAGAAAGCATTGTGCTAACGCAGTTAGCGGCGGTTTTTTACTTTTTATAGCGTTTCTTTTGGAATACGTTTTATTTATTTATTTTAATTTTTATTTAACTCTCTTTAGTGTTTCTAATTATATATTATATATCTCTATATATGTATGTGTGTTATGTGTGTGTATGTGGGTGCGTGTGTGTATGTGTGTGTGAGTTCGTATGTGTGTACGTGTGTCTGTGCGTGTACGTGTGTGTGTCTGTCTGTGTTTGTGTGGGCTTTGTTTGCGAGTGGGTCTATGTGTGTTTGTTTGTGCATGTGTTTGTATGCAAGTGTGTGTGTCAAAATCAGTACAGCAATTCATAAGCAGCTGGCAGTAGTATTCTTATTCCCAGTAAGGTTTAAAAATTGTAGATAAATTATTGATAAAAATATAGATTTTTTTGCACAGGTATTATACTGGGCCAGTACTGACCCAAAACGATATGAAACCACCGCAGGCTGATTCTCTATCAAATCTAAAATCAAGTTTTTAAATTGGGTCAGCCGTTCCTGACTAATCGGTGAACATATTTAACGAGTAAGTAAGACACACTGGAAGAATCGATGAATAAAAAACGTTTTTTTACTTGTACTGGCCCAGTACCTGTCGAAAATCTTATCGAACCACTTCGGGCTGATCCTCTATCGAATACAAAAAGAATTTTTAACATCGGTCCAACCATTCCTGAGTAATCGGTGAACATACATAAAAGAAAACATACGAGTCAACATATAACCTCCAACGTTTTAAAGACGGTTAAAAATTTATCTGACTCTAAATTTTTTAAATTTGTTAGAAAAAATCATTATTGTGGCTGTACAATAGCACCATTAATTGCATGTACAAAAATACACTGTTATGTTTTTTAATGTTCATATAAACATTTTTTCGCATGTCTGTACTCAATCTATATAATACGCTGATATATATATATATATATATATATATATATATATATATATATATATATATATATATATATATATATATATATCAGCGTATTTTATATATATATAGATATACTTCACGTTCCAACATTATTATCTATTTTCGTTACCCTCGGTTTGATTATTTCATATATCCCCTCCAACTGCATGCGCAGAGTAAATAGGAAGTTAAGTTTTTATCATTATACAAAACTATCCTTTATAGACCCCAAAGACACTCAAGTAGCAAGTTTTAAGTAAATCTGGTTGATTTTGTACATATTGTCCGGCATTGGACTCGCATACAAAATTCTTTATTTTCGACACTTGATTCGTAATTAGCGACCTCAAAAACCCCCAAACCAGATAGCCGCTTTTACCGCAAAATTTGCAGATAGCCGCTTTTCCGCGACAATTTGTAGATACCCGCTATTACCCCAAAATTTGCAGATAGCCGATTTTCCCGCGACGATTTGCAGATAGTCACTTTCTACGCAAAATTTTCAGATAGCCGATTTTTCTGCGACAGTTTGCAGATAACTGATTGTTCGTCCAAACCGACGAGGTCTATGCTGTATCGATATATTGCTAATGATGTATAGAAATAAAGAAAAAATTACTTGGATATATAAGTAAATATTGTTAAAATAATCAATAGTTTTACAGTTCAGACACTATAGGTTAAAAGTATATATTATATATATTGCTTCCTCCTAGAGGAAGCTTTGTAATAGTAAAAAAAAAGATTTCTTAAAAACATGTTCTAGAAACATGTTTTGGACCATTGGCAATCAAACTGCACTATTTTTAGAATGTCTCTATATATGTGTGTGTGTGTGTGTGTATGTGTGCGTGCGTGCGTGCGTGTGTGTGTATGTATGTGTGTGTGTATAGACGTGGATCAACTTTACTCTGAATATGCACGGCGAAAATTAATGTTTCGGGGCTCATTGTTTTTGTTTCTCTTTAAGGACGGCGACTCAAAAAATCTCCTGTTTTTGTCGATTCATCTGTTCTTTTTAGCAGTTTCTCGATTTTTGAGTTTCAGTTCCTTGGGTTTTTTGATACCGTAGAAATAATATCATCGATTAAGCGATAATGCATTTGAAAGAGCATAAATTACCTATTTTTTCCCACCCGAAATTTTGAATAAGCTATTTCCCTTGTTTTGTTATTCATGAAATTGTCATTTTCTTCAAACGGTTATATCTGTGAAAATATAACAAAGAAAATTTTTTTTAAAAACTGAGATGATGAGGAATATGTAAAAAAATATTCTGTAAAATTCTTGAAGCTTTATCTTTCTCAATTGTGAGAGAAAAATCTTCTTGTAAGAAAATCGATTTTTATTCAGCAGCGAATTCTGAAGTAAATCGACAACATTTGATCTCAAATTTTCCAAACGGTAGCTCCTTAGTATCTCTTTAACGAGTTCTAAGCCGAGATCACAACTACCTTTATATTTCAAGATATGTGAGGTTATGCGTTTTTAAAATTTTTTTTTATCGAGCGTATCTCGAGAATGGCACGGTAATTTTTAACCAAACATGGCTCATTTTTTTTGGTTTTTAATGAAGATTCAGAATTGAAAAAAAATTTAAAGATTCATCGACTCATTCTTTTTATAACAATTTTTGGATTTTTGGATGTTTGAGTTTTAATTTTTCAAGTTTTTTTGTATGTTAGAAATATTATGATCAATTTAGTGTGAATGCATTAAACAGAGCATAAGATTACCTACCTTTTATAATAGCAAATTTTACATTTAGTCATATTTAGTTTAAACGGTTATATCTCGGAAATCTATGATGGCAAATCGTGCACAACATTTTAGATGATTAGGAATTCAGTAAATCTATGTACTAACATCTGATTACAGATAATTTAAATATTTAAATTACAAACACACCGTAGACCACCGTCGTCGATTAGCACCACATGAAAGCACAAACATGGCGACGTTAAAAAAAATATATTTAAATAATTTTAATAAATTACGTACGGAGAAAAAACCGCTACCAATTCATTGGCACTTAGCTTCCTCCAACCTTATTAATTCCTGTGTACAAATTTCCCGGCGTTTGCCCCGGCTATTTACCAGATTCGGATAGGATTTCCCCATATTATTCCTACATGGGGAAAACCAATGCGATCCCGGGCAGAGATCCGTGAGTTAACCCTGTTTAGGGAGTATCCGTACGTTTTTCCGGCCCGTATTCGACTAGGTTTCCCTATGTTCTCCCTATGTAGAGAATACTAATACGATTCCAGGAAGAGTTCCCCGAGTTACCCTATGCAGGCGGTGTACGCATGTTCTCCCGGCCTGGATCAGACTAGGTCTTCCTGACTTTCGCGATGGGCACAGACCGAGATCCAGTATGGATTACTAACAACTTCTATAAACTGAGAGAAGTAAATAAATAAAATATTTTTTTAATCATTAAAAGCACTTTTTCTACGAATTTATCTTTTACTGTATACTTATAAGAACATTTGCATAAATCTTAGTATGACGAATATTTTTATTATTATATTTACAAAGTTTGTAGATACATTTACAAAATTATTGATTAAAATATAATTCGTTTGTTTACAGTTAAAGGGCAGCAATGCCCGTATATAAATAAATAGATATTAAAGTTATCTAGTGTATATGTTTAAACAAGTAATTATTAAATAAATAAATAAATAAATAAAATGATTTATTAATAATTCCAATACTGTTTAATAACATTAAAAATTTTACCTTTTTATTTAAAGAAAGATTTTACTGAAAATTGATCATTTAAAATTTTGTATTATTTATCTTTGAATTTTCGTACTAAATTATTGCCAATTTCATGCAAGACGTTGTTTAAAATTGTGGTAGAAAAGACACCTAGAAAATAATTCAACAAAAATTATAAATTTACATTTAATTTCTTCAAAAATTTTTATATTTTAAATTTTTAAAATATTTTGTTCTTCTGCAATGCGAATATATTTTGTTATACTATTTTTAACGTATTTTTTAAACGATTTGACGAAAATTCTGGCATGGGTTTCCATGATTTCGTAGATCCAAAGATAGAAAATAAAAATGGCTTAAAGGGGATGGAAGAGTCCCATAGACATTGCTTACCACGAAAAATATTCAAAATGGTTTTCTGATTTAAAATAATAATAAAGTCTTTTGAAATTTTAACCAGGCAATGCTTTTAATAACGTGGAGGGCATAGTAAGCTGCTTTTTATCAAAAAAGTTTGTTTAATCTTCAATAATTTTTTATAATAGAGGAGTCGATCATACAGGTCCCTGTAAAAATCTTTCATTTTTGAAAGAAACGGCTTATTATGCCCGTCGCAATCGTATTAAGATTATCTAGTTCAATTTTCAAGAGATTCTGTTATTATCTAGATTCCGGAAACTATTTTAAAAACCAATGTGTAGTACTGACTAGATTCCTACCTTACCAACTTTATATTTTTATATTTTATTTTTTCCGTGTTTAATAAATCTTTCTAGAAAATCTCTATTTTACGCCTTCCAAATTCACAACAGAAATATCTAGTTAAATTTATAAAAGATTTCGTATTCCAATATACAAAATTGAAGAAAGCTTAATATACGTTATTGACTTTCGTCAGTATCATAGGTATGTACCGTCTAGTGGTAAGGCATCAGCGCGGCAACTTAGAGGTCCCCGGTTCAAATCCTGCATCATCCAAAAGTTATTATTTTATTTATTACTTGTATTTATATTTACTTAAGTTTATATAATAATCTGCATAAGTATAAATATTTAAAATCTTCAATATAAAAACGTAAATATGTGGGAGAAAGGGATAACAACATTTTTTTCATTAATAGTGATTAACATAGGGAATCCTTGTCAGAATCGGACTAGGAGTCCTTGTCCGAATACTGATAAAAAGAATGACATAAGAGGGCCAGGATCCGGTCGGAATTCCTCGTCCGATCCCAGCCAGTATTGGGGAACCTCCGCTGGAATCCAGTAAGATTTTGCGATATATATCTACACGGGTTGTTCCTATATGTATTTATTTGTTCTATTTATTTCTGCGTTGAAAATCAATCAGACAAGTCCTTTTTTATAAATGACGAAATAGATTTAAACTTTCAAATTACAATTTAAACATATGCAAAAGTATAATTTATATTCTGAAAAAATATTTTAATTCTATAAAAACTAAAAAAGTTTTTACATATCAAATATCATCTTTTACAAATGACAAAAAATGTTGTAACACTATAAAATTGTTTATTCAATTTTATGGAGTCGATTTACACTCCAGTTAGTGAATTGAAGATGTAGTTAGTAGAGTAGAGTGAGTTTTTCACTCTAAAGAGCGAGAGAAGGATCCAAGCCATAATATTTTGAATTAAAAAATAAATTATTCTAATTTTTTTAATATTATTATGCGAATAAAGATACCTCTTAAAGCAAGATTTTATTTTAATCATGTAACACCTAAATATGTATATTATACCTATCTAACAATTAAAAGTGAATAAAATCTTGCTTTTAAGAAATATAAAATATTTACTAGCAATTTATAAAATTATTTTATTACTATTTTTATTTATTTTTGCAATAATTACATAGAAATTAAAAAAAGAACGCGCTAAGATATCTACCTTGTGAATTTGTGATCAGCGACTCCAAAAATACCCAATTAGCAACTTTCAAGCAAATACAGTTGATTTTATAAAAATAAAGGAAGGTCCAATATTACCTTTTTTGTTTTAATATTAATGCTATTTTAAAATAGAACAATCGTTATAAAACAAAACGTATCGAGGAGTCTTCATTTATTTTTTCTGATTTCGTATGTTTATAAAAAAAACGCTGGCAATTCATTGGCACTTAGCTTCCTCAAACTTTAAAAGAATGTTCTAATATGACATTATTTATTCTATTTAACACTGAGGTGAAAAATAAAAATGACAAATCTATTGCTTTTTAATATGTCGACATATATATATTTATTTATATTTAGTAATTTAGTAATTTAAACTTATGCAAAAATATAGCATAAATTGCAAAAAGTATTGTTGTGTAA